>JAHWFO010036887.1:3859283-3878276 GCA_023313115.1 Rhysida immarginata
ATTTGTATTAAAAAAAAAGACTTTTGTTTCCTTCCGTACTCGAACGAAGCTGCCATTTCTTAAAGAGATCCTTCCTCGTTAGTTTAAAAAAAAAATAAATAAATTGCGTCCTCGCTCTATTCGATTTGATTTTTTTATTCTTTTCTCTTAAATCGCTTGTTTGTTTTGATTCTTTTGCTTGTGTTTTTTTAAATTAGTATTTGCCTAAACGATCTCCTCCTCTTTAGTCTCTCTACCTTTTGTTTTTTATTTGTTTATTTTTTCTTTGAGATCGAAAGTGTTCTATTCATCCATCCACGTGGCTCAGTTTTTTTGGTTTTTTTTTTCCCCTCGTTGGCGATGTTTACAGCAGATAAAGATTGTGGGCTGTTTGGCAGGCAGGATGATGGGAGTTCATGGAGGAGGGGGTAAAAGTTCTCATGTGGGGTATCGAAAGGAAATTTATAATTACGCGAACGGAGGGAAATTCGAGAGTCGACGACTTCCTTGTTTTGTGGGGAGAAGGTTTTTCTCCGAATTTGAGCAAACGATTTGATTTTATTTCGGTCTGTTTTTCTGTTTGTTCTTTATTTTGCTTCCCTCGCAGTGACAGGAAGTGAAGGAACTGCGTTATTATTATTTTTATTATTATTTTGTTTTGCAGAAACTGGGTATTAAGAGAAAGAAATAATAAAAATAAGGTTCATAAGAAAGTTCCGATAACCCATTAAATTTAACATAGCAAATTGATAATTCAAGATATAGGGTGGGCACGAAGTCTTGTCAATATTTCAAACATTCAACAACAAAAAAAAATGTTAACATCAGCATTATACAGATTGCAGAAAATGATAAAATAAACTCAAAAAGGTTTTTTTTGGATGATTTACACAACTTCCACGTGTGCACCTTTAGTTGCCCGTAAAGCATCTAAGCGATACCCGATTTCCGTCCCCGTTTTCTCTAGCAATGCTTTCGTCTACCATGGCATTTGCAGCTGTAATGCGTTCTTTTAAGTCCTCAATGCTCTGCATAAATGTGCTGTACAGAACATCTTTCACGAAGCCCCATAGAAAAAAGTCGAGCGGCGTAATGTCGTGGGAAACTGTTCATTTAGATACACTCGCACTTCTAACTCCCAATCTATAGCCGCACCATCTTGCTGAAACAAAACATGTGGCTATCGGCTTTTGAAGTTGAGGTACAGCAAAATTCTGAAGCATATCCAGATAGCTACTAGCAAAGTTTGCGTTACCTGTAGTCTCACAAACGAAAAAGGATCCAATAACCCCATTATGGTATGGAAGAGTGCACACCACTACGCACTGGTTTATCATTGGGTTTAATCTTATGCACAACTAGCAGTTTGTATACATACAAATGCAAACGCTTATGAAGGATTTTTCCGACGGTTGAAGAAGGCATTTGTAACTGGCAAGATGCAGTCTTCACTGATTTTCTCGGTGTGCGTTGAAAGGCTACCCTCACTTGATCAACTCTTTCTTCCGATACACTAGGCCGCCCTGATCTTTTATTATCATGTAAACAACCCGGTCTCCGTAAACTTGGAAAAGATGGTGGATTCCTATCAAATGTTATTCTGAAGTTTCGTTGCGTCTAAATAAATGAAATGTGTAAATGAATGTTTACGTATAAGCACGTTTGTGAATGAGCGAATAATGTATAAGATTGTGAGGGTGCAGGGTGTTTCTGAATGATATGTGCAAACTTTCAGGATTTGTTACAGGGACCAAACCAAGCAAAAAATATCCTATGAAGATGGGGTCGAAAACGCTTTTTTCTAGAGTTCTTTCGAAAACGGTCTGAAGGTGTCCTGTAGTAGATGAAATTAATGTTAAGGCGTATAGGAGTTGCAAACTATGTGATTTATTTTTACGGTATAAGAAGAAAACACATTTGCTATAGCAAATGCTCAAAATGGCTTCCCTTAGATTCCAAGGAAGCCTGTGCACGTGGATTGGCGAACCCAAATTGCAAACCATTAAACCCTCAGTAGTTAATCGGCGCTTATTAACAATTGGGAAAATCAGGCTGTAACAACCAGCAATGGTGCTCCAAGGATGTTTCGAATCTGATGTTGAAGAGCACAATTTTCTTCAGACGGTATTTGAATTGTCGTAACTAGGACAGGTCAAACCGTTATAACTCTAGAAAGAAGCGTTTTCGACCCTATGTTCAGAATGACATTTTCTGCTGTTTTGGTCCCTGGCATATATATTGAAAGTTTGTACAGATCGTTCAGATACATCCTGTACAGATATATTGAATATCGATTATCGATAATTATATGTTTTTTCGATAGTATCCGTCGAAATACTGAAATTTATTTAATTTTATGTGTACTATTAAATTGTTTTGTTTCCATTTTGCTGCGACTCACCATTTTCGAAAATTTCTATTTTTGGCTGATATCTCTGGAAGTATTGGTCCCATAGAAGTTTGGATGCCATATTCATAACACTCATAAACAAGCTGTAGATATCTGACATGGTATTAACTTTTTCTATTGTAGTTTGTTATGCTGATTTCAAATCTGAAAACCGTTTGTCTCTATCACCTCAGGTTTTGAAGATATCGCCATTTTATTAACCAAATGTTCAGCACAAACGCAAGTCTTCAGTTAAGAAATTTAAACCAAATGTATCTTAAGTTAATATTGTTCTAACACCATGTATGTCATATGTCAGATTCATTAGAACTCATTGGTACAATAAATTTTCCAGTTAAAATTCTGCGTGTATTTTGTCTACCTGCCTTTCTATCTGTGTGTATTTTCGCGGTACCAATCGGCGTCAAACTTTTCATAATGCTTTACAAAGTCCGGGAAAAGTTTTTCAGTACTTTGCCATAGATTTCCGCGGGTTTTGGGAGTGCAACAACATATATTTAAATTTCCAGATTCAACAATAATATTACCTACAACAATATGAAAAGCCAACAATAACAACCAACAATCCATTCTTACACTGAACTTTATTAAAAAAAAAAAACTCTGACGATCCAGAAAGCGCAAGAACAATCATTAAAAATAGCGGGAGTCAATTTGAAGTCCGTTTTCCCACATGGACAACTGTAGCATGCTCAGACTTTGGTTCCCCAAAACACTTTTTCATGTATGCTTCTGATGGATAAACAAAAATGTTGTCCATTAACGAGTCTTTTAAGATAACACTGCGCATTAGCTTTTTAAGTGCATATCGATAATACAGGATGCGTATGGTATTTGAGGACATCTGATTGAGCGCCTGCACAATAATATCTGTACTTTCATCTTTACGGAGTGTCAATGGCGGACTATCAGCTAACGCAAGAAATGAAAGACACGCCGTTATCGTTGCGCTGCATGGACATGTCTCGCCTATAGCTAAGCGCAAAAAGCATGCACAACGTGCGAAGTGTATGAGAACACCACAATTTGTACAATAGGTGAAAAACATTATCAATGCGAATCTAGGAATGTTCATCGGAGCCATTGCCCAAGATGTCGAGATTTTCGAGGGCACAATCCGCAACTGTTCATTATAACTCGTATGTTCTGAGGAAAGGGCAGTTCATGTCGACGAAAGCACAAAACCAACGACTGCTTCGAGCAAAGCGATTTTTAAACAAGGTGAAACATCCGAAGGAACCTGGCATTGTTCTGTTTTCTGTTCTTTCCGATGAAAAAAACATCGACCAGGACCAAAAGGTGAACCGACGAATTGACAGATGTCCGGATCCTTCGGATGTCCCACGTGTTATGGACGCCAAGTTTCCCGCATCTGTGACGGTTTTTAGAGGTGGTGAGTAGCGAAGAAATGCCGCCCCATTTCTTTCCACAGGGTCTTCGAGTGAATGCTGCCGGCTACATTGCGGTGCTGTAAACAGTTGTGAAGCCTTGGAGAGATAGCGTTCGCAATGGAGGCATATGTCTTTCAACAGGACTCTGCACCCGGACATAAAGCTGTGACAACACAACAATGGATGGCAACCCTTCTGCATGATCTAACTCGCAGATCGCAATCACCTGGACTATTAACCTGTGAGGCGTTATTGAACGGGAAGCTAATTGACATTTCCATAATACCATTGGTTCCCTCAAGGCCGCCATTGGCTGGATAATGGCCGACATCCAGAGGATGATTGAATTCGGGCATGTCATCGCTTTCGGTCTCGCATTGAATCGTCATTGCGGCTTTTACATCGAATAAACCTGTTTTCCAACTCTTCCTACTTCTGTGTACCTGAATTGTAAGAATAAAATACTTTGTTTGGCATAAATGATGTTTTGTTCTACTATCTGCATCGTCCTCAAATGTCCTACGCATCCTGTACATTTATATTTTGGATTTTCAATAATTAAGCCCAATATAAAAAAATTCTTAATTTAGTTTTTCAAAAGATCACCTAAATAAATTGACCCTTTATTCAACCAATCCGAGCAAAATAAATTACCCTAAACGGGTGAATAGGGTTTTTATCGGATTGTAATGACTTGCAGCGGGTTACGCGGATTTTATGAATGATAAACCACACATTTTTTATGCAACGGGGTTTTTCCTGGGAATAGCCCTGGAGAAAATCACGAGTGAATTAAATCCAGTACAGTTAATCAAAGTTGGCAAAAAAAAAGTCAAATTTAGTTATTAGTAAAATTTACTGTAAACAATCTGTTTATGTTCAACCAACCGGTTATTTCTTTAGTAAATCATAATTCCCGCACCCTATAAAAAGGTGCGGACAGACGGAAATAAAGAATTCAGTAACTAATTTTGTGTGTTCGTTGATAAAAGACATACGCAGAGACTCCGATATTACCCGAGTTATTTCTTCTGCAAGTTTTACGTTTCCATTTTATTGATTTTTACTTGCTTTGGACTAAATTTCTCTTAATATGAAGGGAAATTTGACCAATAAACCTCCACGCTGCAGTGGATAGAAAGGACAAATACAAACATCCATGCTATTGCTGGATTCGAAACCGCGACCTTATTTCTCAAATATTATTACATTAATATTCTTGCTTGCTCTAAATTAATATGCTCTCTGTGCTTCTGAAAATCTAATTTAAATTCACCAAAGTTGATTAAGTAAATATTTGCTCAATAATTGCGGTACTGCGAATGCTATTAGCGATAAATCTAGTGAAAACCAGATATTGAACCTGTCAAATGATGATGTCTTAGAATACCTATAGGATGCTAAACATGTAATGAAGTTATTACATATTTAGCGTATTTATGTGATTAATTGAGAATTGCATGATAAAGGAAACAAGGAAACCACTAGTTCCACAAAATTATTTTAAGTTCGTGTGCGCATCTAAAGAGGTCTACATCGAGATTACAAAGTCCCGCTTCCCTGAGATAACAGCTTTGTGATTGGCGTATGTAATGAGATGTTATTTTCACTATATGTAGAAAACAGCGTTGTCGTCGAAATGCACATACGAATATTAAATAATTTTGTGGAACTAGTGGTTTTCTTTTAATACTGAGGGACTAGTATGCTGTTTTCCACTGTTTCTGGCGATATTGAGCTTTGGAATTTAGAATTAATAGAAGTTTCATTTGTGATGGAGTTAAGTTTGTGTTTGTTTTTAAAGGTTTTATATATACATTTTATTGATAATTTGTGTATTTTTAACTTTTCTGGCATAATTTATTTGCTTATCTTCAAATTCGTAAGCATCCTATCGTTGGTTTTTTACACTATTTTCTGATGTTATCAGGTTATTTACTAGGGAAGAAATAATATCCTACTATGAATTTTTAACCGTATTTTACGTGCCCTGGGACTAGTATCATATTTTCTTTAGTAATTTGAGTATTGTTTCTTTAAGGTGAAGGTGTATGAGATCTAATTTACGGAATTTTGCTTTGTAATATGGGCAGTACATTATATGTACTGTATTTTGAGAATAGTGGTATATCCTTTTATGGGTTTGGCTGGTTTTCTAACCCTAAATATGCTCTTTCAGGTTGTTTGCGTTTTGTTGCTCTTCTTATAAGGTTAGGTTGACTATTTACTTGTCTTGTTTGCTTTGCAGTTTTAAGTGCTGTGTTTTTGTGGAAGAGAAGGAAATTACTTTTGATAAGAGTTTCGAACTGTTTGCAATAGACGACAAGGCTACCAGCTCTACGACGTATGAAAAACACTGAGCCGACACTTATCAAATTGAAATTAAATCGTTCGGATATATAAGATACAGTATTGGAAATAGGAGAACTGTTTGTTTTTCAGTCAGATTTCTTATCTGTTCAGATGGTCCCGCGCGAGCCTATTAAAGTCATCTTCCTATGTTATTGAATAGGGTGCATTTTCCTGCTAGAGTACGTTTCTTAATTTCTGAATAAGTTTAATTATGCTTATTTAAATGATTAAATACTTTTTAAATCTTTTTATTAAATTTATAGTTTACAATAGATGACTTTAATAACACAATTTATTGCAGAAAAACAGCGTATTCAGTAAGTTCATTCTTAAAATGATAAATGTTGATATTATCTACTGCAAGATATTAAAGGCAAGTTGTTACTTATTATAAGGGTAAGAAGGTAACCAAACTGTGAACAATTACAGTTAAGAAGAAACAGCGATCTCCATTTGTCCACAAAGTAGCGCACAATATTAACAGCTTCTTCTTAATTGTTACTTACTGCGAACTTTCAGTATATTCATCCTTCCTGTTTGGTTTACCAAATTCCATAGTGGATGCACGAGTCTTGAAAATGAAATTCGTGGTTCTCTTTGACATATAAGCAGTATTGACAAATAATAATCACATGTTTGATGCCTGGCAAAGAATCTTGAAATATCACCTGGTTCTACATGTATTTTCAAATATTTGGTATCAGTAGCATGTCACCTGTCGCCGCGTGAAAATCTGGCAACGCAACTTTTTTTTTCGCGGCTGAAGTGCCAGTTGTGAAAAAATGTGACTACATTATGACGATCGTAAACTGACATCTAAGGTTGGGGTTAGACGATAATGTATTGACTGTACGGTGATCTCAGTAAATTATTCCTTTCTTCAGCAAAGCCATTATCATGGGTGAGAAATACTATCAGCAAACTGAACATATGCGCCAACTCTTATTCCGAAAGCAGCTACTTCAAGAACAGACGACGACAACACGTATTCATATTTACTCGTATGAAATTTTACTGAATCTTAGATACAATGGAATCAAGCCAAAAACTGTGGACACAACTATAGAAAGAAAAATAACTCCGAAAACATTATTCCACATAATACATTTTAAAATTTATTATGTGGAATAGTGTTTTCGGAGTTATTTTTCTTTCTATTTTACTGAATCTGATACAACACTCTTCCAGCGTAGACTTTGTCCAACGTCTTTCAGGTATGTTTCAGTTTTTCCAACTCTTTCTTCGTTACAGCCCAGACAGTCTCAAGCGGATTGAGGTTTGGTCTATTCGTGGTCTCTTCAAAGCAATAATGATGCTTTTACGAAATCATTTAGCCGCAGCTTTGGATGAGTGCACCGGTGCCAATCGTGCTCAAATATGAAATTTTCATCTGCATGCAGTTCTGTTGAAGGGATTATATAATATTCCAAAATTTCTTCAGAATTCACAATTCTGTTGATGAAGGCAAAGTTTCCGGGACCCTCAGCACTGATGCATCCCCAAACCAAGATGCTGGTTGGATGCCTGACAGATCGCTTTAAACAAGATCCGAAATAATTGGTCCCTTTATCACAAAATGATAGAGCAAATATGAATTTATCATCGAGGAGGACCTTCCGCCACTGATCCATGGTCCAACATAAAAATTTCTGGCACCATGGTTTCGTTCTACGTTTTCGTTAGTGATGGTTTCCTTTTTGGAACTCTGCATCTGTATCCCATACTCTTCAGTCGGTGTAACACTGGCTATAAGAAACAAAGGCTTTGTTCTTTTTCCATACTTGTGCTAAAGCGATTCTTTTTGACAATATTTCATAAAGCTTCGTCAGTATATGGTGTCATTTTTCGTTTTCTTCGGTTCATTTTTAATTGCACTTTGTTTCTTATATATTTTCAACGTTCTGCTCACTACAGATTGACTAACAGTCCAACAATTTGGCGATTTCAATCTGCTTCTTTCCATCTTGAAAAATTTTTACTATCAACTCTGTTTTTTCCCAACAGAAAGATCAGTCCTCCTTCCCATTTTCAGCACAAATTGACAAAAATAAAGAGATTTCATTCACTTCCCTATCTGTTGAGCATGTTCTGAAATATCTCCAAAAATTTGAATAAAAAGAAATGAAACTGGTATATGTTAGCTTATTGAAACATCAGTAAACATTTTAATTTAATGAATGTTTTTTTTCCACTTAACAGAAATTCCATGAATTATAGCTGAAATATTTCTTTCTAGACAGAACTGCATGATTTAGATGTACGTTAAGGAATAATACTCTTGTGAGTACTTGTAGATTTGATAATATGATATTATTTTGAAGAGTAGTTGTAAAATGTACTTTTATTAAATTTATACTTTTTAGGGTGAAAATAAACACATTTTCAACAGTAACCATTTTATAAAAGGATGATGAAAATATCATATGGGAGATGAACACCTGTCGATCTTCAAAACCTTCAGGCTTTCCCCATAATTTTTAAAAGGCTTTATGTTGTTATTGCGGTGGGAAATTTGTTTACAAAGCACACGGTTAATCTCACGAAAAACATGAAAAATTAAAAACAACAACTTTTTTTCCCTATAATTTCCGATGTGGTATTAAGAAGCTTTTAAGAAATGAAAACACTTGCTTGTACCACAATAAAAAAATGTTAAATATCATAATCGATTTTTAGAAGATAAGTTAAGAAGGGTTTTTTTTTTTTCCCTCCTTGACTTAAGTGCAGCTGAGATGCCGTAAATTTAATAAAAGATGACAGCAGAGGAAGATGCCTAGCTCGTCATTCTTTTGTTTGTAAAACGAAGAGAAATGTCTGTTAAATTAATTTTCAGAGGCTTGCTATTGGATATTTCAATAAAGGCAATCTCATCCATCTGCTTATTATGATTTTAATCTGAAGAAAAATTGAGCTGAAATGTGCGAGTACTATAGCAAGTTCTTCACAAAACAAAGAAAGAAAGAACAATCGTGAACTGAATCTTTTTTATCGGTTTGTCTGATTGAATTGAATTTCTGAGTGTTTATCCTCTGAAATGAGTTCCTTATTTGTCGTTAGTGCTTTTTTTGTAAGGAAGGTACTTTTTAACGTCAAAATTTCATTTTTCCGTACAAAGAACATGAGATTTTTTTTGATTGTCAAATATGGGACGTGGTTTTATAAATTTTCCGAGCATCTTGATGATTAAGAGTATTTCAAATATTTTTTCGTTTTTTTTTCCCCCGCTTTCTTTACACGATATATCCATCTCTTTACACTACTTTCTAACTTTTTTTGGATTTTTCTTTTGGCAGAGTTTGCGGATTGGCCTTGGCAACCTTGCCAAGTACAACCCCATTATGATTCTTTAGGCACTCTCAAACTTCGCTGACTGAGGTTGTTAGTGTCTACCGTAATTTGATGACCATTGTAAAGGTAGCGTGTACAAAGGAACGATTCCCATCATCAGAACATTTCCCTCCCCCCTCCGTTAACGTTTTACTGGAATTTCACCAAACAATAGTATCTAGAACTAGACACTCGATTGATTTTGTAGGCAGATACTTATTTTTAATCCCCTATAATCCGTTATATTTCTTGTGAGAATCTTAAATAGTGTTCCCCAATACGTACTCTGTATTTTAGAACTTAAATGGCTCTTTATATTAGCGATCTCGGATTTATAATTAGATTTTATAAACACTGACTGTATTCTTCATTGAAGGGAAGTTTATAGGAAAATAGAAATGGTAGTTACATTTCATATTTAGTTGTCTTTATAAATGGCGCATACTCCAAGATATACTTTTTGGTATTTTTCATGACACCTAAAGTAGAGGTTTCTAGTTTCTCCGTGTATTTCTATGAACTCAGTTGATGAATGTAAATAAGTATTATGTTGTTTCTCAGAATAAGTGTTTCTTACTACACTCTGTGATTATGCTACAATATACAATAGCCTTCCGTGCACCAAATAAGAACGGTTACCTAAAGAGTGCACTACATGATTAGTCAAAATTATATTAATACTTAAATGGTAGAAACCGTTTATTCACTAAACTTACATCATATGTGCAAGTTTGTTTACAGTACGGTCTCAACCTATTAAAGATACGAGCAACAGTACAATTTATAGCTCGGACACTCATTTCGAGGTATGTCAAAATTCGCTACTGTGTTTTTTGCGAAATCCCCGTTTCCAAACTGGCTTGCTGCACAATAGCAATGTTCAAGGCATTTCTGAATGTTCTAGGCCGACACGCATTTCCTCGGCTACCGATCCAGTCTTCACAAATTTGTATAGATACAATAAATCATCAAACTGCTTTTTGGGTCTTGTACTGCACAACCTTTCGATTGACTATGGTTGGCGAACATGCATTCTTCTTTGTTCCAGTATTAATCTGCCATCCATGGCGCACATCTATCTGCAAGAGAAAATAATCCATTAGTGTTACCATAATTTTGACTTTCCTGGTATACGTAAGCCTTCAACATACAGGATATCCCGCAATAAGACGGCCATAGCTTGATTATGTGTTCTAGGATTAGAGTAAAAAAAAGTCGAAATAAACATGAGTCTGAATTACAATGGTTTCTCAAGAATTACAGTTCTAGGGCTGTTTTCCCCATAGGACAACATGTTCAAGCTATGATTATTCACAATAATATATCTAATAGATCTACCTTTGCCCCTTTTGAGCTGACTCCAAAACATGAGCAAAAATATCACAATGGTCGCATTCAGAGCCTTTTTACGTTGCTCACTTTCCTCACTTATCCTGTTTAAGTCACTTGAAGTGACGTCATTTTGAAGAACGCGAGGGCTCAAAAGTGATTTCTCTGAAAGTGAATCAGCACCACTGAGCTCTATAAAACCCACTTGGTTTTATAGAGTTCAGTGGTCAGCACCCACTTTCTCCCCAGCTTTAGTTGCTTTTCTGGCTTTACAGCTACTAACTTCCGGTTTAGCGTTAGCCATTTTGAATCGCCACTTCGCTCGCTTCGGTGATTGGCCACCGTTAAAATTCGTTATTTATCGGTGTAAATAACGTATTTAATGTTGTAAATTTTGTTGATAATAAATTAAGGGATAAAAATACCATGGAGAACGATAAAAAACATTTTCCACAATCAATAAATCACTTAAGATTTCTGAAACGATTTTAATAAGTTCATCATGTTTACTTAAGGCTGACGCAGTTTTGGATGCGAAAGTAACAAAAGCAACAAAAGTGATCTTTTCCTGTTTCATTCACAATGAAAAGCTATTTTGTTTGCTTTTCAAAAGCAAAGACTAATTCATTTTTACCTTAAATGAAAGGATTTGAATGCGACTAATGACACTAAAAATTAACAGTGGTTCTCATTCATTGCTTGGCAGGCAGATATATTAGCTCTTAACTAATTAAATAACATGTAATGCCCATTAAAGTTGACCACAAAAAATTCTCTTACATTTGAGTGATCATACACTATACTGCCCGGCACGAAATAAAAAGGAAACTGGCGCTTGCATAATTGAAAAAAAACTCGTTCAACCACTCAAACAGGGAAAGGAAACGGGATATTGCCTTTTACTGATGCCAGGAATAAGTAATACCCCGTTTCTTGTTCGTTTCTGATTGGTTGAACGAGGTTTTTTCATTTACGCATGCGCCATTTCCTTTTTCTTGCCGGACGCTATAAGTGTGCGCTCTTATTAGAAAGAATCCACAGAAGACTCAAAATAAACCAGAAGACAAACCGTTATTCCAGGACAATATGCAATAAGATAGTCAATATGCAATGTCTTTACAATGTCTTCTTGGTTGATGATGTTGTTTACTCCCAACATAGTGTGGGTTATTCTAAATCCTGAAGTTTGTTGTTGCCTCCTTCACTCCAAAATAACATCTCTTGATGTGGACAGCTCATCTTACATTCAAGTGCTAGACTCCAATTAGTTGTTTATAACTCCTCATGCATGAGTAGGATAACAAATCCTACGACTTTAAGAGAACTCTTTCTGCCTTATATCTCAGGATTCCAATTTCATTTCTCTCGCTCTCTCTCTCTCTCTCTCTCTCTCTCTCTCTCTCTCTCTCTCTCTCCCTCTCCCTCCCCTCTTTTCCATTTTTTTATTATAATATTTCTCTTTACAATGAAAACTTGAGCAACACCATCTAAAGATAAGGCTTGAGCGCGGAAAGGTCGTACATTGTTAAACGTCGTAAGTAGTCATCTTTAAACGCATTTCTACCAATAATAAGCCCTAAATTTCTGTCACGGCCTCCTAGAAACTACCAGCATTGTTAATAATAATAATAATAATAATTATAAACTGGAGATTGTCTCCAAACACAGGTAATAATTTTTCGCCTCTACCAATTGGGCTATCCTGATGAGTTCATCAAATTTTCTGATGGTTTGGATAGGAGAAATTCTCGATCTGAGAGGCGGGAGCCCGCCTCCCATTGGGCTTTCAACCGTGACAACTTGGTTGTCTTTAAGCCACCTTGTGACAGCTTGGCTGTCCGGGTGTCTGCGATAGCCCAATTGGTAGAGGCGTCGGCCATGATAGTCGAGATTCCTGGTTCGAACCCAGGTCGCAGAATTTTTCCTTCCATTTTTCAATCGAAAGTTATTACCAACATTGTATTTCTCGTTGGCCTCGGGTGGTGCTATTACAGAAGTAAGTTCAACGTCACAAGCTTAGTGCTTCAACAATATATTATTGACGTCATATTTAGGCCTGGTAGTTTCTAGAAGGACGTGCTTCTGTGCCTAAATTATGACAGGTGAAATTTCTGTGCGCAGGCCTTCTCATACATTGTTACATCATTAAAATTCGACCATTGTTAAGCGTATTTCTACCAATGATAAGTCCTAATTTGGTCGACTTATGATGATGTAACAGTGTATGATGTTTCGGTAGTAAGACTTTCTTTCTATAATCTATCCTGCCTTAGTTTGCCCGAAATCTGATGACCGTTTCAATTGTTGGACATTGTTACTTCAAAACTTAAATAATACATAACAATTAACATCTCCATCGCGCAAACTGAGGCTGAATGGACTATAGGAGGTGTTGCTTGAGTCATCCGTATTGCACAATAATAGTCCTTTAGTATTATACCATGACCATGGCAGTTGAAAAGGACGTTAATACAAACAAACCAAACCAAACCTAGTATTATACCATTTTTTATAGTGAACAATTCAGCATCTTTATTCCTAAAAAAGCTTCTTTGTTTACATGCCTTGAGTACCACAAAGGCATTCTGTCTGTGCAAAATTCAAAACATATTGTTCTGTCACATGTGTGTCACTATGGCATTCTGTTTGTGCAAAATTGGATTTCACAGGTTGTAAGCTTGCCCGCCACTAGTCATCTATATAATCGCTCGTATACATGTATAAAAGCAAAAAACGTATACTCATTCAACATTGATTCATCAGGAAATCTCCAAAACTATGAAGCCTAGAAACTTGAAATTTGACACGTATGTTTTTCTTGGCTTCTAGGTTTTGCTAAGACAGAATTTTTATTTTATTTCCTTCCTATCCACTGTATTTTATTTTTAAAATTCGATTTACCTGGAGCTGAATGGGATTTTTGCTAGCGTTAAGCAAATTGTGATGTCGTTGTTTGCTTTGCTTTAAATCTGTATAAAAGCCCGTCATAGAATCATCACTAATCTCCTATATTCCATTTGGGTGAGAAGCTGAAAATTAGTGTGGTTCGCGAAACAAGTTACTTTTGGCTCGCGAAACAATTCACCATCTTTAGGCTCGCGAAACATGTTACTCCTCAAACCACCCTTGCACTTACAAAAGTTAGGTACATGTCCTATTGTAACACCCAAGGGGGTGGGAACGGGTGTACCCCCTAAATTGTATATTTAGTAAGAAGGGAAAGAGTTGCTATATCATTCTGGCTTCTGCTTACTGTTTCCAACACAACGGGTTGGCCAGGTACTCTTGATATACAAGGTGTCCCATTTAAATCGTACCAGGCAAATATCTCGGAATCTAAGCATTGTACGAAAAAATGTCCAAAATCAAAAGTGAATTCTTCGCGGGGGAAATTCATTAGTCAAAAAATTATCCCCCCCCCCTTGTGAGGTGGGAGGGGGGTAATTTTGAAATCTTAAATAGGAACCCCTATTTTTAATGGTATATTCAGATTGTACACAATATTCGAGAACTGTTTTATTCTTGGTGTTTTTTCAATTGATCCAACCGTTTAGGAGATAGAGACCCTGAAAGTGTGGAACTTTTAAAGTTTTGAACCCAATTTTATCGATGAAGACAAAGAGATAGAGAGTGGGTCTTGCAGACATACCTATTCTACTTTTAATGATCCTTAAGAATCCGAAGTCAGACAAGGAGGAAAAGAGGAGCTTTAGCTGTGAAGCAGAAATACATTTATACAGGTATTAACAACAAATTAATGGCGCCCCCCCCCCCAGTAGGGTATAGGCAAGTAACGGTCATCTATTTTTACCTTTTTATCTGCATTTTTATCCCCCACCCCAAGTTTTTTAATCAAAAAATTTATTTTTTTAGGACATAGTATGTTGAAAATGTAAAAAGCTTGTATCTTCTTTCCTTTCTCATCATTTCCAATGGAATGACATATCACATGCCATATGTTGCCATAGTTCTAAAGACCAAGTGACTGCCACCTCCGCCACTCCGATCCCACTGGAACAAATGAGCCTAAACTTCATAGTAATGTAGATCTTGCCTAGAGGAATCTGGATATTGAATTTCACTCCTTTACGTTCCTGAATAGCACATAGATCTTTTCTCCTCTCTGAATCCTACCCCAGTAATTCCGACCTCAGTGCACCAATCAAAACCAAACTAAATAGTGAAAGTTGACAAGCCCTCTAGTAAGCTCATTCCGAATTTCAACCTCAAAAAATGTAGAAATTATGAAGGGGACAGAATTTGTGAATTCTTATAAGTAGCTTTTTGCTAAAGCTCCTAATAAACGAACTTAATAACCAAACCAAATATTTGTGGCTACTCAAACAGAATTTCGAATTTTTGAAATATGTCAAGATATCATGACTAATCCTGTACTTACACGTGGCAATCTTAAGAGAAAGTTCAAAAGTGCTAAGTCAAAATCGTGTTCTCTTTGTCTGCGTTTCTTCAGTTGAATTCAAACCAACTGCGCCGAGTTCCTCTGTTTGACAAAAGACGATTGTCGTAGTCATGGGCTTTTCTCCAAAGAATGCCGTCAAGTGAAGATAAAGCAGATTTGTCTCGAATGAGCTCCGTGGATTGCGTGGATATTGCTAGGGCAAACTGAGGTTCTTTGTGTGTTGATATAAATGAGCAAACGTTTTAAATAATTGCTTTAAGTTACGCTAAAGTCACTTAAGACTCTTGCTAAATTTAAAGTCTCATGAATACAAATTAATTTCCTTAATTCTATTTTTATCTCCATTTGCATTGTTGCATAGAAATTCATTGTTTACGACAAATAGCTTGACATGTTCTTCTCTATGAGACAACGATTGATGATGACGATAAGTGGAGGGAAACAAGTCGTAAATGGAAACTGATAAGCTATAAGATGATCGCCTGGGAATAAGTAATCTTTGGCTGCTTTAATCAAAAAGAATGGATTTTTAAGCGCACGTGGAGCTGTTTTTTTATATATTATTGTTTGGCAAGTTCATTACGAACAGTTGATTGCCTGCGCGCACTTGCATCACCATCACAGAAATAACTTCCTGCTTTAGTCAAAGGATTCCTTAATTGAAGTTGAGGAGGAGAAAAACGGCGGTAGGTTTTGGCAGATCCACGTCGTTTATCCGAGCATCCCTTCGAGAATCATCGTTTTATTATTATTATTATTATTTATTTGAAATGTGTGTTTTTTAATGTAGGGAAGATGGCATAAGGATTTGGGCAATATGAAGGTACGGGGAGGAGGAGAAGGAGGAGCAGCGATGATCACGAGTCGGTTGGACGTCATCATTAAACCGCAGCTACGGAAGACGACTGCACTGGCGCGCCCATTTGGCAAGCACATTCGTCGTCCTTGGAGTTTAATCAATGTTGCTATTTATAGCACGATAGCACGTGAACTGCGTGACTGCGTGGCTCTCTATGCGTGGTTGGCGACATAAATAGAGGAGCGGGGAGGAGGGATGCAAAGGGTTAGCGGAGGCATCTCACAGCAGGAGGAAATAACATTGACGGGGCGCACTCACTCACTCACTCCTCACTCCCTACAACCTGACTGACTGACTGACTGGTCATCGAGTGTGACACGTTGAATAATAAGGAATCCATTGGCTGACACTTGATAAATCACACCGACAACAAACACCGTTCCTCGCTTTCACGTCTCATCGGTCTGTTGTTGTTTATGCGATCGGCACTTTTGATGCACCGCTCGTGTCTCCTCTGCTCATATTGCTTCTTAATACGAAACGCGTTTCGTGTCACGAGTAAGCTATAGATTTTCGTTAGCGTGATGGAAAAGTACAGGATATTCCTATACAACATTAAACGTATTGGAATTTGTTTTTAAATTAAAAAAAACACGCATTACTCCTTCTCCTCCCCATCAGATCCATATAACAAATATGCAAACAAGTGATATCATCTCCCAACCTATCTCATTTGTTAACTTTGGAGGGATTTTTAATTTTACAAGATTTCGTGAGATTCGTAACAAAAAGGATCAAAATAAGGGCCGGGTCTGTTATAAAATGAGAACACGTGAAAAATGAAAAATGTCTTAGTGGTTCCTAATACGTTCAGTTTTACATTATTAAGTACCGGAAGAATGGAGCTACTTATTGGTTTTACAATGTCTGTCTGTCCCCTTCATTTTTTGAGATAGAAGATTGAAATTTGGAATGTAGCTTACTATGGGCACGTGCAACTTCACTATTTAGTTTGGTTTTGATTGGCCCACTAGGGTCAGAGTTTTGGGGGTGGGAGTTAGAGGGGACCAAAACGTCTACGTGTGTTTAGGTATGTAAGGGACTGAAATTAGGTATGCTGCGAAGTTTGAGTCCAATTATCCAAATGGGGTCGAAGTTGTGAGGAGTGGCAGTCACTTGGTCTTTAGAACTAAGGCAACATATGCCATGTGATATATCATTAGTTCGTAAATGATGGAAAACGAAAGAAGATAGAACTCCTTTTCATTTTCTAAATACTACGTTCGAGATAATTAATTTTTCGATTTAAAAAATGGGGGAGGTTAAAAAGCGCAGAGCAGATAAAAGGGTAAAAATAGATGACCTTAGTGCTTCCGCTATTTCCTATACCTTCCTCGGGAGGATTAATTTCTTGTTAACTTGTTAATTTTAGTGGCGGCATTTTTATTTCTGTTTAAATTCTGATCCATGTTCATATGAATTTTTTGGCTTAAAATCATCCGTACTACCTCCCCTAAAAGTTTTTGACAGTGTTTCAACTCACCCTGTATATCGAAAGATGTTAGCATTGATAGTTCTTGTAACTTACCATTTTCTTGAAAATCTAAAAAAATGGTCAATAACTGGAGATAGTAGAAACAGACTATTGAGTAAGAGTGGAACGGTGATAGAGGAAGCAGTCTCTTTGCTGGAGCAACGGTTGACAACTTTACCGATATTAATGCATACATCAACTCAACTCTTCAAATCAAGAAGCATACTAATTTATGCTCTATAATGATCGTTCGAAGAATACATGTTTATTAACATTAACTGAAATGCAGCTGAAAAAATCAATCGTCAGAGAAGACTAAAGTTATCTGGGCGTCAGAAATATTTAAACAAAGGGAGCTTCGTCTACACGAGGAGAATGTAGAATTACTGAAAAACAATTCCAGTTTTTATTTAACTTCTTCGGGTTTTTCTGTTTACCTGCAACTGTATTTATCCTGGGCAACGCCGGGTGCCTTTGCTAGTATTCCAATATTTCCGACTAAACGAATTCAGATAATGAGATATTAGTATCCTTTGATATAGAATATCCGATAAGAGACGCTCTTGATTTTTGGAGGATATGGTACTTGATAATGATTTCTCTATAGATATTGTAAAAGATGTCTTATTGAAATTGAACCCGATTTGTTTCTACAAATACTTTATGTTCAACAGTCAATTTTATCTCATGACCAGTTGCATTAATCCTTTCTACGTCAACATCCACGTCCGAAAATTAGAGAATGTAGCTTTAAATTCGTTCAATTACTATCCTCATATTTGGTTTCGAAATGTAGATGAAAGACAACTTATGCATTAATTTAACGTTCTTGGTTTTAAACGAAAGACAACTCACGTTCCTGGATGTTATGAACAAAGATGTAATAGAAAACTAAAGTTTGATATTTATAGGTAAGATAATTTTATTCCAAATTTCATTAAGACGGACTCCTGTCACCTTGCTTTATCATTTAATTAGGCGTGCACTAAAACTACCGTGAACCTCCGAAAACAGAACTAAAGAATTGCTACGAGCCAAACAATTTTTTTTAAAATTTGCTATCTTCAATGGTTACGAAGATTCAGTAGTCAATAATATTTATTAAAAAATTCAAAGAAACTTTAAAATCCAAAGCAGCAATACCCTTAGAAGTTCCAGTAATACAAATGACTTTTTATCCTCCCCTACGACCTCCAACTCAATAAAGAGATTGTAACCATTGCCAAAAGATTCGGTTTTAAAATAGCCTACACAAGCCAAAACTCTCTAAAACTTTTTTCTTCGTAGCGCAAAAGACAGCATTCCGGTAGAAAACAAATCAGGGGTATATAAAATTATTTGTGCCTCATGTGGGACTTGCTGTTATAATTAAACACGGAGATCTTATAAACAAGATTAAAAAAACATGTACTGCGTCACCCAGTTTCACGTTTGTGATGCAGTACATTTCTT
>JAHWFO010036887.1:3894210-3927572 GCA_023313115.1 Rhysida immarginata
AGCCGTTATTTGGACCTAAAGACGGGACACCAATTATGAAACACCCTGTATAAGAGCTCTTCGATTGTCAGACTATACTTTGACTGTCGACTTTTCAGAAAACGGAATTTGACTCCACTTAATATAGATAACAATAGAAGCCTTTTCAAGATTCATAATCAACTTGAACCAGAATGTGAACGATGTATAAGTGAAACCACAAATCCACAACGAAAAAGGGTTATACAAAGTTTCGTTGTGGATTTGCGGTTCCCTTGTACTTTGTTCACATGTTTGACTTCACTTATTGGTCTACAGGAATGTTCTTCAACATAGTTTATACGATCCGTACAGTGTCGATTGTAGATGTTAAGTTGGCATTCGACGTTCTCTTCTTATTAGTAGTTGAGTGGCATTTTCCCATCTGTTCCAGACGGGTTGCTATCTGTAGATAAGTTTCTTCTGGCGTGAGTCGAGGATGGCCTTGATCTTGTATTCTTCGAATATTTTCTGTATCTTGGAAGCGAATCCACAGTTGGGAAATCCGATGCTTGTACTACCACCTGCTCTGTCTGACTCTCTTCCAGCCAGCTGATTTTGCTCTCAGCTGTCCTTGCCATCGATTCTGGTAAATTCTGCTAGGAAGCATCATTCGAATTGAAAACTTCAAGAAACGAGTTAGCATGATGAACGCAGCATAATAAGAAAGTTCCTGGAAAATCTTCATTTTTATCAGTATATATGATTCATCCATTCTGAATCACAAAAAAGTAATTTGTATTTGGCTATGTACGATAATACTGTCAACAGTACATTCGACTTGCGTTTTCCACGTTTCGATTAGATATTCAATGGTTAAGAATGTTCGAAACTCGCCTGTTGTGCTAATTGTTTGAGAAGCGCAGTTAAATGCTTTTGCTTAATTGTGTTCTTTAATTAGCCTCATTGATCTCTTATTGCTAGCTAGTTTCTTAATTGCAGTGTTTAAATTGAATGGAAATATTCCGCGACTTCCAAAATTGAACCAGGGATCAGGATTTTCGCTGTCACTGCTGTTACGATATGTTCTTATGGACTTTCATGAAATCACTTGATAGCCCAAATGGCAGAGAAGGCACCCTACGCAGGTTGGGAATCCTCCTTACTCTTAAACCATCAAATAAATTGATGAAGATTCATATTCAAAGAGAAGTCAAAAAATTGAAGAAAACTTTCAAGCATTTCTTAATTACGATGTAGAAAAAAACAAAGAAAAAGCGATTTAGTACCAAGACTTTAATGTTCGCGAAAACTGACTTGGTTAGAGCATCGATAGCGTAAGTCGTGATTTCTGGTTCGAGTCCAGGTCGCAGAAGTTTTCCTTCCCTTTTCTACATTTTAATTATAAAATGTTTGAAGATTTTTCTTCAGTTTCTTGATTTCTCTTTTAGATTGTTTCTTGATAGAAATTTCCCTGGACATCTAATTACTTGCCTGATTAGTTAGAGTTCAAATTTAGCTCAAGTATTAATTCATTAACAAGATTATATGAAAAAAAGTCACGAGAAGACTGTTCAAGGAGACTCCACGTACTCTGACTAGTTAATATACGCAGTTTATGTTATAATCCTATTCGACAATTCGGGTTTTTATAAACTGCACACATCGAAATAAACTTTATGAATTTTTTTTCTCGGAAAATTTGAGAAGTGCATAGAATGGCTTAGCATGGGTAGTTAATTGGGTGAAAGCTACTCAAAGAATTTTTTTTATCATTTTCGCTGGGCATGAGTTAGTGGGGTCTCCTTGTTAGATATCATTTTTGTAGTCTCAACTTCAGATTTGCATTCGAGTCATTCAACGTCAAATCGGATAAAATCGGATGATAATTGACCTTAGGGTCTCCGATTTTTCTCAAACTTTATCAGTGTATTCTAATGGATAAATTATAAGTCATGCATAGCTTCGTTTGCCAGATAAACATATATTTTAGTCACAATTAATTATCAAAGTTGTCAAAATCTCGCCCATATCACATAAAACGAAGCATATCTCTGGTTATATTCGTCGTAGGGAATTGTCGTATATGTCAAATTGAAGCTAAAATGAATCAGTTTTTTCTTTAATTTACCTTATGGAGTTCAAAATAAAATATTTGGGATAAAAATTTGTTTTAATTTTAAAAAATTCATATAGGATAAAAATGTATTTTTAAAAAATTATTTAAAAAATAGAGTTCAATTCCCTCATATCCATTGCAAATTACTACGAAATAACAGGATGGAATTCCAAATAGGCAGTCACTATTAAATTATTTATGAGATGAGGTGTGCCCTGTTGATGGTGAGCAGGACCCGTATACAACAATGGCTCAGGCGACATCCTTGAAGCGACGATCATGCCATGAGCAGTTAACATTTTTAATTAAATGACATCATTTCACATTTATTTTCTTTACTTCTAAAAGGAATTCCACTTTGAAACTTGGGTGGCCATTAGAACAAGCTTCAAGAAATATGCTAGTATTTTTTATAGATTTTTAACATGTTGTTTTAACTTAATGTTTTCAAAATTAATATTAAAATCATGTTAATATATTTCTCTTTGATCTCAATTATTTTTGAAATTATATAGTTTAAAAGTCCACATAAGAAGCATCTGTTTATAGAACATCTTAACCGGCCAAAATCTGTAAATTTGACTGCAAATATTTTTGTAAGAAATCATGTTAGAACAAAATTAACACAGTGGGGTTACTTAATTTGATGTAGAAAATGTATAAAAACGTAGTGTTTTTTTAAGTGTCTCATTTCACGTAGAAGGTCGAGAATTATCAGGTGTGTAAACTGTATTAAAAAATTACTCCCAAGAGTATAGTTCATTGTTTATGAATTGCGATAATATTTTACGTACACCGACTGTTCTGTGGTTAATATAGGTGATACTATATTTTAAAATTATCAAGAGCTCATTTCTGCTGATCTTTGTGTTTATCGTAATATTTAATTCCGGAGCAAAACAAGAGTTTTAAATGGCATGTTGTTGTTTGAAAAATGCTTCTAAGCCTAGGATAATTATAGTGTTGCTCTTCTGAAGTTGCCCATCTTTGGACATGCTGCATAAACACCCTTATTAAAATTTAGTGTTTACCGAAGCAAGACTCGAGAGAGAAAATAAAAGCGAAAGATAAGAAGAAAAAGAAGGGGAGTAAAGATCAAGAAATGGAAGGCGCAAATGCAGAGTTGAAAACGCTTGCGCCGGATTTACAGAGGAGGAGGAAAAATGAACAAGAAAGAGCTGAAGAGTGTTTGCTCAGGAAGTGCTTGAAAAGGCTGCTGAAATTCTAAAAACATTATTGTAAAAACGATATAAAAGAAACCCTGTGCAACAGAGAATTAAAAAATAATTCAGAGAACAACTGAAAACTCAGATTTACGAGGGGCGGCTGATTCTCCGTAATGCGAGACCAGAATACGATAGAGAACGGCATATGCCGCCGGGTATCGTAACTACGATTCATCCATTACAGACATGCCATGATGCCTTGGATTCTGTTAATTTTTTCTTTGTCAATAACCGTTAAGAAAAAAAAAGTAAATCCTAGTGATTTTCATCATTTGCCAAATTTAAAATAGGATCTTAAGGGTATTCATTACAACACGAGGTTGTCGTCAGGTCGTGGGTCAAGGAAACACCTCCGGAATTCTTCATTCACAGGATGAGAAAGCTGGTTTATCGTTGGGAGAAATTTGTAGCTGTAAATGGTGACTATGTTGAAATGTAAATGTAAGTTTTTATGGCTTTCATAACTTATTAATTCATTTTGAATAGCTCTTTTAATTTGCGAGTTATGGCCGAAAGCAAGAAATTGGTTTTTATATCCAATTGCAAACAGGGTATATGCCGGCTCGTCATGAAATTTATGGACACAATTTGAATATGGAGTGTGAAGCGAGAGTCTCAAGATCGGTCAGGTAGGCCATCGTTTATTGTTCCATTGATACTTGCTTGATATCAAAAATATCTGCTACGAAAGGAAAAAGGGTCTGGCTACGAGAACGCACCTACGTCCTTGTTGGGCGAAATCGCAAAATCGATATAGTGAAACGCTTTGAAGCCGAAAAAAAATCCCTCTGACTATTATATAGAACACATAGACATTTAAAAATGGTTTTTCCAATTGAGGACCTGTCAAGACAAGAAGTCGACCATCGAAGCTGAATAGGATAGACCTCAAAAAAATTGAAGAAATCTACAGAAATCCAGGTCGGAGTCTGCCAACAAATTTTTGGTATCCAAAACATGTTTCGGAATTTGAAAAATCGAAGAGATAAAAGGTGCCGAAATATTCCGCAATGAAATTGGAGGAATTATCCCAAAGTCTCGAAAACATAACGTCGAGACATAACGTACCAAAGAACCTTCCTCATTCTCCACGAGGAAAAGTATCTTACTTTCACATGCGACCAAAATCTCAGTAATGCTGGTTTTATTCACAAGAAAGTGCAGATGTGCCCGTACATGTGAAATTCAAAGCAGTTGAAAAATTCTTCAATGAAAATGTTGGTTTGGTTAGCGCTGTCGTCCAAGAACGTTTCACAACCGTTCATTGGCAATATTGGTGGTCCAGCAATCTCCAAAGAGATTTTATGACGAAGTTGATGCGATTCATTAATCAGCATCACAAAACAACAGATATGCTTTTTCGATTATATGATTCCGTTTAATGTCGTATTTCCAGAGAACAAATCGAAAATAAATATCAAATATTGTACTTAAAAACTTATCGTTTATCAACTTTTATCCAAAAACTTCTGTGACTACGCGTTATTTCTGTACTTTAATTTGAGGCCTCCTTACCAAAGAAAAGGTTCATATTATGAAGAACATAGATTATCTTGTTTTTTTTTTAAACATTTCATTGTTTGTTATCAAAGAGAAACAAAAAAAAAAAAAAAGAGTAGCGCTAAAATGTGTGATTCCTAACTATTTCATTTCGAATGAACATGTCAAGCTTTTAGAGTATTTTTAAACTATCATTAATAGCCATATACTTTTCTGGGTATTTTGATAACCATTCCCTTAAAGTTGACTAATATTGAGAATGATTAGGGTAAACTCCTTATCACGTCTTTCTTTATAGGGAAAATGGTGGAAGCCGCATCGTAATTCGTCTGCAGTATGTTACAGAACCCTTGAGTTAAGTAGATTTTCTGGCCCTGAGGGGATAATTTTATTATGATACCCTCGTCGGATAATCGAATCGTTAACCTAAACAAATCAAATCATTATTCGTTTATGTAAAACAGGACTCCTCCCATGTGCGTGGATAGATGGATGGCAGGCTTCGATTCATTGTAGAGGGTGTATACAAATCGCAACATTCTTTTGGAAATGTTGTTCATTTTGTTGAAGTATTTCAACTTATAAAATTGTAACTAATTTTAAATTAAAAAAAAAAGTTATTTTGAACAAAATATTACAAAAATGATTGTATTCATTTTTTGAAAGAAATAACCCAGAGCGTGCAGTTTTCAGACTTATTCAAATTTATAATGTTATAGTTCATTAATAACAAATTAACTTATAGTCAGTTAATAATATCCTAACTATAGTGGTACATTTTTTAATTCAACGAGTTCATCGAAATGGAGGTAATATTTGGAAAATTCAATTTAAAAATTACAATAGAATGTGTACTCAAAAGAGCAAGTAGGCTGCGTTATGTTTGAGAAAAATCGGAAGTATCATATAGAAATTTGACCAAACGTACACTATAATGACAGCTTATATTCCTTAAAGATATACACTCCAGCCATGGTAAGAAGAAAACTCAAAGTCAATTCAATTCTTAGGATGACTGGAGTATAAGACTATCAGGTTGTAACATGATTAAAGCGCGTGTTTTCTTTAACTAACCATCTGACAACACTTAAAAGAACTTCAGAAGGAATGTAGAGTTGTTTTTGTAACTCTTTATTCAATCTATATGTGTGTGTGTTATTTTTTACATACGATCAGTTACAGTAGTTTATGTAAGCGAATACGATGGAGGTATCTGAAGAGCACTTTCGACATGTTTTATTGTTTCTCCTTCGAAAAAAAATAAGAATTTAAGTGAATTATCTAGAGAAATTCAAAATCTGTATAAATATACTTTAGTAAGTGAATCGGAAGTATCCTCGGTAGTTTTCAAAGGCCAGAAATTTTGATCAGAAGGATGAACAGCCTCCAAAGAGACAGATTTGGATGATAAGCTCCTTTAAGACTGTCGTCGAAAGGAATTCCACTATACAGTGAGAGAACTTGGTAGAGAACTTAAGGTTGAAGAAGGCATTGGAAGAGAAACAAGCAACTCTTGCCAGTCGTAGAGATGTGTTGTTCCACCTAGAAAATCTCGACCTCGCATAGCTAGAATCACCTGTTCAGCGGTTCAAAATTTGACTAGAAAAGAATGATTCTCCCTCCATATTCACCAGAACTGGCACCTATCGATTTTCATTTGTTCTGGAATCTTCAGAATCATCTCGTTCTCGGGAGGAGATGGAATAGGAAACGGTGGCATTCTTCAATACACAGCTGAAAAAGCTTTTCAAGGATAGAGAGAAGTCATAAGCAAAGATGGGAATTATTACATTGATGATTAATTTGCAATAGATGTGTAGTGTTTTAAGACTACCAGCATGCATTAGCATCATTTGAATCTCATTTGGTTCAAGCATTGGACGCTTCCAAGGATACCTTTTGCTTCCTCTTCATCTGATACTATAAAAAAGGCCATACGTAAAATTATCCCGTAAGACCGATGTGAAAAGGGTTCTTATTATTAAGATTGTTTATTGATTTATTCTGCCTTATTCACTAGTCCTACTTATGCCCTGAGGAACATAGTAAACTTATACTAAAGTATCAGGTCGTTTTTTTCCTCAGTTTATTCATTCCTGCAATCGGATTTCAGTTATCTGTTGTGGTTCACAAGTTATTAACAAAAAGTTAACACTTTCCAAACAAAAATACACATCGAAAACTGGATCACAGTAACTAAAGGATGTGTTCAATGCGTTGTTCATGCTGCTGGACACAGAGCTCGAGGTACTTTATCCACTCATTGTGCACGCACACAAGAACTTCGGATGCGTTGATGAAGGTGACGTTTACCTATGATTTTCACAGTAAAAATTTAGCGGTGTGAGCTCTGGGAATGTGGTGGTCATTCCACAGGATTCCGCTGGCCAATCCAATGAACAGGTCATTGCCCATCCAGCCAATGACGGACATAATGTCCGTCGTGTGGAAAAATACTTGGGGAAAAAACAGGAAAAAACGTGTGGAAAAAACAGGTCATTGCCCATCCTGCTGGAAAAAACTTTGGAACTGCTATCTTCAGTCAACACTGACGGGAACATAGTATTCTGTAATATTCGCAGGTATTCATCAGCATTTAGGGTCCCGTCTATGAAAATTTTTCCCTTTAAAAGGGTTCCCTATATCCCACACAACACAATGACTTTGACATCCCCAACGATTTTGGATGGATCTGTTCAATGAGGGTTCGAATTGCCCCAATATCTCTTGTTATGATGGTTCACCTCACCATGGACATAAAATTTGCCCATCACTGAACACAATGTTCTATGTAAATGAATGATCTAGTCGATGGTTGTCCACAGCCCAGGTACAGAACTCATCATGGTCTGTCCGGATAATTCTCGGATAGTTTTTGCTGCATCTGTACTTTGAATGGATGGCACTTGTTGGTACGCAGAAATCGGGATATGGATGATTGGCTGTTGTGGACTCTTTCAAATGCTGCCAACGCCATTGTTGAGGTTGCCTCATCGGTTAATGTTTTTGATCATCCTGTACAAGGTTTAAGTTCAACAGTCCCAGTATTTCTGAAATGTGATATCACATATGTGACGGTACTGTATGCGATTGGTTCTCTTTCGGAGTGCCAGGCGTTGAATCAGCATCAATAGTACGGTAGGGGCGTTTCCCGTACATCAGGATCAGCTCAATTCTCTCCTTCCTGCAACAGACAATGGTACAATGTCAGTTTTTTTTGTTAATAACTTGTGAACACAACAAAAAACTGAAATCCGATTGCAGGAATTAACTCCTAAGAAAATGAACCTTGTTAGTATAAAATGTCGGATTCAAGATGTCGGTGAAACTCCAAAACTGTCCTAAAAGATACAGCATCTATCCTATTCCGTACTAGCATGGTCACATCGTTCATTTTACACCCCATTTCCTGTGACTTTTGACTCTCCTTATATTATAATCAACAGCATTTAAATGTTGCCGTTTTATGGACGATTTCAACTCAGTGGATTATTTTCAGCAACTTGCTGAATTCAGAATGCGAAAAATTAAAGGTTTCATATTGAAGATAGGGTGAAGATTCTATCCAATTACCCAAAAAAAAAAAAAAGATATTACTAAAGTATTTTGATACATAGAATGATATTACGTGACTGTCATAAGGATATTACTAAAATTCCTTTTTATTGCGTTTTTCTTAGTTTCGAATCTAAAGTTTTGAATATTTTACCACAAATTTCATTACCTTTTAGGAATCCTATGTTAAACTTTTGTTTTCGAAACGAATATGCATTCTTTAACGATTTTAAAAATGCAACTCTTTTGACATTTATGGTTTTCGGCCTAATCATTAGTTTGATCGCTGACAGTTGGATGGACGCATCGAAAGAATTAAAGCGTGCTTCAAAAAAAAAGAAAAAGTTGACTTAAAAATAGGAAAGAGTAATAAATTATACTTGTAATTTTTGAAAGAGTGTAATGCTTTCAAGCGATTAGAGTGAATAGCTTTCCTCGCTGCTGTAGAAAATGCTTAAACGTTTGTGCATTATTTGTGGCGCTTCCTCGCCCACTCTTGTCAATCTGGGAAAAGTTTCCTCAATTCGAGAGTGTGTGCTGTTGCAGTCTCGAATGGTGGAACTCCTAATTCACTTGCCGTGTTCGAGTCCACCGACTAATTATTTTGTCATGTAGTCGTGGCTGTGTTGTGACTGTCATTCAAGTTGAACACTAAAAAGCAATCGTTTTTCGTTAATAATTGTACTTGAGGCGTTTATAAGTGGCAGTAAATTTAGCTCTTCATCGATTTCCTCATCCCATGTGGGAAGTTGCCTTCTCTACCTCCTTCCGAGTTGAATTATTTCGAAGCTTTTCCGAAGAAACCTTTTCTGTATTGGAACTGTTTTTCTTCATTCTTGGACTTTCGGAGCGCTGCTAATTCTCCATTAATGAACCAGGAAAGACGAAGCACGGTAGTTTTCGTGGAAATGTATACTTAAGCAATTGATGAGGATCTAAAATTGATCGTTTTATGATGGGAAAGAGTATAGTGCATCGACTGAAAATTAATTCCAGGTGAAACGAGAATAGCGCTCATTACTGCTAATCAAATTGAATGACTGGAAAAATTTTCTTGTTTCGATGTTTCGTAATTGCTTTCGCATCGTTCTAAATTAAATCTGCTCATTTCGAAGCCAACTGATAGAAAAATTGATTTTTTTTTTGTATCGTAAAAGGTTGTTCAGAAATTTGAAATCGATATTGCTGGCATTTCTTTCCTTAAATTCGATGAAACATTTCCGAAGTCGTTGTTACATGCATAGAAACTAAATACAGGACCATTCACTAAGTAGTTAATTTACGTTGATTATTCTAGTAGTACTAGGTGGTTTTCACTTCAAGCATTTACTCTGTAAGGCGCATCATTTCAAAATCAAGTAAGGCGCATATTTCTACTTTAATATAAAAATATATGGAATCCTGTTCGGTATTTGGGTAACTGATGTGGTGAATCACCTTATATATTTATTAAACGAAAATTAAGCAAAACCTGTGGAATGGAACAACCAAAAAGATGAAACCTCTTATCTTCCTTGTGGATTAGATGTTTCATCTCTTTGGTTTTATATTTATTTTTATAATAGCAGATTTCTTTTAAGGTGCGGAACAATTTTTTGATGAAAGCAAAATGAAGTAAAATAAATTGAATACAATGGTACATTCGCACAAGCCTCCCACTATTACCTAAAAATAATTCTTCTTGCATACACGTATTGCATGTTTGACTCTTTGGAACCAATGGAAACAGTAAAAAAAACAAAAAAACCTGCAAGTAAAATAATAATTAATGATAGTGGACCCCTTTTATGTTCTTCACTTTGTATTTTAAAATGATATTTATGAGTTCTTACTTCGTGATTAGTGCTTTTGAACTTTTCTTTTATCCTTGTTGTTCAACTGAATTTCTCCATGCTGAAGAAGACAGCTTTACTGTTGATATCGTATTCAAGAAAGTACGAGGCGGTATCCTCAGTTGATTATTTCCAAAACGGCTCATCAGAGTCAAACAATTTCTTTATATAATTTATTCATCTCATTGAGAGGAGTCCGTAGTAAATGTCGACTCTATTGACTTTCGTTGGCTGGTATGAGTGCTGTAACCATTTCTTTAATTTTAGAAAAAAAATTGATATCTCTTAAAAGGCTTAACCATTTGTCTTAAAAAATACGTTGAGGCACTATTAAGTAATCTTTTACGAGTGTACATTCTTGGACAAAATTATAAACATGCATATATTTTGCACACGTCTTTAATGAAAAATTGAAAAAAAAAATTTTACAAAGTTGATAGGCAAACGTATTCAGCTATCAAATGACCACGAAAACTTGTGTCATATTTTTGTATTCATAAATATTTTCAAAAATTGGAGAAAAACTAAAAAGATGTCCATTCAGTTTTGCCAAAATTATGAACTCGTCCTGATTAAAATGGTTCTGTTCACTTTATGTGAATGAATTATAGCATTTTAGAATAAAATTAGGAATAGCAGATTGTTTAACACAGGCTATTATTTGCTTGTGTTGTTTTCACAATGCCAGGAAGAATTGAACTGAGGGAAGAAGAAATTCGTAAAATTTGGATGCAGCGTGGTTCTGAAATGTCCCAGAGACGCATTGCAACTCACACAATAAGAGATAACAGTGCTATAAGAGATGTGCTACCACGAGGACTTGGTGTTAAAGTGAAAAAGCGATCTGGTAGGAAGAAAATCCTCAATTCCGGAGCTAAATCTCGTGTTCGCCACCTTGCAACTGAGAATAATCTTTCTGCTGCCGGTATTGTTGATGTTCTTAACCTGAACTGTTTCTCGTGTACTACAGAGATGTCCACTCATCTCTCATGTAAAGATGAGAAAGAAACCGCCCTTGAAACAAGTTCATAAAACTGCAAGTTTGATCCTTGCTTAAGAAAAGATGTCCTGGACTCACGAATGATATATGATTTTGATGAGAAGAAATTTAACCTAGACATCCCTAATGCTACTGGCATGATCTGCGAAAAGAAAAGATTCAAATGAGTCGTCAAATGAATGGTGGTTCAGTTATGGTTAGGAGCTCGTTTTTCTCTGTGGGTAAAATTGATATGGTTGATGGTCGGATGAATTCTTTGAGTATAAAGGGTTTCTAAAGCAAGAATGCTGAGATTTTTGGAGGAAAAAATTGGGCTTTCCAGCAAGATAAAGCTCCGTCACACATTAAAATATGACGGAAAACATTGTTTCATGGAAATCGTATTAACGTTTTAGCCTGATCAGCACGTTTCTCAGGCCTCAATCCAATTGTAAGTGCCTGGGGACAGCTTGCACACCAGGTTTACAAAGATCATAGACAGTTTCAATCTGTTCAAGAACCGAAAAGTGCAATTCTGGATGGATGGGAAAGTATTTCAGTCGAATACCTTTATATCTTTCTTGATTCAATGCCAAACAAAATGTTTGAAGTTATCAGAAATAATAAAGGCCCCTCGAAATACTAAATGTGGAGAAACACTGTTTTGTAGTTGAGTTTATAATTTTGGCCAAGCTGAATGTAGATCTTTTTTTTTCTCCAGTTTTTTAAAAGTTTATGAAGACAAAACATGACATAAGTGTTAGTGGTCATTTGATCGTTAAATACTTTGCCTATCAAGTTTGTAAAAAAATTTTTTCTTTTCTTTTAAAGCTTTGTAGAAAATGTAAGTTTCTAATTTTACCCAGGATTTTTCATTTGTTTCTGCTGACTTGCCGTTTCGGAGGAGTTAGCTACACAAATTTGGTTATTTCCGTATATACGAAAAATTTTTATTGCAAAATTTCAAACTAAATTCTCGAATCAGAGCTTCTAAGTCGATTTCTGTAAAAAAAATAATTTATTTAAGTTAGGGCGGACGAAAACCTAGGCCACACTTTTAGGTGGTGGTCGGCCACAAATTGCATTTAAACAGCATCTTTACAGCAATTTTCTATACACTTAACGTCTATTGCGCCGTCAACCAACAGCTTGGAAAACTTTTTTAAAAGAGATTACGTATATTAAATATTATAAAAACTCGCGAATAAATAGATGAAATGGATCAAATGGATAGACAAAAGAAACGGCGGAGATGATCAGTACCACGACCGTTTAAAATCGAAAACAAAAGATTGAATAAGAACCATGAAAAACCTGTCACTATATATCAGTAGTTGATATTGCATATCTAATCATTGTGAGTCGAGGTTATTTCTACTGTCTGTGCTTCAACTTCTGTAATTCAATCCGAAAATTGAATACGAATGCACTGTCGCAATAAACAGCCAACGACGTAGTTTTCGAATTGAATTCTCTCATGATCGTTCTTCCCGTTTAATAAGAATGTAGGCATGCGTAACTTTATTCAAATTCAATACTATGGAAAGCAGAGAGCAAACATAGTGAAATTTAATTATCTTTCCCCGCAAACGTTAGTCAACTCAGAACCTTAAAAGGTTCACTGATTTCATTTATCGATTGAAATTTTATTGATATTACCATCATCCTCACGTGTCACGCCGATTTTCCTCCTGTTAACGCCGAATTTCATATTCTGTGTGTAATAGTCTTTCCCATTGTCTGAGAAAATGTTTTCTTCCGCTTTTTTTATTTTAATTGAGGACTTGTAGAAAATGGGGGAATTATGTTCTTTCTCAGGTGGAAAATAGAAACGACCGCGTTGATTTGTCAACCGATGAGTTCGCTCTCCTTTCTTGTTTGTTGTTGTTGCTCTGGAAACGGAAGTTGAAAGTGAGAGTGGCAAATGTCGCTGCCGTCATCCATCTCCGTCGACCCGAATCCTTTCATCCACCCACCTACCCACCTCCAATTCCTGCCACCTTCACCTTTACTCGTTAACGATGTTACCTCGAAATGCAGATTTCCTCCTTCGACGACCGAGATTTCTTTTTTTTCTGTACCCCCAGGTGACTAGAAATTCTATTTATTCTTGAGCCGCAGCGGTTTCGAAAGGTGGCGCTACATTAAAAAAAAAAAGCACAACCTCAAATGATTGATGTTCAATCGAAAGTATTAAACGTTCTCTTAATTAGGTAGTCGATCGTTAGCCGAGGGAGATAGCGAGAATCTGTGTGATTGGGGAGGGGGTGGGGTAATTTCTCTCGGTTGTTGTGGTTCTTCTCTTACCACCAGAGTCCTCTACTGTGGAATTGTGGCGATACTTGGTTCCCAGTTTCAGTGAAATATTACTGAATTCCAAAATTTATCACTGTTAGATAATGGCAAATTTTAATTTAGAATATGTTTCCTCTGTAAGTATTATTTCTACAAAAGCTTAAATAACCAACGACTTTGAGATCTCTGGCTTGTTCGAATAAATTTTGACAATTTGAGATATAAGTATTAATTATAAGAGTAGCTCTATACAGTTGGCTAATAAATTATGTAAAAGACATTCTGGTAACACTTGCACATGTACAGTTAAACATTATTTAGTTAAAAGGCTCGAATTTCAACAAATCTTTAGTATTTTTATATTCTGATTGCAGGGTGTTGTCTCTACTGTAGTTTGTCATGTTTCCTGAAAATAGCATTGCATTGGGTTGAAAACTCTGCGTGTTATAAACAAAAAAACTAGGAAAAAATTTCGATTTTTTTTTTTTTTTTTTAAAAACCTCGATGAATATACGTGCTATTCTCATACAAATGAACGCAGATAAGTAAAAGAAGCCTCATAAGCATATGCTACAGCTACAACAACATTATATTTTACAGGGTGATCCCAAACGTTATTTTTTGTTCAATTTGTTGCTGTTCCCCTATTTGCCTTCGGGACAAAACCTTCGCTGAAATATATGAAGTGTAATATGCTCTTTACACCCCTTAAATTTCAGGATAATTCGTCAACTATTTTTCTATTTTTCAAAACGTCTAAAATCGAAACTGTCCACTTTCAATTGAGCAATCGGTGTATCTACTATCGTCTAATAATGCAACTTAGATGAGTTTTCTCTGAAGTAAAATAAACGTAATACTATTTCTGCTATAAAAATTAAAAATTAACAAATCAAAATAATTAAAGTTTAATTCTTGCAGAAGGACACTCCGCATTCGCGTTATTTTATAAAGGAAGAAATAACGGACGATCACTATGAGCTCACATTTGCCACCTTTGGCATTGTACCCATTCTTCACTCTGACTATCGTTTTCTCTTTCTAACATCTCAGAAGTTGTAATTAGCGTCCATATTTTCAGGTATTCTCTTCAGGTTAAGGGCATCTTCCGATTATCTTTAATTCTTCCTCTTCGTTACTGCTGATTGCAGGTGAAGCTCTCTGGGCTATGATACAACTTCTTCTCCCTCGTACACCACCTCTACCGCGGAGAACATGGCCTCCGTTATGGCTACGATTGCATTCACCACCATACTAAAATGATGAAACCAAAATGTTGATTACAATCCTTGGGGGGGGGGGCATATTACGAATAGCAGCAGGAGACCAAATTAAAGAGTGCACAGGGTTTGACAAACAACAATAAAAGAGTCTAGGGGGAAAAGCTAACGTGAGTTTGCCTTCATTATGTCAAAGACGGAACAACCACAGTCTCTTTTGGAAATTTCTATAATAATTAAAACAAAAAACATTCGACAAGAAAAATTTTGATAATACTTCTTTATCGACAGATGAATCAACAGAAATTGATATATATACCTTAAATTTTGCAACTAGTTATTGCTTTATTGATTAATTTAATTAATATATTAATACGAGGGGAAATCAAAAAGTAACATTATTCATTTTTTTACAAAAAATATTGTAGTAGGTGGTGGGAAAAGTGGATATACTTTTTGAACTTGTCGCCTTCCCCTATCGTTTAAAAGCACTGTGAAGTGCTGACACCTAGTGGAGGCGTGCAGTCGCAATCGGCAGGATGGCGTCGTTGATCACATCATCCACGCTAGAAGAACAAAGAGATGTAATTCGTTTCCTTTGTGCGAAAGAGCGTCCACCCAAGGAAATTCACAGTGAAATGCAGAAAGTGTACGGCAACGACTGCATGGCCTACGCAAATGTGTGGGTATGGTGCAAAAAGTTTACCGAGGTGAAATGTGCCGATGGCTGTACTCGCAGGAAACGGACTTCTATGCGATGGGCATTCAAAAACTTGTACCACAATGGGACAAATGCCTTAATCGCAATAGCTCATACGTAGGGAAATAACCAGAACATTGATGTGTATTTTTTGTATATTTTGTTTTTTCATGTCGGCTTCAGCACTTTCTTAAAAAAATAAATAACGTTAATTTTTGATTTTCCCTCGTAGTTGATTTATTAGGCTGGGGAGCCAATGTATAAGCAGGAAGGCCATGTTACTCCTTTACTTCTAAATGTAAGACAAAACAAACAGTTAGATACATTAGGTCTGGTTACTTTCGGTTTGTGTTTATAGAGCTAACGCAAAATACAGAAATGCATCTACTTGTAATGAGGTATAAGCAGAAAGGCAATGTCCAGTAAAAACGCTAGTGCTTCTCATGAAGTGATTACCAGAGTTCTCTGCTGCCATTTTTTGCTTTTACCTTTTCAGTGATCTTTATTTGTAATGGTCGAAGTGATCAAACATTTCTCAAGAATTAGTAAAAGTTAATTTTAAGGTCTTTGGCTCGGTGATCGCGAAGGCATATTTCCTAAATTTCTGCGCATGAAGTAAGGGTGATTTCCATAGATAGCCGCACACGGTGTACCAACACCAAGTGATCCCTCATACCACGGTTACTGGGCAGTATTAAATATCAACAATTTTTGAAGATACGGCAGAACATAACCGACGAAAACGCTCTGAACTATCCTTTGTTTTAATACAACGGCAACAACATCACGCCTTATTCCTCCTGGGAGAGTAGGCACCACATGGACGGAAAAAAACTTAGCCTAATCATTCCAATTAAACGACGCCACGTACTCCTGTCTCTATACACAAATCTTGCTTCCTCACTGTCATGCTTTTCTTCAATCAGGTTCGCTATTAAAAAACATACAACCTGAAGTATCCCTCTACTTAATCTTGCCACTCTTTCCTCGGCCTTCCTCTCTCATATTTCCCATCTAAAGGACCAGCATAAGCCGCTCATCACTCATTCATTCCATATTCTGAAACCATCTTAAAGCAGACTTTAGGATTTCATGCACTACATTTCTCTTACTCTACACATACTGTATCTCTTACGTGATCATATGGAACCCGGTCCCATATATCCCCGGTGTTAATAAGAGAGGACCAAAAACACGTATAAACTTTTTAAGAGCCTGTTATCTGTGGACTTTCCCCCCTAATTTAACACACGAGGACTTGTAACTAATGTGGTAGTTCAGAGCGCCTGTTTTAATTGTAGATTCAAATGTGATTTATATTCATCCCTTGATGCTGTATAAATTCAATATTAAAACTTCTATATAGGATTTTCTTTACTTAAGTCTACATAAAATTTTTGTTTCCCTCTGTATTTGAAATAAATATTTTCATTTAAAGCCTTTGAACATACCGTTAATTGCTTTAAAAACGCTATTTATATTCAGAACATGCATAAATTCCACTCCATTTTATACGTTAAATATGCATTTCTCCGTGAATGCATCTTATTAAAGCCAATTAATGTAACATTTCTGCTTGTGATGTAACGAATGTCATTTTTGGAGGAATTTCTTGAGCTTATTTTAGAAGTTATTAAAAAATGCAGACTCTTCTATCTAAAATGAATACATTATTTTATTGCAAAGTTTTTTTAATGGAAAAGTCATAATTTTTTCACGAGGACTTAGAATTCGATAATGAATTTTCCGACAAAGAAGTCTAATGGAAAGCGACTTAGAATTCATTATTGAAAATTTAATTTCTTGTGGAAAAAAATAATGGAAACGCATTTACTTAGCTTTATACAAATGCAAAACGACAGAAAATGGCGTGTTTATTTAATTTACATTTTTTTACATGATGCCCTGAGCCGTTAATGGCTATTGACATTCATATGGTACAATCTATTAGGTGTCTGATGAAATTATCTTATTTTAGCAGTATCGTCTTGATTTTATTTATATTTTAATTCAAGACGGTATTGTTTTAAGGTATTTGTGTATACATAAAAGCAAAAGATGAAAAGAAAATAGAATTTTATAGATACGAGAGCGATTCAAATGAAAGCCTTAAATATATTTATTTATTTCGCAATTTATTGAACAAACAAGATACACACTGACATTAATGTTCGACACAGTGTATCTTCAATACCTTCAGAAAAAATATTCTTTTGGTTGAATGCGCATTCATGGTTCACCGCCTGCTCATCGAGTCTTGCCTCCTATGGCCTCATTGAGCGGTCAAAAGATGTGATAATCACAGGAGACGAGGTCTGGGAATAGACCTTCTGGTTCAAAGCGCCGTAAAAAGTTCTTCACAAGTATCAACAAGTCGTTCTTTCAATTCCTCGTGGCACCCATCATGCAGAGACGTTGTAATTTTCCTTCACGATGGTTTCAATTGCTGCAATGTGCTCTTGTGTCGCTATTCGGTGTGCCTGAAGGTTCGCAGCGAACTTGTTAATGAACTTCCTAGTCAGTGTACACTTGTAGGGACAGAAATGCGTCACAGAACTAAGCCTTAATTCTTAGTGAATTTCGATGGGCTCAGATAAAGAATGACAGAACGGTGATCATCTTTGGTATTTGTTGGAAGTGGACGGCAGCCATCTTAAAACTGCTGCTGGACCGTAGTATCATGGTCTACATCGTACTCACGCATATCCGTTGATCTTCAACCGAAGTAACACTGTTGACAATTCATGGGCTTGGTGTTAAAAATTTTTATTGCATTTTTATGTTTCTTTTGAATCGCCCTCGTGTATTAAGACTGAAAAACGAAAGAAAAAATTTCACGACTTGATGCTTCTAATGTATTAGCTGACAATTGTGAGTCATCGCGGGCTGTGTCCAAGTGTCTTAAACACTACTAACATTTGTAAGTAGTCAAAGTGGAACCTCAGTGGTAGAGCAGGCAGTTAGCTCATAGGTCGGGAATTCTTTCTTTTTAAGCCATCAGAAACCTGTGAGACTTTCGTAAAATCTTTGTGAAACCTGTGAATTTGTTTTAATCCGTTTTTATGTAAAATAGTTTGAGGTCTTAGATTAGGTCATGTATTTATCACCTATTTGAAGGAGGAGTTGGGTGAGTCTAATCGTAGAAGTTGATCGATATGAGGGAAAATGATGTAGTTGACTTCGAAAAGGAACTGATTTTTGGTGCTCGTCTAGTTGGAGCCACTATTGCAAGCAAAGAAGCAAATAACTGAATTCTCGAAAGGTGCGATTTCCACAAAATGATCTTTGTCTCAAAGGAGTAACCGTGGTTCATGGATAGTCAATCATGAGCGAGCTGCCACCGTTTAAAACGTCGTTAAAAACAGGACCTTGACTCTGCAACAATTGACAAATGATTTTAACCGAGGCTCTTTCAGACTCATATCAAGCAGAGCCATACGCCGGAAAATGTAGCGGATCCAAATCGGCAGCCACATGCTTATTAAAAAAAAACAAACCTGGTTTCTGCAAAGAAAAGGAAGATTCGTCTACAGTGGTATCTAGAATGCCGTGACCGGACACGTGAAGACTAGAAAAAGGTTATCAGGTCTAACGAATCACGATGCACTTTGTTTTGTACAGAGGGTTTGGCGAAAGCCTCTTGCCTTATCAAGACGACTCAAGGTTCTAATGGTGGTGTCAGAGTATAGAGCTTCTTCTGCTGGAATGGAACTGGTCCTCTGATAGTCATGAAAGATCGGGTGTATCCACGAAAATACCTGAACACTGTTACCGACTAAGTAAATTCTGCAGTCTTAATATAATTAACTTATGTTGAAGTATTTTCTCAGTTAATTACTTGTTTTTTATAAATGAGTAATTGGCCGATCACTCACTAAGAGTGGGAGGTTCTGTTTACATTTTCCCAATTCAAACCAGTTGAGAATGTGTGGTACTGCATTGTCAGAACGATGTTAAAAGCGCAAACCAATTAAAATCATGATTACACTATATGCGAAGTCGGTCGTTTTGTTGCTAATTTTTTTTTGAATTTTTTGATTCGACTTCAAATTCGGATAGAGCATGAAAAAGTAAGTAAAAGTTATAATAGGCACTACCTATTCGGGATCACGGCTAAAATGGTGGTCAAAGAATCCACCACTTTAGCTTACATTTTGATGCTCTATCCGAATCTGAAGTCAAAAATCAAAAAATTTGAAAATAAATTGGAACAGAACGACCGACTCAGCAAATTTAAATTTTTAGAAGATGCAGTAATCCCTGTCTATAAGGACCACCCATGGACCAAATAAAAGTGGTCGTTAAGTTCAGGTGGTCGTTATATACAGGTTCAATCAAAAAATGACAAATCAACAAACATGATTAAATATAAATATGTTCATTTCTTTATAAAAGAATCTAAGCTACTTTGTTTGCGCTTTCTCGTCTTCCTAGTGAAAAGTAAATCTTTAATATGTTTTTCGAGTACCTCCAGGGTAACAAGAAAGGAAGAAAATAAACCACTATTCCACATAAATGGCTGTTCACAATTTTGGCTGTTTATATATTTTATTACTTCAGGGTGTTTCCAGAAAGCCCGACTGGTCGCCAGCAGATTACGTGCTACGGTTGAACCGTTTCCAAGGGGACGATTCTGAGTGTTTGTGCTTTTAGACAGCTTTGATAATGATTATTCGAAATATAAACTACATCGTTAAAACTCAGCGACTATGATTACGAGTAAAAACATTTGATTAACCAGACAGCTACAGAGTTGAATTTCGTCCGTCACTTTCAGTCCGGCTTTGAAATCTGATCTCGCTGTGCGCGACCGGTCGTACACAATAAGCGGAGCGAACGTTATTTTTAGATAGGATTTTCGCAACCACTCTGCAGTTGTTAGACCTAGTAAACAACTTCAGTAGGCTAAAACAGCCAGTAGTTGCATTTTTATATCTCTTGACTCTGACTGGTTGATTACAAAGAATAATGTAGTGATTTAATTTGCAGTTAGGACCTGACTGGTTGTGTAATTGTCGTTTTAGTATAGGTTTAGATACATAGGGGATCGAAAATGCTGGTCGCTAGTCGCGTTAGACAGGTGGTCGTTACGCTAACAGATTTCCCATGTAACTTTTTGCGGGACCAAGCAGAAGTGGTCGTTAGCACGGGTTTTACTGTATGTTAAAATTTTGAGGGGGAAAAAATCGTCTATACGTATGTGATCATTTTTGCGCAGCTACCTCCTCCGAAACGGCAAATAGCAGAATCAAATGGTATTAATATACTGTTAGAGGGTACCTTAAACTGTGCCTTGACGTCCTCTTTATGACAATTGGAAGCCTTTTTTAGAGATTTTTAATTTTTTTTCTAAAAATTAAAAATCAGCGTAGCAAAGTTTGTAGCATCAGCGTAGCAAAGTGACAATCATTGTAGCATCAGCGTAGTAAAGTCAGTAAATTCGACCTGTACGGATTCCTTTCATTAAGATGAATAATTGGTATATGTGTATTTTAGTATACTAATGCTCATACTAATTCATGATTCGTTAATATTTACGGAAAATAAAAATAAAAACACAACGAAATACTAACGCACGAGCAGCATATACTTTCAGTATAATTTCTTATGAAAATTACGAGTTATCCGTCAAAAAGTTGGTTATCCGGATCGCTACACTGAAAGCTGGCATCTTAAGCCCAAGTCTTATAGTGTAGCGGTCTTAAGATGTCAGCTTTCTGTGTAGCGATCCGGATAACCAATTTTTTAGCGACGGATAACTAGGAATTTGCACAGTGGCGGCTCGTAGCTAAAATTTCTGGGGATGCTGCGTCAGAAAATTATAATTTTTTCACGAACTAGGGAATAGCTAGTGACATTAAGCTTAAGGATCATGTAATATACATGTATAAGAATAGTATTAAAAAAAAAAAATAAAGGACACGTTATATTGAATTTTATTTATATCGAAAGTGAAGCTGGGGGTGCTGCAGTGCCGCAGTGCCTATGGATGAGCCGCCACTGTGTAAGAAATTATACTGAAAGTATGGTAGGTTGGTTTGTTTGGTATTAACGTCCTTATCAACTGCTATGGTCATTGAAGGACGGCGTTATAGGGGTTCTCGCAAATTTTGCCTCGCAAGGGTTCTTTAACGTGAAGCCGGCAACGACACGATGCCAACGACTTTATTTCCCTTCCGAAGGAAGTGCGTGATCTCAGCATTTTCCCCCTGAAAAAATCCTGGTCGTCCTCGGCCGGGGTCGAACCCGCGTCTTTGGGCATCAGAGGCGATCACGCAACCACTGAGCCACCGAGGCCGATATACTGAAAGTATATGCTGCTAGTGCGTTAGTATTTCGTTAAGTTTTTTCTTTATTTTCCGTAAGTATTAACGAATCCTGAATTAGCATGAGCCTTGGTATACTAAAATACACATATACTGAATATTTTTTGTAAATAAATTCTTTAAGCCATTATGGAGTTATTAATGAACTCCCCCCCCCCCAACATAAAAAAACAAAAAATTAATTAGAGGGTTCCTTAAACCGTGCCTTGGATGTATGTTTTTAATGAAAATTGGTTAAGTCTTTTATGAGATATTATTTTTTTCTTTAAAAAAAAAAGAAATGGCTGTAGCATTCTACTAGCGAACAAAAGTCAATAAACACGATATGTACGGACTTCGTTCATTGAGACGAATATTTTTTGTAAAGAAATTGTTGGCTGCGATGAGCGATTGTGGATTTAGTGGTTTTAATAGGAAGTGAGTAAGGATAGGGAATTTGGCATCGTTTAGTCAGCTGACTATACTTTTAGGAGAAGGATCTTGTTGACTATAAGACAGAGAGTGTAATGAGTTGTGTTTAAATAAGTATATATTACATAAATAAAGGTATATATGTACGTTTATAATATTATATAGAGCGTGAATAAAATTGCTCTGCATAAACATGTAAAATGGGGACTCCCCATTCACATTCTTTATAAATCAAAGCTACGTTTCTGCGTAACTGTAAAGCTCGGATGACTAATGATCGAAATTAATATTTGTTTACTTTCCAAGAAATTGTAATATCGGCAATTTACTACCCAGTTTTATACCAGGTAGGAAAAAATGGCCAAATTAAGCTTGGGGAAAAAACTTCGAATTTAATCGGCCAAGTTGAAGCGGAAAATTAGAAGTTGTGAACATAATTATAGATTCGTGTTATTTGAATTCGGAGAAATTCTGTCGGAATTATATATTGTGGATTGCATTTGTCAAGGATTTAAAAAAAATAATAGTATCGACTTCAAAGCTATTAGCTCCCGAAATAATGGCGTTAGTTCTCAAATTTGCCACCGTAACCGAGAATGGCGCTGATTCACAAACCCCCAAGTAGTGGTGTTTTGGTGCCATATTAAAGATACATCATTTAAATAAAAAGATACTTAGAATTTTTAATTTGCGATTAAATTCATTTGAGCTCATTGACATAATAGTCGTAATTTAATTTTTTTTTTTTAATATTTTTCAGAAGTCATTTTCGTTAGAAATTTTTAAGGAAATTTTAGGGATCATTTTTTTTTTTTTTGAAGAAATTTATTCATTAGTCTACTTTTTATTATTATTAATTTATGAAACATTTGTATCGATTTTTTAAAGCAAAATTGCTAATTTAGTCGATTTTTGTTTTCCTTCTCCGAAAGTGGGATTGTCAAAATTTGAAGCAGTGGGCGGGGAGAATTCCTAATAAAGAGTGTCATATTTGGTTTTAAATTTTTTTTCTTTTCAAAAAAGGCGAAAGAGTAACGAGAGGCATAATTCATACGTTCGGTCTCGGTTGTTCCTTTTTACAAAAATTTGACATTTTGCCAAATTCTTTGAAATTAAAAAATCATAAACAACAGTTTTGAATCCAAAGATGTAATAAGGGAAAATGGAGAGGCGTTTCTATTTTTTCTTTCTCATGCAAAGTCATAATTATCAATTATCCTATGGCAAGGGTTTTAATATTAGTTTTTTGTTTAAAATTACGTATTTATTTTTTTAAATGTTCATCTTTGATTAGAAAATATTTTTTAAGTTTTATTATATATGTGTGGCTTCGGTTTCTTGTATAAATCGCCATTTAAGTTATCTAATGATGAAGGTCGTCATTTAAGTTAAGATACTCGGAACGAAGGCGTCTGCATATTGATTTCCTAACACCTTTATTGGATTAGCTAAATCAGATTTTAAAACCTTTTATTTCCCTGTTTGTTACAGAGAACCAATGGCTTCAGTTCACAGTTATAGGAAGTGAGAATGCAGGGTTTTTTTCTTTTAAATTTATTTTCGGTAATTTTATGTATATCTTTGTATTTTATTCAGAGAATGAACGCACAGTAATGATCAGTTTTGCTTTAAAACAAGATTCTTTTCTCTTTTTATGGATTGCGCAATAGGGCAAGGTCACCTTGATCGACACTTGTGACAGCTTCCTTATTATGGTTTCACACGTTGAGCCTTAATATCAGGCCGTAAGAAAAAGATTTAGCCCCATTGTCACTAGCATATATCCCCTAAATTGGACCTAGTTTCTGAAGCGTTTACTTAGAATCTTGACTGTATATCTTAAAATTCAGTCCCTCTCGTTTTCATTACAATAAAGAAATTCGTAGGAGTAGGTGCTACTTGATTTGAAATTTCATCAATTTCTTTCTTTCAGCATTACAAAAAATATCTGTGCGTATTTATGCAATTTAGAAAAACTGGGCATGATAAAATTGTTCTAATAGTATATATTGCATTGGTATATAACATACAATATCTAAAATAAATATTATATGCATGGCCTCATCAGGTTTCTATCAATAACACTGCCACAGTAAACAGTACAGTTCAAACTGTATAATTTCAACAACAAAAGATACCCAAAGGCTGTTATGTATGTACAGGAAAGAAAAGATTACTTAAGTTATATTGCATGTTCTGTTTCTAGCAGTTATTGCATACATTATAAAATAAACTGTGCATGTTCTGTCCCTCTTTTGCTTGGATCACTGTGTTTATGCGTTTTGACATTTTTCCACTATACTTTTGCATTGTTTTCTGTCTATTTTGTACCATTCTCCTACCACAACAGCTTTGTTCTTTGGTCTACGTTCTGCAACTTGTTTTGAAAATTCCCACAAATGTTCAATGGAATCCTTGTTAAATGACTGTGGAGGCCATACCATCTTTTGAATCCTGTTTTCTTCAAACTACAGTATTTCGTAATAATTTTTGCCGTTTGTTTGAGGTCAGAATCATAGTGAAAGATGAATTTTTTGAAGGCGAAATATTGGTTTATCTTCGATTCTGACATCTCCTGAATTTTTATGCTGTTTGCCAATACTTTTTTTCACTTTCACACAGAGGCCATATAACAGTGCCGGATTATCATTATCAGTTTGATTCTACAGTACTTCGTCATTCTTGCTTTGTACAGTCGAACCCCGTTAATACGTTTTTCTTAAAATACGTATTATCCGGAAATGAAATATGATTCGTGAAAACCCCAAAAATCTTGTTACGAAATGAGCTTGAGATTAGTGAATGTTACATGATTATTTACAAAATATAAGCCTTCTAACTGTTGGAATATTAAAAAAATATTAATCGAGTACCTGTTAACGAAGTTCTACTGTAGTTGTATCATATCTCTCTTGATGGCAAGTTTTATGTCTGGTCTAAAGAACGAGCACTGTAATTTTATTTTCAGAGCTCTGAAATATTTTTTACTGTTAGTCTCGGAATATACGACACATTGATTCATTATAGGAGCTGTCGGTAATCTAAGTTTCTACTGCAATTAAATTCTTGATTTTATTTATAGTGGACTCCCCTTTTCATTCACATCACATTCCATCACTGTTCTGAAGATGCTGCCAAGGACGAATTATTCCAAACCACTTTTCTGTAGAGTTTCTCGGTTCTTAGAATTTTTCAGGGTTTTTTTTTTTTCTCCTATCTTTGAGATTTCTTCTTGGTTATTCCTGGGATACCCATCAAGCGCTCATTTTTCCTCAAATTTATTTCTTTTATTTCCATACATTCCAGGTTCAGTCTGTGTTCCACGGCAGAGTCTATCCATATCACTTCACGGATACGATTTACAATCAATGGCTAAGGGCTTTCTACTTCCGCAAATATCAAGATTCCATGTGTTCTTTTTTCTGTTAAAAATATAACCTTTTTAGAATAAAGCAAATACGTCAACAACGGCGAGGATTATGTTGAGGAATAAGAAGATGACGTGCAAATCTAGCTGTGTTTCACATTTCTATCCCTCTCAGTAAATTTTAACTCTTCATTTATGACTTATTTGCTGATTTTCCCTCGTGTTATCTGCCTTTTCTAAAAGCTTGAAATTTTTTCATCATTACTTCGTGTTACCATTTACTTCAACCGTTTCTCTTAATTTACTTCCGAGATAACGAGTCGAAGGTTTCATTAGTTTTTTATTGTTTTTTTTTTTTATTTGCGCACAAATACGGTTGATTTCGCCCTTCTGCTTGGAGTACACGTATTCACACGCTGTGATTAACAAAGTGATTTTGAAATTTCATAAATAACTCTGTGTTTATGAAGACTTCTTATATTTATAACCTTTCGGCTGTTTTGTTTGGAATTACTCTGACCCTGTCAGTTCCAAGAGATATCGATGGCCTAATCAAAGTTTACGAATGTTTCTATTCCACGCTTATCATTTTAAGCGTTAAGTTACTTGAATTATCAATATTCATTTACATTTGAAACCTTCCACATGCATTGTCTAGTTATTCGGATCCAAATTTGTCAGTATCCGGATTTTCTGAACGACCCTTCAAGACTTTTTGTTTTCTGGGATAGCCGTTTTCGATAGATTCCATGTTTCCTTTCATTCATGTTTATTCATATTGATACTGATGATCATTTTACATGATATATTATTTCTATGTTTATTGATATATTTAATTCATTTAAATGATAGAATTAACGATGAATTCTTGGTTTCCGTTTATCAAATGTGATTCCGATAATTTGTTTCTGTCGTCATTTATCGCAAATATAAATAAAGACCTCAAATTCAGTTACATTTTCATCAGTTTAAAATTTTACTTCCAGGAGCAAATTTATTTTAAATGAATTAAAAAATATTTAAATATTGAAAATAGTAAAGAAAATTAAATATTTAATTATTAAGCGTGGGAAAATTCCCCCTAGACCCATTTTCCAGTTATTATTAAAATATTTAATTTGAAAACGAATTATGAATTAGTGGAAAAAAATTAGAAAAATAAATATTCTCAACTAAAAAAAAAAAAAAAAAGAAAAGAAAAAAGAAAACAAAAATTCACTTACAGCGAAAGTTTTCGAATTGTCGTTGAAGAGACAGTGGAAAAATGTAAACATATAACTGGAAAGTTGTTATGGTGTTGTATTGTTAAAGTGGAAGGCTGATTAAAAGGTATACCTATAGGGTTGTTATAGTGGAGGAGAAAATTCGACTAAACTCTTGAATTATTTACGATTTGACGCTTTGTGGTGATCATATAAAAACCACCGTTGCTTGAAAGATTTAAAAATTGCAGGCCGTTTATAGATGGCGATAAAATAACCAATTTGAAAATAAATAACGAATTAAAATTCATTAATTGGTGTAATAATCGTAAATTTTATTTTGTCTGATATTCTTATCTTTGAAGCCCACTTGGTTTGAAGTCCATGAAGCGCGTTAAATCCCGCAATCTAGCCTGAATCGTTAAATCATCTTACCACTAACACGGATCTTAAAATTTGGAAAAAAAAAAAAAAAAAGAATGAAATTGCAATGTATTGTTTTAAATAGCATTGACTTGAAATGAAATTTTTATTCTAAGCTAAAAAGTCAGTCACAGACAAAGCGAAATGAGCAGACTCGATATTTGCGCATTTTTTCCCCTTAGATTCCATAAGGATGTTTGTTTGTTCTTTTAGGAACATGTTCACAAATTTAGAAAATAGCCTCAAGCGACAGAAGAGAGCGACACCCTATTCGATAAAATGAGAACACGCTTTTGAAAGGCTCTTAAGAGACTGCATTGTCTTTTAAAAGATAACAGGAATATGATGAAAACGCAACAACAATGGAGTCTCTTTTATCCAACGATGTACCTTAAATACCTGTAAATTTAAATACCTTAAATTCAGTAAAAGTGGTGTTTGAGAGTTGTTCTTACACTTTATAGCTGCTATCGTTGTCGTCTTTGGCGAACTGCTCAACATCCTTATCGAAAAGAATTTAATTCTCCTTAAGTAAAAATTAAAACCTATGTGGATAATTGTGATGTAAGTAGAAATAAATAACTCTTTTGCCACAGCAATGAGAAATAGCAAAAATACAACCTGTAAGATCTTTTCGGAAGCGATTGCTACCATCGTTCAGCAGTCCAGAGGAGCCCCTCTAGTCGGTATACAGGCAGTTCTCTCATCGATACCGACTAGAGGAGCTCCTGGGGCGAGTTTTTGGACATGAGATCGCGGTTTAGTAAGCATCGCTCATACGTCAAAATTGCATAATATCAAAGCCTTCCAGTGGTAATTTCTCTGATCTTACGCAATTTTGACGTATGAGCGATGCTTTCTAAACCGCAATCTCAAGTCCAAAAACTCGACCCTGGACTGCTGAACGATGGTAGCAATCGCTTCCGAAAAGATCTTACAGGTTGTATTTTTCCTATTTCTCATTGTTGTGGCAAAAGAGTTATTTATTTCTACTTACATTAATTCTCCTTAACGAAAATACAAGCCAAATACGCAGACGGCTATACGACTACAGACATTCTAAGGAAAAAATTTGATTATTTTTGAATGGCTAAAAACCGACATTTGGCAGGTTCTAAATCGATTTACGACTGGATTTCCACTAGAATTATCGCCGATGGGCATCCGCAGTACCAAGCAAACGTTTAGCGCTCTTTATTCACGTATATCAAATTTGAAATAGCCTATGGAATATATTAATTTAGAACAAGCAAGAATCTCAAATTAAAATTAATTCCACCTTATTTCTTAAGTTATGAAATGGAGAGTTTTCTGTGCTGTCCTTCTTGATGAAGTTGATGGAGGTCTTGCAATACATAGATATCCTTGACAAAGCCAGGAATAAAAGGCAAACCGGTCGGAATTCTATTTATTTTCTTTCCCGCTATGTATTGCAAAGCCTTCATCAACTTTATTTATTAAGGATACTTGAGAAACCGTCCATTGTGAATTGAAACCTTTAAATAGAAAAATCAAAAACAGCAGCTGGATATTTTGATGGTTACTTGACACTTGATGAACATAATTCAGGCAATATCTGAAATTCTGCATATGATTCATTTCTGAACTCTCAAACGATTGCATACTGTTTACTTATATGATCCTTTTTGCCTTACTGAAATAAGAAGCTTAATACACATTTTCCTCTTTTGACAATTTCCGAATGAACTTAACCTCTGTAAACGATTACACTGTACAACAAATTTAAACTCCTGCAATCTGAATGAAATTGTGATTTTGATTGGATGATTTTGGTGTTTGATATGAGGAATAAGGATCTGGGGATAATATTCTATCAAAAAAAAGTCAGATAATATTCTATTTTATTTATGAAAAATACATAATTTTCATTCCTTAACATAAGTGGTTCAAGGAGAATTTTAGGATTACATTTTTATCTCTGTCTTTTGTATTCATTTTCAGGAGTTTCCGTCAGTTAGAATCAGCAATATTCTCCAATATATTAGGTCTGTCTTCTCATAACACTTATTTCCATTAGTAAAATATCCTGACGGAAACGTTTGCCGTGTTCATCATTATTTCCTCCACGTTCTGAGAGAAAAGGTCTAGATGGCAATCAAGGAAATGCAATTTTGGTGAAATTCATAGTTTGGAAGCATCTTCTTATTTCATTTACAGTCTCTTTATAGTCGTTAGCTTTGTGATTTTCTAGAAAGTGTGCATACACTGACTTGAAGAGATTCCATGCATCTTTTTAGTATCACTTAACCAGTCGAGAAAATCTAGATTCTGCATAATTGCTTATATTTGGGAACCTATAAAGATTGCCTATTTAATTTTTGCCTCACTTATTTTGGAAAATTTGTCCCCAAGCATGCAAAAGCTTCCCTTTCTCTGTTAAGTGCTTTCACGAATATCTTCAGTAACCTCATTATTAAAACAGTATAATTTTAATACGCAGGCAGAAGTATAACTTGACACTCATAAGGCACTCTCATTTTACTTCGAATATAGGTGTTTCGCTTAGACCACGCTAATATTCCTTCTTGTTGCATATCAAATAATAGTCCTTTTAGATTTGCATATCGTTTCTGCTTATACTTATCATACTATGACATGTAAAAAATATGTAAACCAGTAAACTGTGGATAATTACAATTAAGATGAAGAATAGGGGGACGCTCCACTTGTTCAGAAAAGGTTTTATTTTCTTCACAAATAAAATCTTTTGTTGACAAATGCAGCGTCTCCCTATTCTTCATCTTAATACGATGACATGTCTTTTAGAAGGGTGAGCCCCAGTACAGACGGGATGTTATTCTCCTCAGCACTATTTCCTTCATTCCTATCATCATTATATGGTTTCCCCACAGTATAGAGATAAAACGTACTGTTTATCTCTATCTGTGGTTTCCCTTTCCATTGTCCCACGTCAATTGATAAGAACACCCCATGTTGGATTGGCACCTAACGAAGAGGATCTAGGCGCAAAACATTCATTTTGAGAAAAACCTCGAAATATGTTTATAAACATTGTATACGGCAGGTAAAAGAACTTGCATGATTACAACCAATACACAAAAAATAGCAGCAATAAAGTAGCAACGCAATATACGTTATTTTAATTATTTACCATTTCCGTTAGTAAAACTTGATTTGGCGATCGTTGGAGGCTTTCAATTAAATAAAATTAGCATAGTCTCATAAGTCTCTTTCTTATAAACCGAGGAATAATTGGGTTTGGAAAAGCCTCCAAGTTTGGATATCTAAGCACTACATTTAAACTGTGTTTAGAGGAGCCTACACTGTTCCGGGTTGTGAATATTCCATGTGGCAGGAATTTTTGCCTATTACATCTATATTATTTCCATACCAAAGAATAAAATTGAAATTCTGAAGAGATTATACGTGGTGGAGAAAAATTATATTTGAATAAACCATGCAGAAATTAGCCAATACCACATACTGTACAAAGAGCAAAACAATAACTGTCTTAAGAACAATAATTGTCTTAACAATTGTACAATATTATAGTCTGTCTAACGAAAAAAAATATTAAAAAAACACACATAGTTTTACTTAAAAAGTGCGCAAAAATAATAAAAAAAACAATTTTTGGTATCTCTCATTTAAATAGGAAGTCATAAAATAAAAAAGGTAAAAATGTGACGGCGCACTTATTTTATTAGTAGTATTTTAGAATTTTAGTAGTAGTATTTTATTTTAGAATTTAAAATTTAATATTAAACGCGCCGTCACTCTTTTACCTTCTCTTTTTTTTATCTTTTACCTTTTATTTTTTAATTTAAATGAGAGGCAACAAAAATTTATTTTTTTACATTTTTATGCATTTTTTAAAGTAAAAGTGTGTGATTAAAATGTTTTTTTATTCTTTTTAGTCTTGGATTTGTATCAGTTTTTAACCCATGTTTTAGCTACAAATACAGGGTGATTCAGTCAATTTCTGACCATTTCAGTACTATGATTTATTGACCCATTAATGTTTACAAACTTACCATTTCAGTATGATATTTTAGGCAGTTTTTATTCCCGTGGAAAAGTCTTGATGATATGCTCAATGTGACGAACGTTTTGAACTGCTCGCAGCCGAATGGTGAAGTTGTTCATAACTCTATCCAGGATTTCTGCATCCACAAGGGTGCAGCAGTCGACGATGCTTTGTCGCAGCTGGTCTAGGGTTCTTGGTGCTGTAGTGAACACACTGTCTTTAAGGAACCCCCAGAGATAAAAATCACATGGGTTTAGGTCAGGATTCGTAGGGGGCCAAAGAAAGCCACCCCCGAATCGATCTGGAAACCTGTTTGAAATGACACGATTTCCGAATTTCTGATTGAGAAAATCTAGCATTTCATTAGTGGTGTGAGGCCTAGCCCCATCCTGTTGAAACCATTGATGTCGAAGCGGTATACGTCTCCTTCGCAGCTCGGGGATGAAGAAGGTTTCCAACATGTTAAGGTAAGCCTGTGACGTTACGGTGCCCTCAAAAAAGAACGGATCTAGATCACCTCTTTTGGAAATCGCGCACCAAGCCATAACCTTTCGTGGATGAAGAGGTGACTTATGGATCTCATGAGGGTGCTGGGAACCCCAAAAACGAACGTTGTGTTTATTAACGTCACCTGCCAGATGGAAGAAGGTCTCATCTGACACCCACAGGTTGTCCAGAATGTCCTGATTGGCTTCCATTTCTGCTCCAAACTCCTTCGCAAATTGTTGTCGCTTCTGTCTTCCAACTCCTGATAAACATGGATCTTATACGGGAACAGGTGTAAATCCTTTCTCAAAATTCGCCACGTCGTAGTATACGACAGCCCTTCTTCAATGGATAGGCGGCGAACAGATTTTTTGGTAGAGGAATCGACCAACCTTGTGCGAACACCCGTTCGAACATGAGCTTCGCTCCCGCCTTTTTTCTTGCCTTTGACACATCCAGTGGCACGAAATTGCTTAACAAAATCCATGATTGCTTGCCTGCCTGGTGCGTCTCGACACTTATACTCCTTCCGGAACTTTCTTTGCACGGTTACAGGTGATTTTGTCTCGAAATACCATTCGACAACCTTGCATTTCTGCTCTGTTGATAAAGCGGGCGCCATTTTTCAACAATACGATTTTCATGCAGCGCCGTTGCAACAATACAAACTCCAACTATTTAGAAATTCGATATGGCGCTCATATTCTTTCAATTGTTTATCCCTAATGCACGTCATTCGAGTGAAATGGTCAGAAATTTGACTGAATCACCCGGTATGTCAAATTGAAGAAAATCTGAATAGGTCGCCCTACCCCTGTAGATTAAATTAAAAACAAGTTTTAACTCGTTTTACGAATTCGAATTTTAAAAATTAATTGTATACTTTATTGTATTGTCACCGGAATGAATCAGAGTACCAAAATTGGAGTCGTTTGAACAAAGGGAAGTGGGTGAAAAAGTGATTACAAGATTTGAACGAAACAGAAGTTGTGAGTTAAATAAAAGTGTATAAAAACTAAGCGTATTGTATTAAATATTCTATTTTAAGTGTTGGGCATTGTTGTACAAGTAGATGAACAATCAAGGAAAACAGCACTTTGGGGTATTTTTTGGGAACAATCAAGGAAAAATTACCAAAAACCTGATTTTGAGTTGAATTCTCTTCTATTTCTGAGATCTTCAGTTTGGAGCATAAAAGAGCTATTTAAAATTATCTACTGTTTATCAATTGACCTTTATCCCCTGTATTGTGATTGGTTGCCACTAAACGTCACTGATTTTTTTTTACAAAATGCAAATGGCGGACACTGGACGTGTTAACGGCATTTGTTGACTGTATCTTAAGTGAAAGTTTTAATTGTTGTTGTTCAAAATTTTTATTGCTATGCTTAAATATTGTTGTATTCCCAATTGTCAGAGTGAGGAGAAAGAAATAAACATCATTAGAAAATAATTTTATAGGTAATTTGGAAATGACTATGAAATTGAAATTATTAAAGGTTATCAGTAAACATTTAAATCATTATGTTTTGCAAATTTCAGGTTAATAATGCATGTTAAATTAATAAAGATAATAATAAAAATCTTTAAAGTAGTAAAAACCTATGGAGAATGTAAAAAAAGTGAATTTTACTCAAATTACAAATGCTTACAACACGACCAAGGGACGCCATTTTTTATGTGGTCACGTGGGTAGTCAAGGCTACAAAGGCTAAGAAAGTGTGTGAGAACGAGAGTTTATGATAAAGGTCAAT
>JAHWFO010036887.1:3927972-3960944 GCA_023313115.1 Rhysida immarginata
ACGATGGTAGCAATCGCTTCCGAAAAGATCTTACAGGTTGTATTTTTCCTATTTCTCATTGTTGTGGCAAAAGAGTTATTTATTTCTACTTACATTAATTCTCCTTAACGAAAATACAAGCCAAATACGCAGACGGCTATACGACTACAGACATTCTAAGGAAAAAATTTGATTATTTTTGAATGGCTAAATCGATATTACGACTGGATTTCCACTAGAATTATCGTCGATGGGCATCCGCAGTACCAAGCAAACGTTTAGCGCTCTTTATTCACGTATATCAAATTTGAAATAACCTATGGAATATATTAATTTAGAACAAGCAAGAATCTCAAATTAAAATTAATTCCACCTTATTTCTTAAGTTATGAAATGGAGAGTTCTCTGTGCTGTCCTTCTTGATGAAGTTGATGGAGGTCTTGCAATACATAGATATCCTTGACAAAGCCAGGAATAAAAGGCAAACCGGTCGGAATTCTATTTATTTTCTTTCCCGCTATGTATTGCAAAGCCTTCATCAACTTTATTTATTAAGGATACTTGAGAAACCGTCCATTGTGAATTGAAACCTTTAAATAGAAAAATCAAAAACAGCAGCTGGATATTTTGATGGTTACTTGACACTTGATGAACATAATTCAGGCAATATCTGAAATTCTGCATATGATTCATTTCTGAACTCTCAAACGATTGCATACTGTTTACTTATATGATCCTTTTTGCCTTACTGAAATAAGAAGCTTAATACACATTTTCCTCTTTTGACAATTTCCGAATGAACTTAACCTCTGTAAACGATTACACTGTACAACAAATTTAAACTCCTGCAATCTGAATGAAATTGTGATTTTGATTGGATGATTTTGGTGTTTGATATGAGGAATAAGGATCTGGGGATAATATTCTATCAAAAAAAAGTCAGATAATATTCTATTTTATTTATGAAAAATACATAATTTTCATTCCTTAACATAAGTGGTTCAAGGAGAATTTTAGGATTACATTTTTATCTCTGTCTTTTGTATTCATTTTCAGGAGTTTCCGTCAGTTAGAATCAGCAATATTCTCCAATATATTAGGTCTGTCTTCTCATAACACTTATTTCCATTAGTAAAATATCCTGACGGAAACGTTTGCCGTGTTCATCATTATTTCCTCCACGTTCTGAGAGAAAAGGTCTAGATGGCAATCAAGGAAATGCAATTTTGGTGAAATTCATAGTTTGGAAGCATCTTCTTATTTCATTTACAGTCTCTTTATAGTCGTTAGCTTTGTGATTTTCTAGAAAGTGTGCATACACTGACTTGAAGAGATTCCATGCATCTTTTTAGTATCACTTAACCAGTCGAGAAAATCTAGATTCTGCATAATTGCTTATATTTGGGAACCTATAAAGATTGCCTATTTAATTTTTGCCTCACTTATTTTGGAAAATTTGTCCCCAAGCATGCAAAAGCTTCCCTTTCTCTGTTAAGTGCTTTCACGAATATCTTCAGTAACCTCATTATTAAAACAGTATAATTTTAATACGCAGGCAGAAGTATAACTTGACACTCATAAGGCACTCTCATTTTACTTCGAATATAGGTGTTTCGCTTAGACCACGCTAATATTCCTTCTTGTTGCATATCAAATAATAGTCCTTTTAGATTTGCATATCGTTTCTGCTTATACTTATCATACTATGACATGTAAAAAATATGTAAACCAGTAAACTGTGGATAATTACAATTAAGATGAAGAATAGGGGGACGCTCCACTTGTTCAGAAAAGGTTTTATTTTCTTCACAAATAAAATCTTTTGTTGACAAATGCAGCGTCTCCCTATTCTTCATCTTAATACGATGACATGTCTTTTAGAAGGGTGAGCCCCAGTACAGACGGGATGTTATTCTCCTCAGCACTATTTCCTTCATTCCTATCATCATTATATGGTTTCCCCACAGTATAGAGATAAAACGTACTGTTTATCTCTATCTGTGGTTTCCCTTTCCATTGTCCCACGTCAATTGATAAGAACACCCCATGTTGGATTGGCACCTAACGAAGAGGATCTAGGCGCAAACATTCATTTTGAGAAAAACCTCGAAATATGTTTATAAACATTGTATACGGCAGGTAAAAGAACTTGCATGATTACAACCAATACACAAAAAATAGCAGCAATAAAGTAGCAACGCAATATACGTTATTTTAATTATTTACCATTTCCGTTAGTAAAACTTGATTTGGCGATCGTTGGAGGCTTTCAATTAAATAAAATTAGCATAGTCTCATAAGTCTCTTTCTTATAAACCGAGGAATAATTGGGTTTGGAAAAGCCTCCAAGTTTGGATATCTAAGCACTACATTTACTCTGAGTTTAGAGGAGCCTACACTGTTCTGGGTTGTGAATATTCCATGTGGCAGGAATTTTTGCCTATTACATCTATATTATTTCCATACCAAAGAATAAAATTGAAATTCTGAAGAGATTATACGTGGTGGAGAAAAATTATATTTGAATAAACCATGCAGAAATTAGCCAATACCACATACTGTACAAAGAGCAAAACAATAACTGTCTTAAGAACAATAATTGTCTTAACAATTGTACAATATTATAGTCTGTCTAACGAAAAAAAATATTAAAAAAACACACATAGTTTTACTTAAAAAGTGCGCAAAAATAATAAAAAAAACAATTTTTGGTATCTCTCATTTAAATAGGAAGTCATAAAATAAAAAAGGTAAAAATGTGACGGCGCACTTATTTTATTAGTAGTATTTTAGAATTTTAGTAGTAGTATTTTATTTTAGAATTTAAAATTTAATATTAAACGCGCCGTCACTCTTTTACCTTCTCTTTTTTTTTTATCTTTTACCTTTTATTTTTTAATTTAAATGAGAGGCAACAAAAATTTATTTTTTTACATTTTTATGCATTTTTTAAAGTAAAAGTGTGTGATTAAAATGTATTTTTATTCTTTTTAGTCTTGGATTTGTATCAGTTTTTAACCCATGTTTTAGCTACAAATACAGGGTGATTCAGTCAATTTCTGACCATTTCAGTACTATGATTTATTGACCCATTAATGTTTACAAACTTACCATTTCAGTATGATATTTTAGGCAGTTTTTATTCCCGTGGAAAAGTCTTGATGATATGCTCAATGTGACGAACGTTTTGAACTGCTCGCAGCCGAATGGTGAAGTTGTTCATAACTCTATCCAGGATTTCTGCATCCACAAGGGTGCAGCAGTCGACGATGCTTTGTCGCAGCTGGTCTAGGGTTCTTGGTGCTGTAGTGAACACACTGTCTTTAAGGAACCCCCAGAGATAAAAATCACATGGGTTTAGGTCAGGATTCGTAGGGGGCCAAAGAAAGCCACCCCCGAATCGATCTGGAAACCTGTTTGAAATGACACGATTTCCGAATTTCTGATTGAGAAAATCTAGCATTTCATTAGTGGTGTGAGGCCTAGCCCCATCCTGTTGAAACCATTGATGTCGAAGCGGTATACGTCTCCTTCGCAGCTCGGGGATGAAGAAGGTTTCCAACATGTTAAGATAAGCCTGTGACGTTACGGTGCCCTCAAAAAAGAACGGACCAATGATGCCTCTTTTGGAAATCGCGCACCAAGCCATAACCTTTCGTGGATGAAGAGGTGACTTATGGATCTCATGAGGGTGCTGGGAACCCCAAAAACGAACGTTGTGTTTATTAACGTCACCTGCCAGATGGAAGAAGGTCTCATCTGACACCCACAGGTTGTCCAGAATGTCCTGATTGGCTTCCATTTCTGCTCCAAACTCCATCGCAAATTGTTGTCGCTTCTGTCTTCCAACTCCTGATAAACATGGATCTTATACGGGAACAGGTGTAAATCCTTTCTCAAAATTCGCCACGTCGTAGTATACGACAGCCCTTCTTCAATGGATAGGCGGCGAACAGATTTTTTGGTAGAGGAATCGACCAACCTTGTGCGAACACCCGTTCGAACACGAGCTTCGCTCCCGCCTTTTTTCTTGCCTTTAACACATCCAGTGGCACGAAATTGCTTAACAAAATCCATGATTGCTTGCCTGCCTGGTGCGTCTCGACACTTATACTCCTTCCGGAACTTTCTTTGCACGGTTACAGGTGATTTTGTCTCGAAATACCATTCGACAACCTTGCATTTCTGCTCTGTTGATAAAGCGGGCGCCATTTTTCAACAATACGATTTTCATGCAGCGCCGTTGCAACAATACAAACTCCAACTATTTAGAAATTCGATATGGCGCTCATATTCTTTCAATTGTTTATCCCTAATGCACGTCATTCGAGTGAAATGGTCAGAAATTTGACTGAATCACCCGGTATGTCAAATTGAAGAAAATCTGAATAGGTCGCCCTACCCCTGTAGATTAAATTAAAAACAAGTTTTAACTCGTTTTACGAATTCGAATTTTAAAAATTAATTGTATACTTTATTGTATTGTCACCGGAATGAATCAGAGTACCAAAATTGGAGTCGTTTGAACAAAGGGAAGTGGGTGAAAAATTGATTACAAGATTTGAACGAAACAGAAGTTGTGAGTTAAATAAAAGTGTATAAAAACTAAGCGTATTGTATTAAATATTCTATTTTAAGTGTTGGGCATTGTTGTACAAGTAGATGAACAATCAAGGAAAACAGCACTTTGGGGTATTTTTTGGGAACAATCAAGGAAAAATTACCAAAAACCTGATTTTGAGTTGAATTCTCTTCTCTTTCTGAGATCTTCAGTTTGGAGCATAAAAGAGCTATTTAAAATTATCTACTGTTTATCAATTGACCTTTATCCCCTGTATTGTGATTGGTTGCCACTAAACGTCACTGATTTTTTTTTACAAAATGCAAATGGCGGACACTGGACGTGTTAACGGCATTTGTTGACTGTATCTTAAGTGAAAGTTTTAATTGTTGTTGTTCAAAATTTTTATTGCTATGCTTAAATATTGTTGTATTCCCAATTGTCAGAGTGAGGAGAAAGAAATAAACATCATTAGAAAATAATTTTATAGGTAATTTGGAAATGACTATGAAATTGAAATTATTAAAGGTTATCAGTAAACATTTAAATCATTATGTTTTGCAAATTTCAGGTTAATAATGCATGTTAAATTAATAAAGATAATAATAAAAATCTTTAAAGTAGTAAAAACCTATGGAGAATGTAAAAAAAGTGAATTTTACTCAAATTACAAATGCTTACAACACGACCAAGGGACGCCATTTTTTATGTGGTCACGTGGGTAGTCAAGGCTACAAAGGCTAAGAAAGTGTGTGAGAACGAGAGTTTATGATAAAGGTCAATTGAAATTGTAATTGCAAAGTAGAAAATGGAAGGAAAAATTGCCGACCTGAATCGAAATTTGATATTTAATTGGAGACACCCTGTCGAACAGGATAGTTTATTCAGTCCAGACAAAGAATAATTGAAACCACAGAAATGTAGCAAGACTTGGTCTTTTTTGTCTGCAAATTCGTCATTCTAGATTGAACCAATTCTATAGAACTCGAGACGAAAAATCTTTTGCATCTGTAACGACTCAACAATACAAGCAATGTTCTTGGATTTTAAGAATTGAGTTCTGGAGAAATGTCATTTATGCATGTAATTTGTTGTTTCCCAGCATAAGAGAGAACTCGTGTCTCTATAATGCTTTACAAAGCTTCTTGAAAACACGAAGAAAAAACAAATTGAAAGCCAGATTGTTTGTAGTGCCATTAAAGTTTTTGGCGATTTATTTTGATCGGTTTCATTTTTTCTCCAAATCGAAGCATGTTAAGAAACGTTACCAAAATTTGAAGGAAATTGAGAAGACTGTTCCGATTTATTTATTTATTTATTTTTTTTGTTTTACGTTGTGTATTGAATAAATGCAAAACCATTCATTTGTTAAATTAATTTGAAAATTGGAATTTTCTTTCCTTGTGTTTGAATATAAAATCGTGTAATGAAGATTCGCTTCTTTCTTTCTTCCCTCCTCCCCTTAGCCTTTAGTGGGACTTGTTGAATAATTTTTCTGCCAGTAATTCCAGCCGACCCTTGCGCTTTCAAACTCAGTCGAGGGAAAACCATTCATTCGAATGGAAAGGTAAACACACGGAGTTCTCAAAAGGTGTTGAGTTCAGTGCTGCCGTTGTGGGAATATTTCTCTCTCTCTCTCTTTCTCTCCGTGTTTGCACCACCAACGACCGCTTTTTGGACTGTTTTAATAAGTGAAGTTACGAAGGCAGGCAAGATTTGCCACGAGTAAAATTACTTCCAAGAGACTGCTAAATCACTCTTGCATTTAGGGATTGTCGAGAAAAGAAGATGGCGCGGAGAAAGGAAGGCTCCCCACCACCAACTCTAATTGCAAGCAACGATGCCCATGAACTGTTTTCTAGATTATGCTTTATATTTTTCCATTAGGTAAATTATAAAAAAAAGGGTCGCATTGGCTTTTCTTCTCCTGGAGAGGGATGGAGGAACCTTCTCATTTTTTTTTTTTGTCTCGATTGGTATTTCATTAATGGGATCCTCACAAAAGAATGGCGCATTAGCGGAGCAAAAGAGAGAGACCCGTTTTCCCCACAGGTATTAATAGCGCTCTCGACGAAGACCCCTCCATTTATCCCTGGCTAGTTTCCGAATGCAAGGTTTTCATTAAATTAAAAGTAGCCTGTTGTGCTAATATTTCAGAGTACGTGGATTTGTTGTACGTGGTTTTTGATTTGAGAATTACGAGATGGCTTCGTGTCCGTTCAATTAAGAGTAATAAAATATTCATGTTTAAATGTGCGTGATTCATTCTTTCTCTATTTTTTCTTCCCTCTCCCCCGCTTTCGTCACGTTAGAAGCGATTAATTAAGTGAATTAAGTAATTAGTTCAGAATTATTAGATAAATTTCAATTTAAGCCCTAACGCCAGTGCGAAAAACGAAGAAAATTATGTTGACTCTAATCTTCTTAATACACAATGTGTGAGAGGAGACTTCATAAATTTTTTTTTCGTGTTAAGCTGTTTTTTTTTCGTGTTTTTACTTTGAATTATTTAAGTCTTCATAAATTATCCTACAATCGGAAATTAAACATGAACGTTTTTTTTTAGACAAATACAAATCCACCAGTAATGTAAACGGGAATGATATAAACCTGAGAGCATTTTCGTCGTCATGAATAATGGACGTGGAAATGAGTACCTGGCTCAAAGGCGAAGTCAGAAAAGCTCGACCGTAGATGGCGGCCGTAGTAACTGTATTCAGCCGACCATTTCAGCCAGAATGACAAATGACATGTTAGGATTAATGGACATTGTACAATATATAAATAACGGTATTTTACTCTTTAGTAAGAAGAAAAATGAAAAGAAAAAAAAACATTTCCTGTGTATTGATATTGCTGGAAAAAAAAAGATACATTTACTATTATACAGTGCATCCTACAGTTATAAATAATCTACATAATAAGTCAGGAAAAAAATTATTAATTTCTAATTTGCCTAATCAATTTTTTTTATCAAAGGTATAACATTCTAATAAACCAAAATGTCGTTTGCGGTTATAAATAAATTCTCTAAGATTTTACTGATTTTTTTTTTCAAAGACAAACAATATATACAAGGATTGGACAAAATAATATGAACAGCTTTAATTTTAGACGATTTGTCAAGTATCTAGAAAAATATTTGACGAATTATCCTGAAACTTGAGGGGTGTAAAGAGCATGTTACACCTCATATAGTTCAGCGAAGGTTTTGTCCCGAGGGCAAATAGGGGACCAGCAACAAATTGAAAAAAAATTAATGTTTGGGATCACCCTGTGAAAAATAATGTTAGAAATGCGTTATAATACTTCTTTTATTTATCTGTGTTCATTTGTATGAGAGTGGCACGTATATTCATGGAGATTGAGAAGACATATTGATTTCATATCAGCGTAAGGAGAAGTTGATATTGCAGTCCGGCATAAAAATAAAATTTTGGAGAAAACCCCCTATCCCTTTGTTTATTTTTGAGAGCAACTGAAATTCAACTCATTCTATCGGCGATATCTTTCTGAATTTTCACGCTATTTGCTTGGGCTTTTTATAAAAGTAGCTCTGTACATTTGGCTAATAACTTATGCGAAAGACATTTTGGTAACGTTTGCGCATGCGCAGATAAACATTATTTAGTTAAAATGCTTATATTTCATCAAATATTTAATATTTTTATTTCTGGTTGTCTCTGCTGTAGTTTGTCAACTTTCCTGAAAATGGCATTGCATTGAGTTGAAAACCCTGCATGTTATAAACTAAAAACTTAAGAAAAAGTTTCGATTTCTTTTTTAAATCTCCATGAATATACGTGCTATTCTCATCCAAATAAACACAGATAAGTAAAAGAAGCCTCCTAATCATATGGTACAGCTATATCGCATTTCAAGCATTATTTTTTATAGGGTGATCCCAAACATTATTTTTTGTTCAATTTGTTGTTGGTCCCCTATTTGCCTACGGGACAAAACATTCGCTGAAATATACGAGATGTAACATGCTCTTTACACCCCTGAAGTTTCAGGATAATTCGTCAAGTATTTTTCTAGATATTCGACAAAACGTCTAAAATCAAATGTGTTCATATTATTTTTGTCCAACCCTTTGTATATAAACAAAAAAATACTTTCAGAAAAAATGGAATATTGATGATCTTTTGTTTTCTAATAATTTATTGGACCGCCATTATAAATCAATCTCATCCAAAAACACGATTCGGCATAATTTTAATTAATGTTTGAATGACTGTAGGATCTTTGTTAGACCAACTGTCAAAGATTTGATTTTTTAGTTCTTCACAGTAATAAACTATCCCTGGTCGGCATAAACATCTCTTGCGAGAATCCCTCATAAGCTCTCATAGGATTAGGTCAGGAGATCTTGCTGGTCACTCCATGACATTCACATTGTATGCATGTAACCAGCTCAAAATTGATCTGCACACATGTATGAAACATTAACTTGTTGCAAAATCAAATCTTTAACAGCACTTTCTTGAGCGATAGGAAGAAGATAACCCTGTAATGTTTGCTGATATTTTTTTCTACTTTTTGGCGACCGTTTGAGATTCCGCTGAAGCCATAACATGCCCATCGCATAGCTGCTCCTCCTCCTTGTTGTCTATTATAGAAGTTTCGATCTTGGGCCCGCAAATCATGCCGATAATACTTCCACCCATCAAGATCGTTCAAATTCAAAAATAGTCATATCCATTCGTCAGTCATGTGGTAGTTTTTTTTGAGGGGGGGCGTTGTTTATATTTTTTGCCCATTGCAGTGCGTTCGTGTGTATCACAGTCAGTGGTGATTTCCCGATCATTGACTTATATTCCAAGCTACTATTCATTTGCATTCTTCTGTCGATGATCTTTTTGGAGATGTTGATGCTTAATTCTCGTTGAATTTCCTGAACTGATATTCCTTGATGATCATATAATCGGAAGATTTCCCTATCTCTTAAAGTTGTTGATTTCGGTCGTGCCAGAACGTCGTTTTTTCTTTTGCTCAGAAGGATCATTTCTTAAGATTGAATAGATGACAGCAACATTTCTACCAGTTTTCTTTGCAGCATTTAGTCTTCACTTTTGCATTTCCAAATTTTTGCTATCAGTTATCTGTTTTGGACATGGCATTTTTGGTTAGCAATAGCAAAAAATGTTTTTAATAAATTTAAGGCACTCCAATATGGATAGCAAGCTCTTTCTGAAATTTGCATGTTAATTTTCTTAATGAAAAAAAAAATTTGTGACCAAGTTATGCAGTTATTTTATATTTATTTATGGGATAGAAAATTTGAGAGAATTCAATAAAATTTTACAGAATTTCTTCATAAAATCAAACGACATTTTGGTGGGACGTTTATAAGAATGTTATAGCTTTGTTAATATAAAATTGATTAAGCAACTTATAAATTAATAAATGTTTTCTGACCGATTACTTAGATTATTTATACTTTCGGGACGAGCTGTGCCAGAGTAGGTTCATTACGATGAAAATTATCGAAAAAGAGACATGAAGCACGGTTTCTTTTTCGAATAAAAGCTACTAAAATTTTGACGAAGCTTATAAAGTTTTAAAGACATTGGAACTTTTAGCAAATAGCAGATCGTCGTTAAAAGTTAATCCGAGATTACTGTCTTTTAGATGAGCAGAAACAGGAGTCTTTTGATTACTTCAATCAGCTTCCCTTTGTGCTGACCCGACTATGCTTTTTCCGAACTATTAGAAGGCAATCGATAAATTAGTAGCCATCAATAATCGATCAGAATCAGCTGAGTAATTTAAAGGCTACCGATTTGGACTTTCATTTGCAATTCAGATCATTGATTATTTAGCTGAAGTGACTCTCGGCATGATGGTCATCGAATCGAAAGTAAAGTTCTGTCGAGTATCCTGTATGCGGAAGCAAATTACTGAGACTGTGATCAATTTTAGACTAGCGCAGATAATGTTTTAAAAATTAAAACTGTTTTGATACGGTCACCATTAAGACGTCTTTATTATTAAGGAAATGATCACATATTTAAAAATTCCGGTTTTGATTAAGTAAATTCTTCAAGTACCCGCCAGAAACCCTCTGATGTCGATTTAACTTTTGCTGTTAATGGATTCTATTCGTGTTAGATAGCCTCTCTAATAATCATCAAATAATGAGCTGATATTAATTTTAATTTAATATTCTTTCCTGTTCTACATTAAAACACTCTCTAACTTGGTCAAAATCAAATTTATATATTTGATTACGTGAACCTAATCGATAGATTTAATAATGGCAGTACATGTATGCCTAATAGCGATAATTCAGATAATAGCTGATTTTTGAATTTGTCAAAAACAAACCCGGTTTTTGTCCATTTTCCTTAGAATGTTACAATGCATGCCTCTCTGCGTTTTAGGTGCTGCTGCGCTTTCGTTGAAGAGAAATAATTTCCTTTCGATGAGTTTGTCGAGCAGTTCGTCATAGACAAGGCTAGAAAAATTCTATACAAAAAAACTTTCAGGCATCACAATAAATTCGAATTTTAATCGTGCCGAAATCTAAGTTATATCTTTGGAAAGAGGAAACCTTAAATTTGCTGCGTTTTCATTCAGCTTTATAATATCTGTCGAAATAAACTTGCGAGATCCTTTTTAAAATCATGTACCCATACTTAAAGAATAGGGGATTCGCACTCGATGACTGCAGAGCCGTAGGCTAGTTCTTAAATTTCCGGATATGGTCTTTTTTTAGATGTGGCCATTACTTCAACCCAAGAAAAGCTCTGTCAGCAGTGTGATTCGGAGTAGTATATACGTATTGTATAAGGGCCATTCAATTAAAAGCCATCCATGGGGCACAGTACTGGAAAGGATATTTCTATGATGAATATGCAAAGCAGGCAAGGCTCCTTTACATATATGGCGTGAATGTTTAAACCTGATGTTTCCAGATAAATGAATTGGAAGAGGTGGACCAGTCACATGGCCACCCCTCCAGACTTAGCACTTCTGGACTTCTTCTTATGGGGCCATGTAAAAAACACCACCAGTAAATTGAGCTGAAACTTCAGCAGAGAATTACACTTTCATGTGCAGATATAAACACTACAACAATGACAGCCCTGCATCAGTCCATCAAACATCGTGCAGAATTGTGTGTAGTATCTGACGGTCAACACATTGAACATTTACTTTCGTAATTACCTATTGGTGTTTTCTGTGGTTTTACATTTCCTATTGTCACAAAGTTATTTTTTATTAATAGTTTAAATTTGAAATGAATTTGGTCTCCTTATAATGGGGAAAAAATTGTGAAATAATAAAACAAAATTAAAATTAAAAATAAAGTCACCAATCTTGTAAAAACTTTGGAGATAAAATTAGTCTATTGAGGATGAAGTTCTTGTGTAGTCTATTGAGGATGAAGGTCTTGTGTAGTCTATTGAAGATGGTAGAAATAAAATAAAACCAGTCTATTGAGGATGTAGATGAAGTTCTTGGGTAGATGATGTTGATAGGAGAAGACGGTGATTTTGAAGTACTGATGAAATTTTGAAGGGTTGATCCAAAATTTTTTACAAGATTGGTGACTTTATTTTTAATTTTAATTTTGTTTTATTATTTCACAATTTTTTCCCCATTATAAGGAGACCAAATTCATTTCAAATTTAAACTATTATTTAAACTCCTTAAATCAATAATTCATATTTATTTTTTATTAGGTAACCATTGTTGCAAATCAAATCGGATAAACGATTTAGGCTAATTTTAGGATGCTGTACAACTTTTCAATTGACTTTTTTTTTTCTATCTCTTCCGGTTTTCCTTATGCATTAAATTTGACCTTGAAATTAAATGTGAAGGTCAAAATTAAGATCATTGTTAAAAAGCCCACACCTGATTTGATAGGAGATAATTTTTTCGAAATCTGGAAATTCCCATTGAGATATTGAAACTGGTAACAGACTTTTTAAACACCTTGGATAATGTACGACTGAAATAAAAGATGTCTTTTTTCCTCATATCAATTCTTTAATGATTAGATATTCTATTGAAACAATAAAATATTTAATTTTTTTAATAATTGTTAAAAAATAAACAAATACATAAGTTGGGCCTGAGATACCCCAGTTTAAAGTTCAGGTCGCAAAAAATATGTCATGTCTATGGTTAAGGAATGGGCAATGAAATTTCGGGAAGGACAGTACGCATGCTATAGCAGTGCCGTGCAAACTTTCAGTGAAAATAGCTTCCAAACCGTGACGGATAGGCCAAATTCAACAAGTGGAATGAATTTTTGAGAAAATTTCCGTGTTGTTTGATATGTCACAAGACCCACCTTCCATTTGAAAAAATTGACATTCAGTCATTACGGCGGACCACAGATGACGGCTATGTTCATCGTGTGCCACAGAACGTAGGTCCCCATATCCATTTCTCCTCATTGGTATACTCAGAGTTTAATTTTTGTACTGTTACTGGATTGCTACCATTAACCCCTTTGGCAGAAAGTAGAAGTTGACGAAGACATTTTTATAAATTTTGCTAGCGGTAAAGATGGAATGTAGCTGAAAGTCAGTAGAGGCTTAGCACAGTTTGGAATTTGTCTGTCATCGTATTGGAATATTATAAATTATTCATGCATGGTGAAAATGAGATGGATCTGCAAAGTATGGTGTCGATATCAATCAACAGATTCATCGCACTGTCATAGGAAATTTCAAGAAGGCTTGAGAATAGGTGCATTCTAAAGAAGAAACACGATGTCAGAAAGGATTTTAATTCAATTTATATTTAACATTTATGTGTTCTGATGTTAGTAACAAATGTGTTTAAGCTTATCTCTTCCTAATTGGCATTCTTATCCGTAATAAGAACTTCATTTTTATCTTTCCAAAACGTGTTGCCATGAAGTAAAAGAATGAGCTTAACATTTTATTTAAGATCAATATTTAATTTAATATACTGACTCGGACTTGAATAGTAAATAACACAGTGACCTCTCAATACTTAACATTTTAGAAAGCCGTTTGGTTCCAAATGTATAGAGTTGTTCTAGGTCATAGGCCATTCCTAACTTAGGGTTAAGAAAATATCTCGTCAGTAAATAATAAAAAAATGATGCAATTTTCGTTCCAAGTGAATCTCATGTAAATGGATAAAAGCAAACCGCAAAACTTCCAACGGTGATGTAAAATTTCTAAAGCATACATTTTGGAATATAAATTTATAAATATCTCAAGACGGGAAATCGATTCTTTGCTAGCGTGTAAAGTGTCGAGCCCTTGAGTTCTTGGCTGTTTCATTTCGTTAGAAAACTTAAATGTTCCTTCTGCCCACCTTCCGTGGAAAAACAATGTGACTAACGAACCTGTTAAGACATCGCTCAAGCATAAACATTATTTTTTTTTAATTAAACAACCTTGGCAAATGGAATGAACTGTTTCTATCGAATACGGGTTTGTTTCGAAGCAAAGTCCATGACGAACACGGTCATTAGGGCCTAATTAGATGTGTGTGTGTGTATTTGGTTTGTTAAATGGGAGATCGTGCTAGGAGTTGTTTGCCGTTGGCACGAACGACGTCACAAAGGTAGAAAAGCTAGCTAGGGAGTGATTAAAACAGATGTCGTGGATTTATTAATTTTTTCGAGAGAAATATTTTCGAATTCTTGTTAATTTCACGAAAACGCTTCGCCGACTTCATTCATCCATCTCCAATGACGTTTTTCTTCCGTGAGATCCTTGTATGAAGAAAAAAAATAGTTCGCGTTTTGCGGAATCCTTAATGAACCTTGTTCGTCGTCCCCTACTATTAAATCAAGCGTTCGTCAGAACTTTTATTTGTCTTAACTAGTTTTTCGGATTGTTCGTTTGACCCGAATTAAAGATATAATGTAATTTGATATTGTCCGAATAGAAGGCTATTATTGATTAAACTTGTGACATAATGGTTCTTGACAACGCATTTAAGTGTATTTTAATGTGCATAATAAAAGCGATGTAATATTAAATAATCTAGTTTCTAATTTTTTGGGAACGGATTATAAACGGCAAAAAAAAACAACTTTAAAGCGAAAAATTGAATAAGAAACCAAAAAATATTTCTGAATTTAAGAAATTTAAAATGTTTAAAATTTTTCTACTTTCAGTTTATTGTCAGATCTGAGGTATAATGGTTTTTTTATTCTTATCTTCCGTTAATAAAGTTAATAATATACGAGTTTATATATAAAGAGCGTAAGTGGTTAATGAATGAGCGAAAGGTTAGATGGTCACAATAACATTGGAGAGTGCAGTAGCGTAGATGTACATATTACAGTGTAACGATATTGTGTACTTAAATCAAATTACATTTTGAAACTTTTCTATCTATACCATTAAATTGTAAATACAATGCAAAATGTGCCAATCACTAAATAGTTATTATATCTTTGAAAAGCTATTAAGTTTTTAAATTCTTTCCTAGCTAATGCATGATTCACCAGAAATTGTCAGTTTTGTACTAGAAGTTGATAAGCAGTTTCATCTTCAGTTGACAACATTTTAATTACACATTTTTATGATATATCTTTACAAAAAAATTGACAACATTTTAAAAGTAGCTTCTAATGACCTGATAAAATCAAGCATTTTTAAACAAATGTGTAATGTATTTAATATTAACTTGTGCTTTTTAAAACTTAAGTTGTTCATATAGATCATTTAATTTTTTTTCTTGAAATGATAAATTAAATCTGTCTACTCCATGTAGAGTGCAAGAACCATAGAAAATGAAGGTGTTTTCCATTTGTGCAATATCATGAGATCTTGGCCAAACGTATTGCCCAACAAATTGTTCATGGAAAATTTTATTTTTTGACGATTGTTCTACTTGTAAAATTCACCCAATCTAGTGCTTCTTATCATAGTAAACAGAATAGTAGTTTTCTTCTTGCAAAATAATTTGTCCTGGGCTATCTGTTTGATCGTCTCTGTGACAAGATTCAGGACCAACAAAATCAAACGGTGAATAAGGCCTAGAAGACTAACGTCAAAATGGGTAATCTAGAAATTGATAGTCAAGTTCCTATAATGATAGAGCTAGGTCAATCAGATTTACTAGAAATTAAATTAGACTTAAAATCACCCTACATTCTACATCACAGTATTTTTTTTGTTTGTTTTTTTAAACACACAAACTATCAATAATTAACAGGTTATGTCAATTATTAGTGACCCCACATTTCTGGGTTCTACTAGTTGACCGTTAACACATTGGTCATCCGAAATTTTGTTACCACTAGAAGTATTGTCTATCGATCACACAAAACGGCCCACGTAAAATTAATAACAAGCATTACATAACATTCTTGAAGTAAATTCAAATGTTCAAACCCTCGCCTAGTGCTGTGTTAGGTTTTTCCGACTCATTAATGCACTGTACAATCAGCACATGTTTTTGCGACCATGTTAGAGAGTAAATTTCCTTGTTTTTCTGTTCTGTGAAGCCTATAACATTGTTTAATACCAGGTGATCGCACTAGTCCCTTTTTTTGCTCTGTTACCTTACTTAAAGCCCTTAAATCGTAAAGTTCAACTATTGGTACATTTACCCTAATTCTTTATACGAGGGTTGTTCTTTTTTAAGTAAGGTCCGTTTGTAAATATCTATGGAGATCTCGCACGCTCGTAGCGCACAGATTCCTAGCATCCCTTGTGAACAGGCAGACATCATTTAGAGTCGTGGCATCAGTGTGTGTGTGCATCACACAATTTCATTAAATTGCCCCTGACTGCGATATATGGTCGGTTATCCGTTTTTTGACAGCAAGAAACATGACAGCAGCGGACATGCTTCACCATATCGATAAGGTGTAAGGACCTAATGCAGTGGACCAGTAGTGTGGCTGTTCCACGACAATGCAAGGCCACACTCTCTTCAAAGGCAAGCTCTAATCAGATCTTCTGGTTGGGAACAACTTGACCACCCTCCTCGCATCCAGTAACTACCACCTGTTCTGGTACCTAAAAGAGTTTCTCGACAGCCTGCGATGAAGAAGTGAAAACTGCGTGGCTTTCCTCACAGGCGGCAGACTTAAATGAAATGGGCATGCAGATGCTCATTGAGCGCTATGACAAGTTTTTAAATAAACTTGGAAACTTTGAATAAAAATTATTAAAAGTATGTAGAATCTGGTAAAGAACAAAATTTGTAGATCTGTATTACAAATTATAAAAGTTCTGTATGTGATTTGTAAGCTTTCGTGTAGAATAAAAGAATGAGCATCTATAATTCCTTCATAACCTATTGCTAAAGCGTTCCTTCCTCTTCTTGAAAGGAAGCGACTGCCTAGCAATTCATAATACTAGGCCTAGCAGCAATTATCTTTATAACGATAGGCTTAACAGCAATTTAGCTTGTGGTGGTAATCGGACTAACATCTTGGGTATTATTAAAGTAATATTCTAACAGATGGGAATAACAATACTTGTGCACGGAGGTCAAGATCTAGTTACGCATCACTCTTTAATGATGTGTTTGTAATTGTAAATTAGTTTATCCTGAGGAATTAACATAAGATGTATATAATACATTATATTTTAATTAATGTTTTGTATTAAAATTATCAATTTTTAATATACATTAAAAATGATATTAAATTATGATTCATTGCTCGAAACTACTGTAAAACCTGGTTTGTAAATAGTTAAAAATTTATATTTGTTAAGCGGTGTGGTAGTTTCGTCATTACACAAAATGCATTCAATGCTAACCCAAACGCAAAAGTGTCAGTATCTCGAAACGAAGACTTTGTGACCATTGTCATAATCACCAACATATTTATCGATTGGCGAAATAAGATTTTGAAACTCTTCCAAACTTTTCGAGAAAATCGATTCACGGACGGACGGTCAGTAGGCCAAAGCAAAGCATAAAGCCTCTTTCGGTACTAACAAAGGTAATAATAGACCAAAAGATAAGTCCCGCAAATGTTCTTAAATAAGCTTCTTCATGGATACGCAGAAATGTGCTTTGGCGATCGCCGACCTCGGCTTTTCAATTTTTCTACAGATATATCAGAAAGTGAATGAAAAGGTAGCTACATTGGACTTTTCTGTTTCCAACTGCATAATTTATATACTCGTGTGATTAAGTACATTACCTTAATAATTTAAGGGTTGTGTCTTAATAATTTTCTGCACTTTTTAGCTTCTCAGCATTATCGTATGTAGCGAATTGTTCGACACCTCTCGTTGAGAGAATTTAATTCTCTTCAACGAAACCTCACCACCAAAAACATAAGCAGTAACGCAATGTAGCCTACCTTCTAAGGAAAAAGTTCTTTAGTTTAAAATATATATATATAATTTTACAGGTTGAAGTGGTACTATTGCGACTGCAAACAACGAATTGCTGTTAGAAAACGATTAGCGCTCCTCATTCACCTAATCGAGCTTCGTGTATTTAAATTAAATTTTGAGAAGCAGAGAGAGCATGTTTAAAGTGTTTGGTTTTTCTAAATCTTCATGTAATTCTTCAGGGATACTTGAGAAATTCATGATAAAAGCAAAAATAGCAGTGGAGGACTCTGATCACTCATGAACGAATTGAAGCACTATCGGGGTTTTTTTTTTGTTTGGCTTGGTAAAATTTGAATATAAATAAATGGATCTTTTTAAATAACAAACAATTTTACGACGCGTTTCAGCCACAGCTTTCTTCTTGACATGTTACACTGATTTGCGGGTAGTTTAGATGAACACTTGGAGGAAAGAGGGTCGAGGAATGGGCTGAAAATACGAAAAGGAACTGATAGGATTTCTTGCATATTTGCCTGCGCTTCCTGGTGAGAAGAAAGCAAAGCTAACTTTTCCAGTTGCATTATGGGTAATTTGTTCTCAATTCCTGTTAGCATTGGATTAATTCATGGCTGGCATTTAGTGCTGTGCAGCAGGTTACCATAACAACAGTAAGAAGAATAAAAAATGTCTCCTTTCACCAGTTTTCAAAAGATCCTTCATTAAAAAGGAAATGGATACATGAGTATCATATGATGAAGAAAGTTTCATTGAGGTAGCTTTGAAGCCTTTACTTCAATATTTCCATTTTCATTCATGGCCAAGAAAACTTTCTTCACATGGCTAACAAGGGGATCGCACGGGCGTGTAATCACGGATTTGGTTGAAATTTTAGGAGATCAATTTACAACATTAATATATCTTCTGTGTAAAAGGAGTTGACTCAGTGGCCTTTCGTTTCGGAGAAAAAAATAAAATATTTTACGTTTAATATTGTATTACCAGATAAGCCAAGTGGGAAGAAAGGTATGCAACTTAACAGCGGTAGCGCAGTGGTTAACATCGGGTTCTGTGAATTTGCTGGTCAGGGTTCGATTCCTGTAGTTTTGGAATTTCTTTCATTTTTTCCTCATTATTTTTCCATTATTCTTTTCATTTTTTCCCATTATTTTTACATACCCCCCCTCCCATTTTTTTGTGTTTTTCGCCATTATAATTCCTTTGCGCTCTGCATAATAACATTTACATACATAAGCAACGTCAGGGATAAAAAAAAATGCAGTCTGCATTGTACAATATTTTCACGGACGGTTATTGCGGTGGCGTGTGAAATAAAAAAGAAACTATAAAGATCTATTTGCATTATCGACGGTCTATCCGCAATCGTCACCGCCACATCACGGATCACCAATGACCATCCGTGAAAATATTGTACAACATTTTTCATTTTTTTTTTTTTATCTGTGACGTTGCTTATGTATGTGAATGTTATTATGCAAAGTGCAAACAATATTAATGCCGAAAAAGACAAAATAAATGGGAAAAAAATTGAAAAAATGGGAAAAAAAAAAATGGGAAAAAAATGAAAAAAAAAATTCAATACTACAGGAATTGAACCCGGACCACTAAATCCACAGAACCTGACGTAACAGTATAATTCCACAGTAAATACCTTTCTTCCCACTTGGCTTATCTGGCACGACAATAATAAACGTAAAATATTTTATTTTATTCCTCCGAAACGAAAGGCCACTGAGTCAAATCCTTTCACACAGAAGATATATTAATATTGTAGATTGACCTTCTAAAATTTCAACCAAATCCGTGATTACATATCCGTGCGTTCCCCTTGTAAGTGGAACGTGTTGTAAGCTGCCTGTTTGTGTTTTCCACAACCATTTGCCCTCTTTACCATGTGATTTTCGATCTGCATTTGTGAGAAGTTTGTTGGAAAATGAGAGAGTGGTTGGGAAAGTTAATATCGCCCATGAAATATAACATCCTATTATCATTCTACAACTATTACAAACAAACAAGGTTTTTACATGAGAAATAAAGAATATGGTTACCTTAACTGTGGATAGCAACATCAATGGAAACACCAAAAAGAGAGTCACGCCAAAATGAGAGTCTCAACCGCACGTCCACAACAAGATATTTATTAACCTGGATACGTATTTCGGACGCTACGCGTCCATTTTTTGCAACAAGACTAATGCTACATAGTACGTCGGGGCTATTTATATATATTAAGGACCAGTCTGGTTCCTTTTACAATTTCAAACTATAAGCACATACATAATAACGGACCAGTCAGGATCACTTTAATCAAATGAATGAGAATTTCAAAATAAAAATACAATTACAATTAACATAAATTTAGATTAAAGCCAATCAGGTGTCAAATCTACTGTTATGTTAATTTATTATTTATTATTAAGGAGTTAAGATATATCATACAAAGCCCAACAGAGATCTGTATGGTCTAATGGACCGACAAGTTAGATCTCTGAGGGCTCCAACCAAATACATATTGAAGAGTACAAGTTAGTAGAACTAAACATTGTAACCAGAAAGAAAGGAAATAAACAATAATAACAAGCAGACTTACAAGAACGTACTATAATGAATAAAAAAAGGTAAGTGCATATATCTGTTAACATGAGTTGCAAAATATAAAATAACCTCAGCGGTACCTTATTGAATAAATCCATACAGGAAATTACATCCAAATCAAAAAAAAAAAAAAATTAATTCATTCCCGCCCGTTTCCCACATGGGTGTATAGAAATATAACATACCAAAGTGATACTAATTATTTAATATTAATTAAAATTACACACCAACATCGGAGCTCGAGGGATGCCAGAGTGGACAAATTGACCAACAAAGAGGCACCCCTAGACCAATATAAATAAAATACACATTGCTCAAATAAGGTAAAGAATAGAAAAACAGATAATACACTCACAAAAAATGTTTATAATCAGAGGAAAAAAGAAAGAAACTAGCCTCAACAAAGACTATTACAAAAAAAACACTATTATATGTCTATTAATAAACAAACAAAACTTAAACAAGAAAAAAAATGTAATTATATAAATCCGAAAGTCCAGGGGATATTTTGTAATCAATTATACCAATGAGGACCAGAGCTCAGATGTATATAAACTGAATTGCGGGACGTGTGATGCCTGTTACATTGGGCAGTCTCGGAGGAATGTTAATGCCAGGATCAAAGAGCATTTTAGGCACATCCGCTTGTGCAGCCCTGATGCCTCGGCCTTCGCTCAGCATATTATACGGACGGGACATGAAGCCAGACCTGACAACTATAAGGTCCTCCACAAAACGGACGATTGGAGGAGACTTTGGAAATTTACAAGGAGAAGGGAGACAACCTTCTTAATGGCGACAATGGTCCGTTGGACCTGAATGGCTGGGACAATCTGTTTAAGCTCGTACGGAAACCTAATCGGTTTTTTCGACCTTATTCGATCCTGCTCCCTATGATGACTGGCCTGATGACACAATGATGTGTCTCTCAGTGTTTGACGAGATCAGATGTAACTTGTGTTTTCAATATGTTTCGATGATACTAAAAACGCTATTAATCCTGATCATATCAGATTAGCCCCTTAACGAGGAAATTCGCTTTCTCGTCAGTCGACAGCTAAATTATCTAAATAAATAAATTTTTAAATATTAATATTAGAAGCTTATTGATTTTGAATTAACAATTATGTATTATGTTCATGATTTGCATTTAATTTAACGACAGTTTTCACTTAAATTGATTTTGCTATGGGAATGAAGTGATTTCAGGAGCTTCGTTCACTTTGGAGAAGAAAAAAAAAAGGAAACGGAAGAATAAGCGAGATTTTGAAATGAAAGTTTGGGTCAGCAATTAATAGAATAATGGTTTCGCGTTGGTACAACATCACCTCCTTTTGTTTTTATCTTAATTGATAAAATAAATTTCCTTATGGATAGAAAAATATGAAATATAGGACGAACGTTTAATAGCTTGGCTTTATGAGGATTGCAAAGATGTCTAATGGCTCCCTTCGGTATTAAGAGCTTTACGGAGGACGAGAATTTCGACGCCATTCGCAGCGTTATAAAGGAAATCCCCCTCCCTCATTAAAAATCTACTTGTCGAGCCTGTAATTGTCACCAGAGATGATGTTGCGTTCAAAATGGCGAGCATTTGCATCTAAGGTACGAAACGGGAAATCTCAAATTCCGTGATTATCGAGATGCTGGAAACTGCAAAGAATGTGTCGAAAACAGTTTAATTTAAGACTTGTAATCATCCTCTCATCAAATTTTCTTCTTTCTTTCTTTTTCTTTTTTTTTTTAAACCCGAAAGAAGATTTTTCCGCAGTGTTTGATTTGACGGAAGAGTCTTCAGCTAATAATTCCGTCGAGGGCCCTTCTTTTGGTGATGATAACGGCGCCTCCCTCCTTCTTTCTGATAATTGCTCTCAATTAAGGTGGCATTACCGATTGCATAAGCCATTATCAATCTTTGCTTCGGTTTTTATCTGGGAGATTTTTCCTGCATAGGGAAGGAACTATAGGAAGGGAGGAGGAAAGCTCCTGGAAATCAAGTGAAGTGATGATAATCACGGGAGGGATTTATGGCAACGACCGGAGTCCCTAGTGACGGAGGAATAAGGACGTCGGAATCCCCACCCCCGTCAATATATGAATCCAACGTCCCATTTCTCCATTTTTTTTCTTTATTATTATTATGATTGAAACATCAAACGCTTTCTTTTTTAATATTTATTACGGACGTTGATTGTGAATGGAGTTTCCTGAGCTCTTCACTTTGTGACTTGGTTCTCTCAGAAAATGAATGTCGACGTGACATGCAATTTAGACCGTTTTATAGGCAGTTTTTATTTCTATGTCTCTTGATCGATTAATAGCTATAATGTCGGCATGGCATGTGCTTTCGATACGTTTCAATGATACTAAAAACGCTAGGAAGCCTGATCTTATCAGTTTAGCCCCTTAACGAGGAAATCCACTTTCTCGTCAACAATTAAATTATCTAAATAAATAACATTTTTAAATATTAATATTAGAACTTACTGATTTTGTATTAACAGTTACGTATTATGTTCATGATTTGAATTTAATTTAATGACAATTTTCACGTAAATGGGTTTTCTAAGGGAATGAAAGGATATTTAATTTTTTTAAAAAGTTGCGAATTTTGTGTTTTTTTGATATGCAGAAATGTCTCGACTTGCGTACAAACATACACTGACTGCTCAATTGATTGGTTGGTTTGTTTGGTATTAACGTCCTTTTCAACTGCTCAATTGAAAGTGGACACTTTCGATTTTAGACGTTTTGTCGAATATCTGGAAAAATACTTGACAAATTAATTATTTCGGAAAAGTTAACTTTTAGATAAAAATGGTCACTTGGGTGTTACGTAACGTTTAAGGGGGGAGGGGTTAAAGCGAAACGTTACGGCGCATTACAGGGGAGGGGTCAAAATCTTTAAAAACTGCGTTACGTAATACTTGAACGGCCCCTATACTATTTTTAGCCCGTTTTTCTTTGCAGGGAAAAACTATGGCAGGCTACACCTATCTGGAGAGCATGAAAATTGGCTCATGTTATAGCTGCAAACCAACAGTGCAGATTCCATCTTTCGGCAGGATGGCGCTCCGCCGCGAAATCAATTACTCTTTCTGTTAACACCAGCCTGCCAAACGTACTGCAGATTTTAATCCACAGGATTCATTTGTTAACACCTGCTTATTTACTTCTAGAAATGGATAGCATACCAGACAATAACACAAACCTGTGGTTTCTATACTTTTAATTAATAATCACGGTATACTCTAGCCAACGATAGAAAATTTGGGTGTGTCCAATTAAATTTCCCATTTCAATTGCTTAGCTTATTTAATTTTTATGCAACATTGGGTGAAATTCTCATTCTGAGTTTGTTATTTTGTTGGACAGGCTCTAGCGTATTGGATTTCCGGAGATTTCCGCAATTAAAAGTGGAGTTTCAACAGCTGGTTTTTACTCTGTGGATGACATGTGGAGAAGCTACAACAAATTCGTGAAATAACGTCCTAAATATTGGTTATTAACAGGTGCGCTTGCTAATAACTTCAGGTGTATGCCACAACTATCCAGGAGGTTGATGAGCTTTGGAACGTATTGACAATGCTTTCAGCGCCGCAAGAAACAGCCCAGGGACCCTCGAACGAGTACGCCAGTCGATTTTCATCGCCTCAATGCGTGTGTTGCGTCCCACGGTCGTCATGTTGAACATTTGTTGTAGCTTCTCCGCATGTCACCTGCCATCCACAGAATAAAAACTAACTGCTGAAACTTCACTTTGAACTGCGGAAATCTCATAAACGGTTCGTTATCCGAACCTTGTTTATATGAACTTTTGTTTTCATCTCGCTGTGGGGAATCACCACCAAAAGTTTGTGACAGGGGTTTATACTACTATAAGGATAAAAAGGATAAATATTCAGCCTATCTCGGTCCACTGCAGGACATAGGCCTCTCTCACCACAGTTGAGGAGGGGGGGGGGTTCTTGGTCTAATCTCCCACGCTGACCAGACGGGTTGGGAGATGCATTTTTGAGCTTCTGCCAGCTTTTTACGAATGCTACAAGGTGGTGGTAGTAGCATCCAGGACCGACGGCTTAACGTGCCCTCTGAAGCACGGGGGGAGGAGTAAGAACTCGCTTCACTGAATGGTCGCCCGTGCTAGGCGATCCTTAACTTCCAGAGCTAGCTTACTCTGCGAAAGCCCCCTAGCCACGGCGCCCCATTACCCTGTATATTTAAATTTCTAAATTGAACAAAAATATTACCTACAACAATATAACAAGCCAACAATAACAACCAACAATGAACTTTACTAAAATAAAAACAAAACAAAACGAGGCTAACGAGAAAGACAACTCTATGACGACAAAGACAATCATTAAAAGTTTCGGGAGTCAATTTAAAGTCCTCGCTTTTCACTTGGACAATTGGTTGTCCAGAAACTTTATCGATCCTCTTAGTGCAAAAACAAAAATGTTGTCTATAAAAGAGTTTTCGAAGATAACACTGAGTATTAGCTTTTGAAATGTACATGCATATTGATTATACATTTGCATTTTCAATAATTAAGCCCAGTATAAAAAAAGTTTTAATTTAGTTATTTAAAAATTTACCTTATTTTTAAATTTACCCTTTATTCAGCCAACCCGAGCTAAATAAATTATCTTAATTACGGGTGAATAGGGTTTTAATGACTTGTAGCAGGTTACGGGGATTTTATGAGTGATAAACACCACATATTTTTCATGCAACAGGATTTTTCTGGGAATAACCCTGGAGAAAATCATGGGTGAATTAAACCCTATACAGTTAGTCAAAGTGGGCAAAAAAAGTCAAATTTAGTTACTGCAAAATTTACTGTAAACAATCTGTAAATATTCAACCAACCCGAGCAACGCCGAGTATTACTCTAATTTTTATATAATGTTAGGTAAAAAAAATGCAAATACTATTAAATTTATAATCACTGAAAAGAGTATTCTGTATATTTATTAATTGAGAATCATTTGAAAATTTTATTAAATGATTCTATGTGGTCATAGAGCGCCCCAATGTTTTTATTTTTAGAATATCGACTAGATTGGTTCTTTAAGTGACTGCCAGACTCTTCTTCTATCATTTATGCTTTTACCATTTGGCGGTATCAATTCGCAGCAGTGTGTTTCTCAAGCATCATTAAAGAACAAGTTGAAGTAAATTTTAATTTAAAATTCTTGCTTGCTCTAAATTAGATGCCCTCATTAGTTATCAGAAGGAGCACTCTTCATTACGTAAATAAGGAGCACTAATCGTCTGCTTAAATGTGGCTTGCCTATCAGTGATGATCCTACTAGAAATTCAAATACAAAGCGATTTTGAACCTGCGAAATGATGAGTTTTACCCATTAAATAATAATAAACATTTTTCTTTAGAATATCTATATTTCGTGACCAACTACGTTTCATGTGCTTTGTTCCCGTTGAAGAGAATAAATTTAATTTCCAAGAAAAACGGATGGGCTTCCGTTAGTTCAATGAAATGATCACCAGAATCCACAGAAGTACTTACTTTAAGTTATGTGAATAACAGTCATGTGGATTAGTGGTTTACTGGTACATTCTTTCTTATGTTCTAGTGTCCATAGTTATAAGATTGGATTTTAAATATTAATTTATTAATATTGTGGCCTTAGTATTCTTATCCTTTCACGTGTTTTATTGAAATTCAACAGAACTTGTCCACATTTACGGAGGGTTGTTTCATATTTATGATAACGAGCATACACTTATTGTTGGTCTACTGGAACCCATTTCTCCACCATCTATTGTGCTTTATAGGATGGCCCTTTCTTCTACCAATCACTCGACATCTTAGTTTCCACTGTAAGAAGCTTCTAAGGAGAACAGCGAGGTCTTCTTGATAAAGTGTTCTTGGACGTCTTATATCAAGAGCTCTTTTAAGGAGACCGAATCCACAAAAATCCATGGTAAAGTCATCGGGTGACTTGACAAGGATGTCTGACTTTGGAATAACCTTAATTCCAGTTTCCTGTTCCATTCGAGCCTAACACTGGGCAGTCGATTTAGCCGTATAGCTTAATGCTTTGTCCTGGTGGATGTACACGTCCTTCGCCCTAGGGCTATATAAGCGTGGGATGTTGTTACGATATGTGTTTCAAGACATTTTCATGAGAGTAGGCAACATTTATCTTTGCGTTAGATACCACCTTTTTGTTGGCCAGATGTCCATTTAGCTATATCCAGCAACCACCATGAATCCTTTTGGAAAACTCTCCTTGCATTGATGCATCTATACCCTGTCTCAGATTTAGTTGAGAGTGACGTCACGAATGAAACTGTTATAGTTCATCCGCATGAAGAAATAGTTCGAATAATTTTCTATATAAAAAGTTCAAAATTCTTTCTGCAATCATATTTCATATTTTCTTCTCGATATAATAAAAAATCGGCGGATAGAAAAGCCATTTGATGAAATAAAAAAAACAAAAAAAAAACTAATCAAAATGAAGTTGAGCTGTAGTCGAGATTATTTGATTGTAAAATGAAAATGGCGGCGTCGTGTTACTACGTGAAGAACTAACGTGAAAGAGATGTGTCAGAAATCGAAGATAATAGAGTTTAAAATATTTTAAACATTAACTTTAAAAAATGATATCGGACAGATACCATTCGACTAATCTACTTCGAGAAGCCACGTGATTATAGATAGGACTGTCTAGCGTAGTACAAGTCTAACGGCGGAAGGATACGATGTTGTGCACTATGCCGGTAAACGACGTCGTTCCGTGACGTCACTCTCAACTGAAGTTGAGACAGGGTATAGTCAGATCGTGTTGTCGCATCCTGTTGTCGACAACAAATTGCCGGTGTATTGCCACCTCTCGATAAATAGACCTAAGCCTCTTCCAAGTGACTTACGTTCTTTCATTTGTCGCTTGCCAAATAGCGTTCATACAATTTTCTGCTGTTGATTTGTCTCTCTGCAGTGTGTCTTGGCAATAAAGCGTGAACTCGGGCGTTCTAATTTCAAATGTTGGCGAAAAATACCGTTAGCCGATTCAACAAGAGTTCCAGTCTTGCTTGCAGTGGCATGTTGGTTTAGCGGATTTTCCATAAGGACTAGCTCTTCACTGTTCGAATGTTAGGCTTAGGACGGGAAGAACGGGAGTGCGCTTTTCGTTCAGCAGTGCTTCAGTGTTGATTGTTTGGATCCATTTGTCTTCTGCGTTTGATAACTTTTGTTATACCATTCTTGGAAATAATGAAATTTTCCCCTTATACCGTTCTATTATTCTGGAATAAGAGCAACCAGCGTCAATTCAGTTTTTGAGGGTATTTTGGCTGCAAACTTGAAAATTAAGAATTCACGTGTAAAATTTCACGAGCCTCCTCGTATTTCAAACCCATGCTACGACGTTTTAACAATCGCCACCATAAACATGAAACAACCCTCCGTATAAATTGACAAACATTGTTATTTTCACGCATTTGAGACACTTTGTTTCCTTTCTAAACGATCAATATCGGATGTGGATTTGCTTGAAAACACAAACTGGGGTAACATTGTAAAAGTTGAATAGATTTCAGTCGAAATTATGTGATTAATAATTGACTGCATTACCGCATTAATCGACACGTACACACAAGTTTCGGGTAAAGGAAGCAAAATAAATTGATTCATTCCATAGTGAAACGCAGTTCGCAGTGCTTTTGCTTTTATCGGCCTCATCATTATTAAATATTTTGTCGGTTTTTAATTAAAATTTGCGTTTTATTTCTCTGATAAGAAAATTTTTGACAACCGAGAACCGGATAAGAAATGTGAAATTGTCGATTAAATGATTTTGAAACCTAAAATTTAACGGAACCTCCGTTTTCTCCCTTTCATAATTAACGTCAGGTTGGTTTTGGTTTTTGAATTTTTAAAAAAAATTCAAATTTTCACGGGGTAATGAAACTACCTGGAAAAAACTGATTCGTGAAATTAATGAGGTAATAAATGATGCGCTTGAATGAGAGGGGAGGAAAAAATCTTTATCAACTTCTTCATTTTCTCCTTCTTTGCCAGCTCGTTTTTGAGCCTTATTAGGAAACCCAATTAGCTTTCCAAATCCTTGAGATTTTTTGTCTTTTGATTTAAATAATTTTGTAATAAGAAACGCTCGAAGTGTATTTAATATTAAAGAAAAAAAAAGATATTTAATAATTTTAGAAGGTTAAACAAAAAAGCAGTAATAACTGGGTCGATTTTGTTGGTTGACGAAGAGAGTCATGAGAGGGCGACACTTGATAGGGCTTCTATGAAAAGGCCCTCTGACGTCATAAACCTAGAGTAAATTGGGGATGTAAACAGTAGAAATGGGCTAACATTGGGAGGAATTGATTTCACCCTCATTCCTCTTTCCCTAAAGGCGAGGTGCTATTTCGCTTGGAAATTACCCTCCTCTCGCTACTCTTTCCTCTTTTGCCTTTACAACTTAATCTGCGATTAATTGGGCGAATTGAGGACGGGCTTCCAGTTTCTAATTCTGTTTACAAAACCACAAAATCCCATTATTCTCCTCCCGGTCTTATTTTAAGAATGAGATATTAATGGAGATAAGAGTAGGGCTTTCGAGGAAATTTACTTCATAAACATTGCCTAGGCTGCTACTACATTGGTGATGACTCTTGAAGAGTCTTGATGATTTTTAAATATAAATTTTTTTTTTTAATATTCGGTTGCTGGGGATATCCCTTCTCGCGATCTGCTTTAAGCTAATCCATTTGAATATTTGAATTTAATTTTTTTTTTTGAAATGGCGTAAATTTTTTTTTTTTTTTTTTTTTTTTCGTAAGAGATTTGGGCATTGTGCGTCGACTTCGGTTGTTGCAACTTCGTCTACAAAAGAGCACGGTTTTTATGTAAGACTTCTGTAAAGACATTGATTGCTGCAATGCGGCAGTGTAAAATGTAAATACAGTTAAATTTTAATCACTGAACCAGCCATGCAACTTTCACAAACATTCCCTTTCACCTTTAGGGTATGCAAAACTACGCTTCGTTTCAGAATTGGAAGAGAGCATCATGCAGAGTTGCGATTACTAAAATGAAAAATGTCGACGGCTTTCTTTCTTATACACTGCACCAGAATAAAAAAAAAACAAAAAAACTTAATCTTTTTAAAACTGATTTGGTGATAAATTTTAATGTCTCTTCATAAGCTTCAAATGATCGATTTTAATTTTAACGTCGTTAATAATTTATCGCCAACCCAAATCGGTTTGTTTGTTCGACTAGGAAGACACTGTGCCACGTCGAATTTACTTTTCATTTGTAAATGATTTCGGGAAATGCGATGTGCGAATCTGGAACGAAGCTTCTGTGATATTTAAAAGGAGAAAGTACGTACTGACGAATCGACTTTCAGAACGGGGTCAGTGTGTCTAAATATCAGAAGTCGGCGAAGCGTCCAAATGCGAACGAGGCTCTTCACAAAGGGAGATAATCATCTCTTGACATTTCAATAACCATTGCAAAGTTTCATATTCGATTGAAGGTGAACAAATAGATTTTAAAAATAGCCTACCTATTAAATAAAGGGGAAAGAAAGAGAAAAAAAAAGGAAGTCCTATTGTCTAGTTATTGATTCACTCCCACACAGCAATGCTCAAAGTGTTTCTTTTTTTACTCCTACACTGTGGCTATTTTGAAATGAAAAAATCTTGCTGAGGTTTTTCATAAAATATTAAAATGCATTAGAAAAAAATGATTGTTAATGATTAATAGTTAAACATTTGATTAGTCTTTTTGAAACCACCATATATTGACCCAGGTCCATACTATTCTCCCGAGCTATTTGTCATGGTTGTTTCTCTTTCTGTTCTCTTTAATTTTTTTTCGAGTTTAGTTTGGATCCTATGGAGAATGTTATTGTTGTACTTTTAGGGAAAGAAAACTGCTAAGAAAGCATTAAAATATGTAGTAATGAATTTTTATCTTGTGTATATGTTTGGTTGAGGAGATAAAAAAAATCAATGTTATAATAATAATAATAATAATAATAATAATAATAATAATAATAATAGTTTACTTGCCAATTCACTGTGGAAATTATACAAAATAACAGCTTATGCTTTCACAAGTTATAATTGTTGCAATTTGTGTTTACTCAGTACATAATGTCTTGAGTTTTATTTTATTCTTAAGTTAATCATAATGTCTTATTTTTTTGTTAAAATGCTTACAAAGGTATGTTAGGGATGTACATACTAACAATTTCATAAGGGATGTTATTCGATAGTTTCATAAATTTAAAAGGAAAGCATTTCCTTTGGTAGTTATGTTAAACTGTATTTAGTTCAAATATGAAAGCCTTGTTTTTCGATTGTCAGTTCCTATTAAAAAAAAAAAAAAAAATCTATAATTTCATAACATGGGCGATCTTTAACTCTTGTGGCTGGTGCTATTTCTCTTAAATGTTAATATTTAACCAATGAATCAAAATTCATTTTTATTACATCTTTTGTTACCGATTCATATCGAGATATTTTCAGTTATTCGTAAAGATGAGTTCTGTATCATTTTTAGTGGATAAAGGTATTTTTTCATGTGTGCTGGACCTTATTCTGTTTCATAAGTCACTGTTTATTTTACCAAAATTTTAAATATCACTGACACTTCTTTAGTACTAGCTAGCTTCCTAAATAAATAAAAAAATCGAGAAAAAATTTAATTTAGTTTAATTTATTTAATTTCTCTTTTTACTTATATTAACTCTTCCTATATTTTATCATTTAATTTCATTGAACATTCCTCTAACCATTTACTAAATAAGTTGGAGATCGTGGTTCACTTCAGGTTATATATTTTAATTCATAATCTTGACAGGCTTTTATCAATAAGTTATCATCGACATAAGACCATCAGTTAAGTTTTAATTGTAAATGGTGTAAAGAAGCTGCTAAAATAGAATAGAACATTGAGCTCAATTTGGTTCCTTGTAATACTCCAAAATAATTATCACTAAATCCAACTGTTCCGTTGTTTAATACAAAGCTTACGATCCTCAAAATAGCTCACTATCAGGTTCATAATGTCTTTCCCTATGCCATTATTCTCAATATCATGAAATAGTTGAGTCCTATGTACTGCAATATAGGGTGTCCATAAATTGTCTTTACAACTTTAGACTTTAATAACGACAACACTATACAATTAAGCAAGGATCGGTTTTCAGCAAGCGACAAGTAAACTCATGAAGTTTTATTTTCCTCATTCATAAATTTCAATGTGTGCACCCCTCGTGGAGTGCAAAAGAATTGAGAATACGTATCTTCAAGTCCAGTAGGTCTCTACATTGGTTCGGTGCATCTGGTCCTTTAGAAAACTTCAGGATTTTTCAGTGGTGTGAGGTCAGGTAATCGAGGCGGCCACCGAATCTGTCCTTGGTTCCGTTTCACTTGGGTATCTGACTTTACGAACCAGGCAACGCACTGAACTTTTTCCTGTGGAGTCCACATTTCTCGTCAAAACTGCTTCACCTAAAACAAAAGAAAAATTTGAGTTTACTTGTCACATGCTGAAAACCGTTTCTTGTTATCTTGTATAGTGTTAGTTATTAAACTCTAAAGTTGTAATGATAATTTATGGGCACCTTGTATTTTATAATTGCACGCATATTCTTCCTATTATAGGCTGTTGACAAGTCTTTAAATATTTTTAAGAAAGCATATTGGCATTCTTCTCCGGAGCCTAACCCCATTGATTTCTGGGCAATACTTCACTTAATAACTTTATTCATTTGATCGAAAATACGAGCACATGCATTAGCAGTTTTATTCTTGCATTAAAATAGGTCAAGACTTTCTCCATCCTAAAATAGATTATTTCTAAATATTCATATAAGTATTCCCAAAAACTCTGAGTATTTTATTTAAAGCTTTTGTTAGTCCCAAAATTCTATATTGTGCTTGGATTTGGTTCGGTGGCAATTCGCAGGTCCTGAACAAAATCCAACGTAAATGTGTCAGTTTTAATTCCTTTGTGGCAACTCGTATGAAAAACATTAACTCGTTATCTCACCAACATAAAGATTTTAATTTAAACCGCATTATAAGCAACAATCTTTTTAATATTTTATTAAGTGTTTTTCACCACAGAATTGCGGTATTTTCTTTACTTTCTGATTTTAACTTTCCTTCATTAAAGTCGACTCGTAGAGGTTATATTATCAAACCTGCTATTCGTTGGAATTCGCATATTGCACGGATCAATCCTATTAACAAATTAATTAAAAATTATTACGAGAATTTCAAAGATGTCAGCTTATCAGACTCTAACGATCTTCATATTTATTTATTCTCTTAACTTGTTTTAGTTATTTTAATTATTATTTTTTTTTCTTTTTCTTTTCTTTATTAGTTATTTTATATGTCTCATTAATCCCGTTTTGGGCTTTGGCCTGTTGGGGGGCAACAAACGGATTCATCTTCCGGTTTATCTGGCGGATTGTATCCCTGTAGTTGCTACATTATTAAAAAAAAAAAAAAAACAATAATAATAATAATAATAATAATAATAATAATAATAATAATAATAA
>JAHWFO010036887.1:3960954-3988530 GCA_023313115.1 Rhysida immarginata
AATAATAATAATAATAATAATAATAATAATAATAATAATAATAATAAATTTAAAAGTATTTCCGCTGTATTATTCCTAATTTCTTAATTATAAAATAATCTTCAGCTTATTAAAATAAAATTTAATATTTCTAAAATACTTCCTCTTCAATTTAGTTGTTTGATTTATTTGATTTATTTTTTTAATTTTTACCACATTTTAAATTTTAATAAATAATTAATTAAAATTAAATTAGATATAAATTATTTAAGTTTAAGAAATTTAACAATTCAACAAGATAATATAGCCAAAACAAATTCATAAGAAAATGACAGGATTATTATAAATTATTTTACAATTTTAAATTCATTGCGAAAGCCAATTTAACAATTTTGAATCTCGAAGCCAAAAAATTAAAGTTTTTAACAATTTACAAGCCAGTGCAATTTATTTAAAAAAATATGTGTTTTTTTCAGCCCCAACGCAAAACTTAATCAACTTTTCTTTTTTTAAAAAAATAAATTGCATTGGATTGTAAATTGTTATAAAAAAATCCTATTGTTTGCCTTCAAGATTCAAAATTGTTAAATTGGCTTTCTTAATGAATTTAAATTGTAAAATAAATTATAATAAACTTTCATCTTTTTATGAATTTGTTTTTTGGCTGTATTATCTTGTTGAAGTGTTAAATTTCTTAAATTTAAATAATAACCTATAATTTCTTTAATCAAATTTATTTTTTGAATATAGTTTCATAAAGCATATTAAAATTGAATAGCCTAGATATTAAAATATCTCAACCTAATAATTAAATAATTACGTTGTGCGATTGTTAAAATACATTATTAAGCTTGGGTTGTAGCTAAAGTCACGCAATATACTTCCTCTTTATATGTTTATATTAGAAATCTAATTTCATCTACCTGTCATTCCTTATTATACGTTCTCAATTTATTCATTTGCGTTTCATAAACATACAGAGGAATCAATAATGCGCATATTTCCACAGAAGAATGGGCCTATATATAACTTTATATTCGATTATAAATATCCCCTCCTTTAATTGCTCGTTACTTCGTTAATTTGGCAGCCTATTAATGGCAAGTCGTTCATATCTTCATTGGATTATAGCATAATGATTATGTTGAAATGAAAAAAAAAAGAAAGAAAAGGGTCAGCATGATGAACAAACATCGATTTCCAGTGGATCGATTTAAACCTTATTCGGACAACGAGATAATAGTTTTAATGCAGGAATTTCATTTATAAAAGCCAAGTCTGTTGCATTGCTGTAATCTCTGATGTAATAATCACGAAAATATCTCTAAAAAGGTTAATTACTTTTTTTTCTAACAGATTAAAAACAGTACAATGTTGTTGTTATTATGTAACATTTTTAATCATCAGAAATGCCCTTGAGTGTTTATTTTTATTTTCTTCATAGCAGATAATTTAAAAAAAAAATATATATGCCAGTTTTGAGATTTAATTTGCACTTTAGTATGGTCGTAATTAATAGTGTCACTTGAAATTTCGACACTGTTGACCCGCCCTTCCCCACCATCGTAAAAGTGTCACACATTCCTCTAATTCCCTGGAAAATGTTGTCACGAAATTTAATCTTCTACGTAAAACGGTAGAGAAAGCCAACGAGAAATGTATTAAAATTTAGAATTATAATTTTAATTTGATCTCGAAGCAATAACAATCTCGTTTCTGATTTTTAAAAAATAACAGTCTCTGTAATACTTTTTTCAAAATTTATAGTATAATTTAATTTTGAATATAAAAAATAAAATATGTTAATTTCTGTTCCATCGGATATAAATCTTTGTAATATTGATCGTATTATTATTTTTAGACTAGCCCTTGATTTCGTATTATTGATGTAATGAATACATTAGATTCCGGGATTAACTTTATGATGAGAAAGTGATTATCCAACACGACGAAAGATGCTAAATGACCTCATCTCTTAAATTAAATATTTTGAATTCAGTTTTTGCTGCGTGTCCACTAATTTGTATTTTCCTTATAATTATTATATAGCCTTACTAAATTGTCTTTAAAAATTTTTAAATCGTCCATTAAACTTCATTGAATTGGTTATAAACGCGTAGCTATAAGGTTCAGATTTTATGCACTAAAAAGTACTAAAATATGCATGGATTTAAAATATAAGCCATAAAAAAGTCAAAATATGCACTAGAAAATGTGCTAAAAATTTACTTTCTTGCGTTGCTTTCATTGTCATACTTATGAAAATGGGCGATAAAAACGAAAACAAATTAGACCATAGCAAAAATTAAAATTTATTGACCAGAACAACATTTGTCTGGTGCCTCTTGGCTTACAGTGGGCCAATCATTGAAAGCATTTATATCGTGTGTTTTTTTAAATAACATACTTAATAGGTTGTAAAATTAACTTTAAATATGCCTTAAAAAGCAAAAAATACCCAACATGTGCAAAAATATGCACCAATGCTCGAAATATGCAAAAATATGCGCTAAAGCCTGAAATATGCATTTATATGCACAATAAAACTTAGACTACGAGTTTTAGAGGGGGCCAACAGTGCATAAAACATCATTTAAATGAGTTACTAGCTCGGGAAAAAATATGCATTTTATGCAAAATCCGAACTCTGTGTTATATCATATAACACATCGTTGTTTATTGCACCATTATCTTACTTAATGCCCTCGTCATTTTCAGAAATTGGGGAAATGTGGCTTCATAAGCTTTCACAGATTTACTCATTGTGGATTAGAATAGAGCGTTTTTCAACAAAGGTTCCATGAGGCATCGCTAGGGATTCCGCGAGAAATAGTAATGAATAGCAAATTCATTCGAAAATTGCAAATAAACGATTAAATCGTTATAGCACTTATTATTTATTTTCCTTAATATCTTTAAATTTATAAATTATAAAGAAAGATACTAATAATGAATACATTAGATCAATATTACAAGATTAATAGCACTGGTCAACAGCCAAAAGCTTACGGAATCAAATTAAGTGTTTCTAGTAGTATTTTTAATGCTGATTACAAAAATGAAAACGATTTTTTTTCTCACGCACTAATTTTTAGAAAACGCCATATTAAGTATTTCCAATTTCTACAAATATTTCGCAAGATGTGCATATTAAGTAAAACACTGTCTCCTGCTAAGTAATATGAAGTATGTTTTGAAACGCGAAAAACAGTTAAACGTTCAGCTTTCAGCATATTACACCCCTTCTGCCGAGGACTTTCTTTTCTTTGTGACATCTGGAGGGCCCAGAAGTAGTCTGGAACTCTGGGGTCCATTTTCCCTGGTACTGCCTCTCCATGGTTGGAAATATCCTTTCTCCATGTTCATCGGTAACGCCACTGGGAAGAAAAATGCCCAGGTGGGGAAGCAGGAAATCTTTTGCCTGGTTATCCCACTCACAAATGAAACATTACTTGGTGTACCTCTGCATGCCTGAAAGAAGTTCAATAAATTTCAAATTTCCACAAATGTACCATTTATACTGATCATTAGGGTTAGGAACCTTAGGTCATAAAACATGCAAAATATGTAGGTTCATGTTCCCTTAAAATTACTGAAATATTCCCTTTAAATGCATAAATATTCTCTTAAAATTAAGTACTCCTTAACAAACAAATAGTATGAATAATTAGAAATTTCACCATTTTATTAATTTCGAACATTACAGTGACTAACAACGTATAGCATCCTGTTTTCTGGAGTGAACCTCTGTCGATTTGAACGTAAAATAGATTTGTTCTGTGGAAATGATCTTTCTACTTCACACGAAGTAATAGGGGCTTTGGAAAATGCAGCAATTTCTTCTGCCGTGTAGTTTTTGTCTGGGATGTGACACTGTTCTCTGAATAAATTTTTTGAAATTAATTGCACTCAATGCCAACCTGGGTTTTTATCAAGAATACCTTTAGCTTTGCATAGATAAGTACTTGTTTAGATGAAACTGGCACTGATTCGATTGCTTCCACAACCTTCAACACAATAGCAACTGCTTTATGAAGAGGCAATCGTCCTTCCGAATTTTTTATGCTGTCGAGCGAAAGCGGCCCCTTATATATACTAACCATTGTGAAATATAAAAAGCGACCCCTTATATTTTGTCAACAGGCGTCGAGTATTCTGATAGGTCGAGACCAATAGCGACAGTGGCGCCATCTGTCGCGAAGGCAGAAACTAGTCCAATTGATCATATATCACAATGGCGATAACACAAGGAGCCAATGGGCCTGTCGGTGTAGGAAAAAATGCAATCAAAATATGCCTTTTAGGTCTGATAAGCCCAAATATGTCACAAAGCATTAAATATGCCTTTTTAGGTCTTTATAACTCTTAAAGTAAAACACATGTATTAAAAAAAAACCCACATTTGTGTGCTTATCTCTTAGTACTGAAACCATAAACCAATATGTTTTTACCTAAGGTTCCTAACCCTACTGATCATATTTAATCTGACTAACGCATTTCATATGGATTGAGCACATTTTTTGCAAGAATATATTCGTAAAATGCGGAACATTATATTTTTTGCACTAAGTGCAATAAAAAAGAGAATATGCGAATGGTTCAATATAGTACAAGGTGAATACAAATGGTTGCACTAGGTTTTCATGATTTTATTGTAACACATTATAACGAATCTTTACAAATATAAAGAGCAATTCACCAAGTTTTTTTTTCTAGGTTACAGGTGCTTGTTATGTGCCCCTTTAGTCACTTTACAGATATAAAATCTGTAATCGTATTCATCCCATACTCAGTGAAGCGTATGAACAGTTGGTTTTATATTAATACTTTTTATATTTTATTTTTAAAGAGGTCATACTTTTCCTAAAATAATTACGAAATTACAAGGAGAAAATTCATTTTTTACGGATGAAAACAAAGTTCCTCGTAATTGTTTGTTACAAAAAAAAAAATCAAAATTTTCCAACTAATGGCGACTCCGCTTTCAGCAAATTGGCTGGATCGTTTTGCGATAGTTACCAACAAGCTTTCACGTCCAATAATGGGAAATTTAGATAAGATAAGCACAAACATTTATGCCCCACTGTGATTTAAAGTCACGACCTGAGAGATGGAAATCAACATCTTAACCTTTAGGCCATTTCGGTCGAATGAAGTGTTCTGTCTATAATTTAATATTCACCCGATGAATATTTAAATTTAATTTTGCCTACTACAATGCTCTTGTTTAACTTAACGCTTTTATCATTTTAAGCATTGAGAGACTTCTGCGAAGTTCTTACAGGTTATGAGCTCGTAAAAGCCACTGGAAATTTAATTTTTTTCCGGTTATGGAAACGAGGACTTCTTCTTAATATCACATTAAGGGGAAACGAAATAAGAGTTACAATGTCACTAAAAGTTGAATGTAAATTATAAATGAAGGTAAAGAAATGAGCAAACGAGCACATAGGTCTTTTCAATCCAAGGCCATTTATAATTGAAAGTTAGCAAATTTTCTGCACTTACCTTTTTTTGCCTCGTTGAGTTGTGTCTCCCTGTATTTTCTTGTGAACTTTATATATGCATTAAGATGTAAAGGATGGGTTTACTCTTTCTTATGAAAACATAACAGTAGCCGTTTTAACTGTACTAGCAAAGAAAAAGAATGAAAATCGTGAAAAATACATTTTTTAAAAAAAGCCAGTTAACAGCTATAAATATGAAAGTTCTGATTGAAATCTGTAAAATGTTTTATACACATTTCTCCAGCACATTCTTTAAAGCGTTTCACTTTAATTCTTGTCTAACTTCCAGTTTGATATATCCTTATTCATTGCAGGAAGCAAATGAAAGATGAGTGTGTTGCACCTTCTCCAAAAAACATTGCAATACACAATGCAAGAAATAAAACTGAAGATGAAGTTATAAGTATAGTGGGTCTCAAAAGTTGAAGCCCGCGAACTGGGTACTGCTCCAACCAGCCCTAAGGACATGTAGATAGCGTTAATGCTTCCATGTCCACGATGGCGCTATTGGTTGACGCATCTGTACGGTGAGCAGAAGGTTCCTGGTTCGATCCTAGGCTGTGGAATTTTCTTTCCTATTTTTCATCAATAACTAGCAATTTGTGGTCTCGCATTGTCATGGAGCAAAAGCACGACTTCACTCAACAAACATCTGCGACACTTTGCTGCTCCAGCTTGGAGCACTCACGAGGGGTCTGACAATACCCTGAATCTTTGACAAAGGTAAAATGAATCTCTGCGAATCTCACTGAATCTCTTCTGAATCCTGAATCTAACGGTATCTCGCCTGAGATTCTCGTAAAAAACGAGACAAGGAAAAAGTCCCTACATTTGGCTATGAATCTCTGAAAAAATCGTTGAATCTTAAGTAAATCTTACACGAATCTCTGAATCCCTTAGTGAATCTATGAATCTTCATAGGATTTGGGGAATTCTGGCAAATCTGAATCCATTAACAATTCCCTGAATCTTGATCAAATTATCGAGATTCATGAATCTTTGCCATAATTTTGTTGAATGTCAGACCCCTGGAGCACTCCTGTAAGGGTGCCGCTATCTTGTGGTACTATTTCCCATCATTCTATGTGCGAGGTGGGCTTACCAGCCCCAGCTATGAATAACTTAACATACCGCCATAAAGTAACAAACATGTAACTATCACGGTCGTATTTTAGATTTTTTATAGTACTTTTCCGGTTATTTATTGAATGAGCCTTGTATTACCTAAAGTTTTGGGGCAGCCTATTTACATAAAAAAATACTTATTCAACAAATATTTAGTTGGTAGCATATTGTTAGTTTTGAATATGTTTATTATGGTATAAATAAAAATCTTATCAATGATATAGACTACATTCTTTGATTGATTATGAAAAGATTTGCACTTTTCAAGTTTACCTAAACTTTTGGGACACACTGTATTCTAGCTTTTTTCATTTAAAAACACCGAATTACTGTCTTGTTGTTTGAAGTGCTTTAGCAATGCCATTTTATAAACTGAAACAGAGGGTGAGGCACATTTGAAGCTGACCAAAGGCCAGGGATAAAGACAACACTTCGGTGTTATTGAAGAAAACCTTCAGCAAATGGCCATCGTTGAAGCCTTCAAGTCCAATAGTTTCACAGATAGACAATCTGACTGGATACAATTACTGAAACCAGCTTGAAATTAAATTAAGCGATCTCTTTCTGGACTAAGAAAACTTTTAGTATGACTAAGAATTCCACCTTTTTTTAAATACTGTATGCAGTTTGATATCAATTCTAATATTGTTGCTTGGACAAGCTCACTCCACAATATTTATTGCATTAAATATTTAATATGCATGAAAATGAGATATAATTATGATGGCATAAATTGATTATTTAATTTTTTATAAAATAAAATGTGTCGAAAGCCTATTACGTCTAAAGAGTCTTTTGAATGAAGGCATTCATATGTCACGCAAAATTGCCATAAACAAACTTGATTCCCATTTTATTGATGTTATATATGTCATTCGTTTTTAAATGATTCCTGCTGAGAAGCCATTTTTAAGAGTTAACAAGACATGTTAATGTGCAAGTTTTTGTATTGTATCGATTGAACCTTTCTTTGCTAAAGGATTTCTTAAGATCTTTTATTGATCACACAAAATTAATGGCGAGGAAATAAATTAAGCAATAAAAGAGTAAAAATTGATAAAAGTCTTTATACAGAATAATTTAATTCATAGTTCAGAATCTTAGCTTTGATGAATTGGAAAGTGTTCCTCTGGCATCGCCGAGCGCGATTCTTTTTAAAAGTTCTCGCAGACATATTTCGAAAATTATCAAAAATTGAATACACTACTAGACAAAATTATAAACTCACGTATATTTTGTACAAAACTTTAATGAAAAAGAAAAACTTGACGGACAAACTAAAATCACAACTAAAACTTGCATCATACTTTTGTAGTCATAAATCTTTTCAAAAATTGGAGGAAAAAATATACATTCAGTTTGGCCGAATTTATAAACTCACCCTGAATAAAATGGTTCTGTCCACTTTAGAATAAAATTAGGAATAACATATTATTTGACATTGGTTAGCTGCTTGTTTTGTGTTTCACAATGTCACGAAGAACCGAACTGAAGGAAGAAGTAATTCGTAAAATTTGGATGCTGCATGAATCTGGGATGTCCCAGACACAAACTGCAGCTCACTTAAATCAGATCTATCTCACTGCTATCAGAACTGTGCTAGCAAGAGGATTTGGTGGCAAAGTGAAAAAGCCATCGGGTAGGAAGGAAATCAGCTCCAGAGCTGAATCTCATGTTCGTCATCTTGCGACTGAGAGAAAACTTTCTGCTGCCGGTATTGTTGATGTATTTGTTCTAGACTGTTCTCAACAAACCATTTCTCGTGTGCTTCAGAGACGTCCACTTATCTCTCATATAAAGATGAGAAGGAAGCCGCCCTTGAAACAAGTTCATAAAACAGCAAATGGTATAGAATGATTTTTTTTTCGGGTGGAAGTGATTTAACCTAGACGGCCCTGATGGGTGAGATACCTACTGGCATGGTCTACGAAAAGCAAAGATGGTTCAAACGAGTCGTCAAATGAATAGTGGTTCAGTTTTGGTTAGAGGCTCGTTTTCCTCTATGAATTGAAGTAATCTGGTTATGAATTCCTTGGGTTATGAAAAGGCTTCTAGAGTAACTAGTTGGAGCTTATGCTGAGATTCTTGGAGGAAAAAATTGGACTTTGCAACAAAATAATGCTCCCTGTCACATCTCAAATATGTTGAACGCATGGTTTCATGAAAACCGTATTAACGTTTTAGCCTGGCCAGCACTTTCCCAGACTTCAGTTCTCTGGAAACAGGTTGCACGCCAGGTTTACAAAGATCATTGATAGTTTAAAATTGTTCAAAAACTGAAAAATTCAATTATAGATGGATGGGAAAGTATCCCAGTCGAATACCTTCATATTATTTTTGATTAAATGTGTGGAAACAATTTGTTCTGTAGAGTTTATAATATTGGCCAAGATGAATGTACAGCTTTTTTGTTTTTCTCCATTTCTTATAAAATTTTATGAACAGAAAAAAGACACAAATTTTAGTTGTCAAATTCAATACATTTGCCTATCAAGTTTATAATTTTTTTTCTTTTTCATTAAAGTTTTTATATATATCAAAATTGAAAATGGAGGCAAAATCTAACTGTCTTTTCCCTGATCCTTATCAAAGACAAATGCTGTCGACTATAACGGCAACTTTACAAATATTTTGAAAGGAAAATGTGTGTTATTCTAGCCATTTTTTTAACTTTAAAAGGAAAATTTATTTCCCAAGGTATCTGCTGTTTACCGAAAAAAAGGTATTTTGAACACTTAATAAAATGGTTTTTCTATTTCTAGCTGCTTTCACTAATTTTTTTTCAAAAAAAGGAGTTTTTCTGGATCTTTTAATGAAATAATTTTGAAACAGTAAAATTCCAGTTCTCGGAAAAGAATATTGAACAAAATGCAAGTACTTTGAACATATCTATATCTATACTATTATATTGTAACGCTCCCCCCACCCCCGCAATAAATGCTCAAGTTACCCCGCGTCTAGCGATATGTTTTGAGGTGAGAGGGAGCTAAGGTTCGGGACACAAAATTAAAATGATGTTCCACCTGACACTGAGATATACGGTTAGAGTACATTTAGTTTATTCGTGCTCAATATTATGCAAGATCTCTTACAACATACCTTATATCTAACATTCCAATCAGCTATTACTCTAGGGGCCCCTATGGTTATCCTGTAATATACTGTACTAATATACATTTACAAAATACAAAGACGGTGCTTATGCACACTAATACCGGCACTCCTGCCCGTGTTCCATTTGGTAAGTAGCAAGAGGGAATTTTTGCTTTTTGAAAACGAGAGAGAGAGAGAGAGAGAGAGAGAGCATTAGCTTGACTGAAATGACTATGTACTCTCCCGTGCTCCCGAATCAAATATTCTCTATGAATTTACGCCCGCAAGCGTCGTGCGCCTCCTTTCATTGACTACAGGGGGAAGGTGCAGAGACCCCTCGTGGCCAGCACGGAGGTTCTAGTCATAATAGCCACTGGCAAGCCTAGAGCTCTGACGAAATTCGTGGGTGTTTTATAACACTTGCACGAGAACGCCAAGTCAGTACTACTAACTATCCAAGCATCTCATTTCCATAGATTCCCATATCTCGCTGCTATACTTTAGATCACGGCAAGGTGCTTAGCTAGACATTACAAGCATTCTAATCTTAGACTAGGACGGTAACTAATGTACACAAATATTCAATACAGTGTCGCGAAATGTTCATGGGAGTGATGCCACCGTACCTGGCATAGGAGCATTGCCGAGAAGAGTTCAATTTTAATAGTTGCCAAAGGCGGGAGGACAAATGACACCATTAAACTCAGCACTGTTCATTTTTTTAATAGTTCGAAGGGCCGTCCACAGCGCCGGAAGGTTAAACAAAATTCATCACTCACCAGTTTTCTTCACTTTCTGAATTACCGTCTTGAGTGCTCTCTTATCGCCGCATTTCATTTTCGAATCTCCACTTCCGATTTCTTATAGTTGTAGCTGTCTTTTCATGGCTCCACTACAATTCAATACCCAGTGTATCAAACGTCTCTTCCGACGATATTCGCCAATATCGAAATAGGTTCATGGTCGCACAAAATCAAAAAAACATAAAATTTACAGCATTAAAAGGGTAAATAACAAAGAAAACATTTTGACGTAATTTTCTACTTAGCCTCGTTTTCGAACAGGAGATCGAAATTAAACTCAGCGCATAGGGTACGTCTATCTCGCTCCCAGAATTTTTTTATACCAAAAAAAAAAAATCTCTTAAACAAACAAAAAACAAAAGCCTGTGACGTATACAATTTCCTAGAAAACGACCGCAACAATACTCAGCCGGAGGATGAGAGATCTTCTCAGAAACGCATCTAACAATTACCCCTCCAACAGAGCATTGACTACGATGGCCAACAAAGAACCACACAACAATTAAGATTCACAACACTGTTTCATATGCATTTACATTTCAACAAATAAAACACGACAAACGGCATAAACTAGCACAAAACACGCACACAAAACAAACGAGCAATTCAAAACACTAACGAATTTCTCTTTAACAATTGCTAACACAAAACTACTTCCTCCACCCCTTCATCGGACATACGTGACTTCCATTTACCCGGAACGTCACAATATAAAAGAAAGAGCGAAAAATGTATACACTCACTCATTCATTCATTCACTCATCACGAAATCTCCAGAACTATGAAGCCTACAAGCTTGAAATTTGGCAAGTATATTTCTCTTGGCCTCTAGATGCTCGCTAAGAAAGGATTTTATTTTTTCCTTCTTCCTTTCCATTGTAGTTTATTTTTAAAATTCAATTTACCTGGAGCTGAATGGGATTTTTGGCATCCTTAAAAAATTGTGACGTTTGCTTTGTTAATGAAGATTTTTGCGATTGTTCCGTGAAGCAGCATCAACAATGATTGCAAGTCTTTCGCACGGGAATACAATGTATCTTTTATTTTCTACAGAGTCCACCAAAAAAAATGCATAGTCCTCTTCCGATAAGTTAAACCTTGAAGGGCTAGGATTATTCTATTGCTAAAATGGGAGGCAAGACTATATATCATCTGTAATATTCTCCGTAACAGCAAAATCGAAAGCCTTACACCCCAATATTATTACATGTATTGAATGAACACGATCCTGATAAAAGAAGACCACAATTGCCACCTAGACATAGACTACTGATAAGAGTTTGCTAGGAAATGGATAGGAGCAACTGTTCGCCGTATTCAAAAATATCTCAACGCTGATGATAATCACTTTGAACAGCTGTCCTAACTGTAGAAGTCAAGAGGACTTACACAGGTTGATTCAAAAATAGTGGCCGATAACCGCGCAAACTTTTAAATGGGCACCAGACAGGAACCACTCATTGCTAATCTTCAAAGTAGAATCCATCATGCTCGATGGTCTTCATCCAACGATCAGCCGGTTGGCGGATGCCCTCGCGAAGCCACTCCTCCGGTTTCTGGGCGAAAAAGTCACGCACGGCGTCTTCAACCTCACTGACGTTGGCGAAGCGCCGTCCACGCAGGAAGTGCGCCATGGACCGGAAGAGATGGTAGTCGGAAGGTGCCAGGTCGGGACTAGATGTGGCAGAACCTCGATTTTTTCCAGCAGTTGACGACACACCTTCACCGGTTGTTGTGCTTGCGCGGGCGTCAGCTCATGGGGCACAACTCGGCAGCTCCTGTTGACTTTTCCCATGGCGTGGAGACGTCGAACCACACTCGATTGTGATATCCCCATGTCCGCCGCTCGTCCACGGGTGGTGCTGCCTGTGTTGGCTTCCACTTGTTGCCGTAGGGCTGCGTCATCCACTTCTTTGGGTCCTCCGCTCCTTGGCGCATATTCCAGGCCCATGTCTCCAGACGAAAAGCGGGAGAACCACCGTCGTGCTATCCGTTTATTGGTCACACCCTGACCTTCCACCTTGCAAATTTCGGCGGCTGCTGCTCGCATACTGATCCCCTTTTTCCAGTAGTGACGAAGGAGCCCGCGTATCACCAATTTTTCTGCCATATTTTACACTGGCTGACGCAGGTGGCACAATGTCTATGGCATTCAAATTCGTACTGACGTTTCTTCCCACTCTTTTCTCTTAATAAATTGCGATATACCGTTGTGATAAATGGTCTTCGCCCAGAATTCGTCAAACTCTAACCCCCCTCCCCTCCCGAGTCGGCCACTACTTTCGGACACTACTTTTGACTCAACCTCTGTATAGTCATCGCTTGATGCCTGTATGAGTTTAGTGTTACAACTTTTATATAGTTTTTTCTTTCGCTGAAGTGTGTATACATTTTTGGCGGACCCTGTATAACGTGTACAAACTGGGGGGCGGGGTGATAGAAGGATCAAATCTAAGCAACATTTACCTGTTTCATTTTTTTCTCTGGGGCATTGTTTTTTGAGATAAAAAATGTTGAAATCCTACCTGCAGGAAACAGTTGTTTGGATTCTGTAGGGACACTTAAAGACATTGGTATACGAGCCACCAGTGGGATCCGATGAAGAGCTGGTAGCCAGAATCGCCGTAGCTGCGGACCAGATTCGCCAAGAATCAGGAACTTTTGAACTTTTTACGTCAGTCCATGCGGCGACGTTGTGAAGCATGTATTCGTGCCAGAGAGAGTCAATTAAAACACTTATTGTAAAACATTTGCATGTTTTATAAAAAAAAAAGTCACATTATTGTACTGTATGCAGTATGTTTTTGTTCTTTTTATTACATAATTTACCATGATTTGGACGTGTTCCAGGAGGACGGTTTGGGTGGCATATTACTTCTACGCGACTTCCAACATTTTTTTTAATCTCAAAAACAATACCCAGAGAAAAAAATGAAAGAGGGAAATGTTGCTTAGATTTGATCCCTCTATCAACCTCCTCCCCAAGTTTGTACACCACCTTGTATTTATAAATATGAAAAACATATTTTTCTCCGAGCGACGCCGGGTACTTCAGCTTGTCTATGATAAACGAAGAAGTATATTATTGCAGGAAAAAATATAGAAATGTCATCCATTAACCTATTACGTGACGGAGCCCGAATTGCAGTTTGACCGCAATTTTTTTGACCAAGCACTATCTATTTAGAAAGTGTTCTTAATCAAACGTAAAAATTAAAGAGTTTTAATAAACCTCTGTCGTTACTAGCGAGTTCGTTTATGTATAGATATGTTAATTGAATTTTTTTAAAATTTTAATTTGACTTGATTTCATTTGCAATTTTCAGCACAGACCCTGGCGACAGCATAGTCTTGGTTGAGCGCTGCTTTTGGTCATTCGCCGGAGTTTAAACATAAAAGCGTTTTATGACGGCAAATAACAACTGGAAATGGTTCATGCAAAGAGATCAAGTGATCTTCAATTAAAACATAAAAGTTTACATCTTTCACCCTCTTGTGATAGTCGGAAGACGTAGCTGCATTGCAAGGATTTCTGTGCAGATTTTTAAAATGTTCATTCTTTATTCAAAAAAAATCTCTCACTTAAAGCTTCTTGAAGCTAAATATATATATACTGAATTTTACAACTGGTTGACAGGTAATGGGTAATCAAAATTTTTTTTTTTAATCTTTTTGTAATCGTTTTCCGTAAATTTTTAATTCTATTTTATCGTTTATTACGAAATATATGGAATTTTGATACTTGTTGAACTGTAAGATGGGTATATAAATGAACATATAGAGAGGAAATACAGTTCAATCATATTTCAAATAATAACCAGTATGTTTGTCGAGGCAGCTTTGAGCTTTGTCTCATTACCATCATTTCTCAATGTGCTTCCACCGCATTCCACTATTTTTTTTTTTTTTGTTTTGTTCGACTCTTGTTTGATCGAGAAACTTGCAGTACAATTTCATATGCCCTGGAGTACTTACTTCTATGGAGACAGATCAAGTGATCTTGGTGGCCATGCCTTGGACTTCCTGGACCAATCCAACGCTGTGGAGATTATTGATTCAGAAATGTAATCATTTAGATTTACATGAATTCAAATTATTAATTTAAAATTTGTTTTTCTTGAAAACATTGCATTAGGGCGGATGTTGATTTGCCATGTGAACCTCTTCACACTTTCGATGTCACATAGGTCATGTGAAGAGTACAAACTTTTCTTAAACTTCTACACTAACAAATTAAGTAATCGAAAGGAGTCATTTATAAATCAAACAATGAGCCCATGGTTTTATTTTATTTATTTATTTTTCAAACACCTTGGAATCTATTAAATGAGGTGGAGATGGATCTGCTGCGTCCAATTTTCCTACGAGCATGTTAGCAATGCATTTCTCTTGACAGTCTTGGTCTCATCCACTGTAGTCCAGAGAAATGATCTCTGAAAATCTTCTCTGATGGCCTCTTATCTATATTAATGATATATGAACAAGAACTCTAGGAATATCATTTTTATTCCCTAATTCAGATAATATGCACATAAGGCCAAAATATGCAATTTATGCATTATAGAAACACATAAAGTCATTACCCTTAAATTTCATGAAGTTGCATATTTGCAAAAAAAAAAAAAATATGCATTTGCATAGAAATCCGTTCCCTAGTTATAATAATAACAAGTAAGTCGAGAGAACATAAGAAATCAACAGAGCAAGAATGCAGAAGAAAGACAAATTTTTAGAATTAAAAAAAAAAGTCATGTTTATCACTGACTTCACTTCTGTTATGCCTTATTGGATAAATTTCTTGTCACTGATACGCTCGAATTCCTAGAAACACCAGACGCGTTTTTTTCTTTAATAAATGAATTATGAATATTTTCAGGAGCAGTTAACCGTTGTGTAATTTAAAACATTTTTATTATTATCAAGACAAATAACACTGACAAAAACAAAAAGAAAAGGAAAGGTTAAAATGAGGAAGGGAAAGAAGACATATAGTCTGGTTGAGGAAGAGATTGGACAGAGCTCGTCTGATTGGCTTGGTTTCGGATGAGTCCACGTTTGTTACGGACCATTGAAGTGAAATGGATCTCTAGAGAAACTGAAGGTTGATCTATGAAACCACTTGGTCGGTCTCCTCTCCATTTCCACCTTAATCTCTCTCTCTCTCTCTCTCTCTCTCTCTCTCTCTCTCTCTCTCTCTCTCTCTCATTCTCTGTCCTTCCGTCTTCAACGTGTTCTCTTAATTCGTAGCACAAATGATTGATGGGGAGCTGAGTCGGGCTCGATTTGATTGCCACAACTGTATACGTAGAGAATTTTTAATTAATCATTTCATTATTTCTTTTTATTACTTGCCCTCAGCTCGAGAAAGTAATTCTTTTAACACCACGGAATGAGAATAAAGGATTTTTATCTCTTCTCTTTTTCCATTTCCCTGGCTTTTATCGTTGAGGGCAGTGCTCTAATTGAGATCTTCACTGTTAATTAGATTCTGTTCCAAGCTTAATGTTTGCATTTGAAAATTATTAAGAGGAATTATATCTATTGCCATCCATCGTCGTGTTTTTATGCCTAATTGCGGCATTTAATTTCAGAGAGGAGAAAATGTTTGATGAGAAGACGAGATCGTAATAGGTCTCTCAATTCTAAGTTTAAAAAAAATGGATAGCTCTTTCTGCAACGCCAATGTTAAAACGCTTCTTTTTTTTAACGGATAAATTATTAGCGGATATCAGAAATAATGATAGCATTTGTTAGCTTTTAGAAACAATGCATCATTTAAAATTGGTACGTTGAATAGCAAGTCGCTTCATTCAAATGTTTGAATGAAATTTTTGTTGTGATAATGTTATTAATAATTAATTCAATACGCTTTCGAAATAAAATCCTTATCAGGAATTATAAATTAAGGTTTAGTATTTAAGTTCGTTGAATTCTGTCTGGCCGCACTTTTTTAAGGTGCGGGACATATGAGCAGATATGATATGTAGTCAATGCGTCTTTCACCGCTAATTACAACCGCTTTCTCTATATACAGGGTGTCCCGTTTAATCTAACAAATAAAAATAACTCGAAAAATACGCATCAAACAAAAGAATAAAAAATACGTTTTTCATATAAATAAAAAGCTATCCAATGATAGAAAACTTGCAATAGTATTGTTACGTTTCATCGCAGAGGCCTTCTCTCTTGGTAGTTACCCCCTGGCGCGGAAAAGCAACGCCTCCTAAAGATAAGGCCTGAGCCAACACCTCCTAGAAAGAAAGCCTCACAACTGAAACGTCACATATTGTTACATCATCATAATTCGACCATTGTTGATCGTATTTCTACCAATAGTAAGCCCTAAATTTGGTCGACTTATGATGATGTAACAATGTATGACTTTTCAGTTGTGAGGTTTTCTTTCTAGGAGGTGTTGCCTGAGCGCGAAAACGTCAGACATTATTACATCATCATGCGAAGACATAATTCAGGGCTTATTATTGGTAGAAATGCGATTAAACGTGTCTTCGGCGTAGCCCACGTGAAAGACAGGCCCTGGCGCGGAAAAGTCACCTGACCATCTTAGTCCGAATGTGAGTATGCATGTATAAATAACTGTGTATTTATAAATATAAAATAAATTTTAAAAATAATGTATGTCAATACCACGAAAAAAAGTTGTAGAAAGCATTAAAGTCGAACAACTTTAAAGCTATGCCTGATAGAGAAAACCTAAAACCAGATTTGAACCAAACTCCTTCAGAAATACTTCTTTCCATCCGGGAAAAATAATCCTTGTAGAACAGTGTAATTCTTTCATTGAAAGTATTCTCAGATTTGTATTTTAGAAATTTTGGCTATTGGTTCACTTTAGATGAGACACCCTTATATACATATAGTAGATTCAATAATAAGCATAAATTAAAAAAAAATCAAAATTGGACCAATCATTACGGAGATATAACATATCAACAGGATGATAGAAACTGCGGTATTCTGTAGCCGATGAAAAAGACAGACCTGGGCACTCAAAAGCCACCTCACCAAGTAATCTGAGCAACAATTTAACCTTCATTGTTTCCAACAAAAGAAAAAAACACTAATTGTTAAAATCCAAGATGGAGACAGTGAAGGTTGGATTGTTGCTCAGACTACTGGCAACACCTCCTAGAAAGAAAGCCAAACAACTGAAACGTCATGCATTGTTACGTCATCATATTTCGACCATTGTTAATCATATTTCTACCAATAATAAGGCCCAAATTTGGTCGATTTATGATGATGTAGCAATGTATGACGTTTCAGTTGTTTGGCTTTCTTTCTAGGAGGTGTTGGGTCAGGTGACTTTTTGCCCAGGCAATGCCTCCTATAAAGAAAGCCTCGGCACTGAAACGTCATACATTGTAAGTCGTCCTTTGTTAATCGTATTTCTACCAATAATAAGCCTTAAAAAACTGGTCCTTCCTACCTAATAGAGTTCGGTCATTAGCCCCCTACAATTTATTTAGGAGGATGTAAAGCAGTTTGTTTTTACTTATGTTAGATCTTGATCTAGATGTAAAATTTATAGCCTATTGCTGTTTGTTTTATGATCTTAGCTTATCTATTAAGAGTTTAAACATATTGACTTTGACTGAAGCTTTGTTCATAATTCTACTAGAAATAGTTTAGTTGTAAGACTACAAAAGGATAGGTTGATTAAGATAATTAATTTATGAAGCTGCTGATGTTTAATTACTAGCGACTGTTAATTGCCGTTAGTTATTTGGCCAACTGTTATTGTTATTACTGTCTATTAACACCTATAGTTTGTAAGTTAATCTATACAAACTAATTGTGTTTATATTTTTTGTAACTGCTGATTCTGTAGCGCTCGCTGGGACTTAACTCGTCGGTCTATGATCATACTGGTCCTAGTTGGGCGTAGATGTATTTTTTTATTAAATAAATAAATAAATAAATAAATAAATAAATAAATAAATAAGTCTGTGGTCCATCCAGCCTTAATTTGCGCGAAATGTGATGGACATTTCAATTGCTAAGCATTGTTTCATTTTTGTTGTAACAATGTCCAACAATTAAAACGGCCGTCACATTTCGCGCAAACTAAGGCTGGATGAACTATAGGAGGTGTTGCAAACTAAGATCTTAGTGGCGGCATCTTTATTTCTGTTTATATCTCAGTTATCGTTCAAATTCGGACCCATGTTTATATGAACTTTTTTGCTTAGAATCGCATATTCCATCACCCCTATCATTTTTGACATGAAATTTAACAACACCCTATATACTCTTACTACCTTAAACACTATTTACCCATTCTCAAAACTGTGCTTATTCATGCACATCCATTTAAGACTCAAAGCCTAGTAGTTTCACATTTCAATCAAACATGCAATTCACTCACACAAAATCTAATTCACTCACCCAGATATACTATTGAATACTGATATTCGATATGCCCGTTCATATTTTTCACATTTTAATTACGCATAAACCTTTAAAGTTCGTTTTGGTAATGATAGCTTGCTTATTTTCATCTGGTTTAATTTTAAAATGTTCATTTAAAATTCCAATTAATTTCAAGTCATAGCTGAGCTGTATTCTTGATCCTCAGCGCATCATTGAAGATTCATATTTAATATTGATATTCTCAGGCACACAATTTGGTGATGTTAGGTTCCAAATTAGAACCTGAATTAAAACTTTTAATTTGGAGAGATGGTTAGTTATTTTGAAATTGCTATTAAATGATTAGCTGATATGAACATTAAAGTTTTCACATCTTTATTTCTGTTTAATAATATCAAAATAAAACGTAAAACATTTAAACTCATTTTTATCATCGCTTGCTTATAAAAATAAAAGATTTTTCAAAATAATAATAAAAGAAACTGAAACAATGAAGCGAAATAATGCTTTGAACAAAGAAAGTTTAAGTAATTATTAATGACATTGTTGGTGATTTCTGTTGCTGGATTGCGATGTAACTAGCAACCAATTGATGTCAGTTTCATTTTCAGGTGTTTTGATTTTACGCAGTTTTGACGTACGATCGATGCTTATTGGATCGCAAACTCAAATCCAAAAACTCGCCCCTGGATAATAATAGAATTCGTGTTTGACGATCTGTTGTCCGTTTGCTCGTCAGCACGCATCTTTAAAAGTCGTTGACTTTTTTCAACCAAATTTGGTATGCAACCTAAGCTACTTATCGACTAATTCCAGCTCAATCGTTGCATCCAGTCATAAGTTATACATAGTGTATATTTACATTTACTTAATGCATTTTAAGTTTTTACTTTTCTATCTCTTCAAGTGTAGGATTTACTTATTTACTTAAAATTTTGTTTACTATTGATTTCTGTGGAGGGTTTTTGATAAATATTTTTTATTTAACATGATTGCCCCGGATTTTTTTTATAATCTTTGTGAACGTTTTCTTTTTGATGTAATTCTTGTGTTATTGCTATTGGGTTGAGCGATATTTTGTATACAGTGGTTAACTAAATTATTATTTAACCAATACATTGTCATTTATATGAAAAAATTACATTTACTTACAGTGCATACCAAAAAAAATATATGCAGACTTTAAGAGAAGCAATCTAAGGAATTTTTTCTGAATTTGGATCGAATTATGAACTTTATGGAAATTTTGAATTTTTCTTTCAACAAGACATTGTAGGGTGTGGGATATTATCTCGAAGAGAGTTTGCCAGGATAATGGATAAGAACAGTAATCAGAAGTGCTGGACACTATGGCGCCATTCTGAACACCTTTGATATAATAGTAGAAATCCCTTCGTTTCTGTATAAGTTTAGTATTACAATTTTTATACAGATTTACTTTTGTTGAAGCGCGAATAAATTTTTGGGCCATTCTGTATTATTAATAAAAGTCTTTCACAAATACTATATGGCAATTCGTTGATATCTTCAGATTCGTTTAGATTTCCATTTCCAGTTTCAAATAGAAAATTTCACTTTAACAGGCGTTGATTTCTGCTAAGTCTCTTAGCAGTCATTTGTGGCTAAATGATTTCCTAATTGAATTTAATACACTGTCATAACGCAAACCTTTTGATATAACAGGCAAGATGTGTCTGGAATCTCCACAAATACTATTGTATAAGTTTTTCTCCATAAACATTATTGGAAGTTCAAAAAGTTATTTATAAGACCAGAAGTTCATTATATTTTAATGATAAAAAAACACTAACTGGAGGAAGTTCAATTTTCCGAATGTGTTTAGCAAACTATTAACGCTCCGCATTCACGTAAATTATATTTTGAGAAGCAGAGGGAGCGCGTTAATTTAGAAGAATCAAACTTTTAAATTAGAATTAATTTGTACTCATTCTTGAGGGATATTTGAACAATTCATCCTTTGTAAAGGATGCTAAATGATAAAATCCAAAATGGCAGTGGAGGGCTCTACATTTTCGTGAACGGCGGTTGTTTTTTCTGCATTGATTGATTGCAAAGTTAAATTACATCTTCCATTTTAATACAGAAGCATCTGTACATGAAAAAGTGTAGAGCACAGTATAGAGAATCTGATTTCTATACTGTTGTGTAGAGCTCATACACACAAACATGGGGCTTCGCCGAACGCCACTCTCCCTATCATTAACATAGGTTTCTCGTAGGCGTATTTCGCTAGATATCAGAAAAAGAATGAAAACATAGCACTAATAATATAATTTATATACCCGCACGATTAAAATTCGGAATTTATAAGCGATAATTCGATATATATAAAAGAGGACATCCACTCGCTGACTGACTCTCAGACTCATCATTTCACAGCAAAATCTACTGGGGCAATTGGACGGATAGCGTAGGGGCGTACTAAGACGGGGATTTTCGAAATTCGGACCCCCCCCCCCCCCCGGCACGTTCGGAGAAAGGAGTTGCACGTTCGGTCGCCTGGCTTTGCCCTCTATGAGCACAGGTCTTCGAAATTTTGCATGAAGGTTTCCAGCTGCCGTGCCAAAAAAGCTGTTTCCCCGTTTTTCGATATTCGAATTTTAAGCGTGCGAAAACTGAAATTCTTTGTTTTTCAGGGGGGGGGGGGTCCCGAAATTTTCTGAATTTTTTGATACAGCTTCGCGAATAAAGCAACGAAACTCGCAGTGAAACTTATCGGGAATATTTCCAAAAAATTAAGATTGCCTCCCCGTCTTGTGTTTTTTGCCACCTACAATGCAGAAATGCCGTCAGCCTCAAAATTACGCGGGAGGCTGTTAAAGACGTATAAAAAGGGGGCATATATCCAAAAAAATCCCAAAATAGGCCTAATTTTGAACGTTCGCGCCGGTCAACCCCATTCCGTGGTAAGTTTACGTAACACTAAGCTATTTGGACCAAGTATAGATCACATAATTTGCAAAAAAAAACAATTTCTGCCCTTTTTTTTTTTCATTTCTTACCCCTTTGCGCTCCTACGGTCCTCCCTAAAAATATGCGATTTCTCGCGGTTTTTCCGGTATTTTGCGAGTAAAAATAGGTCTATAGATTAATGGAATTTAGTATGATGATGGCAATTAACACGATCAACTGTCTGCTTATGTTTTTATTTTTTTGATTTTCTGGATCCACATTTCCGATATTTTATGTTTTCCGGAATTTTTTTTTCATAAATTAACATAAAAACTTGCATGTCGCATCCAAAAAACTCATAGATACGATTTCGTAAAAAAAATATTTTTTGTCTCTGGATTAAAAAAAAGAAAATGTAAATATTTCAGAAAGTTAAAAAAAAAAAATTGAAAATTTCCTCTGCTTTTTCATTTTAAATTGATTGCACATGGGAAGCGTGGGATTTCCATAGCAACGAGTGATTTCCGGTATTTTTTGATCAACTTCCTGTCTGATCTTGGAACAGCATATATAGGCTGTGGTCAAAAACCCTCACCGGTGAGAGAATGATGACGTAATTTCTCACTGAGCTAACCGTCTTTTTCTCGGTGAGGACGGTGAGACTAACCGGTTAGGCATAGCAGCACTAACTCGCGTTTCTGACCGCGTTAAAATGACGTCACTGTTTTCTCACCGGGATTTCTGACCGACCAAGCGCTAACTCTTCTCACCGGTGAGAGTTTTTGACCTTAGCCATAGAAAGGATTAAATTTTGTTTCATGTTTTGATTTATAGAATAAACGTAAGCATTGGTATTATTAGGTTCTGGTTTTTAGCATGTTCATGTTTAAAATAAGAAATTTTTTTATGTTCTCACTATTCTTGGCTTTTAAAAGTTATTCTTTAGGTAAACTGATTCATAGAATTTGTGTTTTGTTTTCTACTATTTTCTAACTGTTACTGAAATTATGGAGATCCATCATCTTCCTTTAGAGGGGATTTCAGTTCCTCATTGCGGAGGGATGTAGGATGTCTATTTTATTGTTTGTCATACCTGGTTTACGGTTCCGATACACTTGGTCATGAATTTAGAGAGTAAATAGTTAGTCTTGTTCTATATAAAAAAATTATTTTCGATTCTTTTATATGAATTTTTACTATATTAATTCTAAGCTTTTTTCATGTTTTCATTTTGTCTGTATATTCACATTCAGATAATGCAAAATTTCTTAAAAAAGAGCCCGAGCAACGCCGGGTGTATCAGCTAGTTTTATTAAAAATGGAAAAACTAAAAAAAAATATTTTCTAAAAACAGTTTCAAATGGCTTCTCTGAAATGCACTTCACCTGTATAATATGCCATATCTCGTTTTCCATAAAGGGGTGGTTACGATATATAGGGTGAATACAAAAGTCTGAACCCCCCCCCCTTTTATTTTTTGAACCGAAGTAGTTATGTCAATTTTGATGAATCCAATGAATAGGAAGTTGCGGGTGGCCTATCCCATGGTGCACTTTTCATCATCCCAAATATGCAAATTAGGACACATTCAAAATTTATCTCAAAAACCGTAAGGGATAGAGAAAAAAACCCAATTGCAAACTTGTTCAGCATAAAAAAAACAAAGAAAACAAAAAAAATTCATCCAAATCCGATCAACCAATCACCCACAATCACGTGGTGAACTGTTGTAGCTTACAAACAGTCACACTGCACAAGGAAAACTGAATGTTGATATTTCCACCATGTAAAGCATGCAAATCAAAAAATTAACATAAATTACCATACTCACATTCAATTTCATGCGGAAAAGCAAATAAAAGGCATGTTTCAGCACACAGAAAACAGAACAATTCCAGGATGGCAAGCTACACTGTTCCGGAAATGGTCAACATGATCTTCTGCTTCGGAGAGGCAAGGAGAAACCTACATGCTGCAGTTAGGTTGTATCGAGACAGATACCCTAACGAACGCCATCCATCTCGTCAAAAAATGCGTCACTTTATTCAAAGATTCGAGGCTACAGGAAATGTTAATGCAGAACGAGGACGACCAAGGGCACAAGGCGACGAGGATACAGCAACACTAGTTCTGGCTGCAGTTGCTGCAAATCCCCACACAAGCAGCAGAGCAATTGCTGCAGATGTTGGGTGCCATCAGAGAACTGTTCTCAACATTATACACGCCCATCATTTTCACCCATACCATATTCATTGTCACCAGGAGTTACTACCAATGGATTATGTTGCTAGGGCCGCCTTCTGCAACTGGTTACTTACCTGCCTGGATGACAATCCAAACTTCATTCATGAGGTGTTGTGGACAGATAAAGCCCAGTTCACCAGGGATGGAGTTATCAACAGGCACAACCATCATCATTTGGCAGACGAAAACCCACGATGTCTGCGAGAAGCAACATTATCAAGTGAACTGGAGAATCAATGTGTGGTGTGGATTGTACAATGACACTGTGGTTGGACCGTATTTTTACAATGGAACACTGACTGCAGAACGCTACCGGGCTGAAATTCTCAACGTGGTAGTCACAGACTTCATTGACAATTTGCCATTGGCCTCGTATCAGCGCACGTGGTTTCAGCATGATGGAGCTCCTCCACATTACGGGTTGGTCGTTCGCGAGCGTCTAAGTGAGATGTTTGGACAACAATGGATTGGCCGAGGAGGACCAGTTCGTTGGCCACCCCGCTCCCCTGATTTTACACCACTTGGCTTTTTCTTGTCCTGACTTGTGGGGATACCTGAAGGACAAGGTTTATTCTACGCAGTCCGCCTCACTGGAGGATCTGGTTCAACGAATCCAGGAAGCGTGCCGAGGAGTGACACTAGCCATGCTTGCCGATGTTTTGGCGTCAGTTAGGTTCCGTGCCCAATTGTGTTATGGTGCCCACGGTCGTCACATCGAGCATTTTGTTGATTAACTTTTTTTTTAAAACTGTTTGAAGTAACTTGTTTGTGCAGTGTGACTGTTTGTAAGCTACAAACAGTTCACCAAGTGATTGTGGGTGATTGGTTGGTCCGATTTGGATGATTTTTTTTTGTTTTTTTGTTTTTTTATGCTGAACAAGTTTACAATTGGGTTTTATCTCTATCCCTTATGGTTTTTGAGATAAATTTTGAATGTGTCCTAATTTGCATATTTGGGATGATGAAAAGTGCACCATGGGATAGGCCACCCACAACTTCCTATTCATTGGATTCATCAAAATTGACATATCCTGCTTCGGTTCAAAACATAAAAGGGGGGTTCAGACTTTTGTATTCACCCTGTATACAATCAGGAATATAGAAAAAAAGTGAATAAATTTCCATAATTAAGTAAAAATTAAAACTTATGTGGATAAATGTAATGTAAGTAGAAATAAATAACTCTTTCGACACAATAAATAGGAAAAAAATACAACCTGTAAAATCTTTTCGGAAGCGATTGCTACCATCGTTCAGCAGTCCAAGAGCCCCTCTAATCGGTATCGATGAGAGAACTGCCTGTACAGACAATCGACAATCGAACAGCGCAGGGAAAAACGAAACGAGCGGTCCGAAAGCAACGCTTTCACTGCCATACTCATCCAGGAAGTAACCAGGGGAAGTACACTGAACTAGGCAAGAAGCCAGATGAGACCTAGTTAAGTCATCCAGTGGATAAGATTGGGTCCTTTCCTATAAGGATGAATAAGTTGATTGTTGATTGACGAGGGGCACGAGGAGCTATGAGATCCAGTAGTCGGGAAAGATGGCCTTTTGGATGTCGTCAAAATTGATGTCCAGGACGTGTCGAGGCCTGCGATGCCTGAGGAAACTTCTAAACGTGAGTGGATGCTCCAGAATATCTGCAACCAGAGGATTGGGATGGTCCTTAATCTTCGGAAGAAACTTCTTCAGTGACTCCTGTACATAGCTACCAATGGGAGGTAACTCAAAATCGTCGGAAATAGAAGTATTTGTTGCAACTCTCCTGTCACGTTGGGCAAATGTCCTCAAGGTAACGTTTTGGATGGTTTGGAGATCCTTCCATCTGGACTTACATATTGTAGCCCAGGCAGGCATGCCATAAAGCAAGATGGTTCGGATTACCGTCCTGTACAGCAATAGTTTGCAGTCCAATGCAAGCGCGCTGTTTCGCCCCAGAAGAGCTACCAGACTGAATTTTGCCTTCTTTGCCTTGTTGATGGCGTAGGAGACATGGTCGCCCCAGTTTAGCTTGGCAGCTATTACCACTCCGAGGTATTTGTAATGTTTCACCCATTCGAGCTCTTTACCAGAAAGAACAGAGGACTCGGGGGTTTCCGAAGTTTCTTTGTAATGAACGTCGCCTTGCACTTGTCAGTAGATAAGGTCCTCAAATAGGCGCATATTAATGAGGAGGGGGTGACCAATTTGCTCTAATTAAAGTCCTCCCCTCCCTTTTTGCTCCAATTAAAGTCCTCCCCTCCCTTAATGTGGGTGTGGTCATTTAATGTGGGCATTGTTTTAATGAATTTGGGTGTTGGTTAATTAATTAATTAGGGCGTTGGTTAATTAATTAATTAGGGCGTTGGTTAATTAATTAGGGCGGCGCCCCTTTGATTTGAAGGGCGTGGTCATTTCGCCCCAACTTGTACGGGCATGCCACAAGGTGTTTGCGTGTCGGGGCTTGTGAAAACTTGTTTCACATGCCCCGACATTTAGTATTCGCCCCACGTGACCCCTCTACCTCCCCCCTACACCTACCTGACGTCACAGGCGTTCAACCAATCCGCGCGGAGAAGGTACCTCACGTGACCCACCACCTCATCTCCCCTCTTTTAATTTGGGCGTTGGTCTTTTATTTGGGTGGGGCCTGGAATAAAATTAATTTATCATCCTCTGATATACCCCTGGTGCTGGTGCTAAGCACCAGGGTGGGGGGTTAGAGGGGTCCTAATGCTCTCAGCAAAAGCCACTTGGGTGATTCTGGCTTACAAGTAAACACCAGTCGATTCCCTTATATACCATACTTTTCGGGTAGCGGCTTTCATGCTGGCGCCCCTCGATTTTTGATTACCTAATTACTAATTCGCTATTGTTTCTAGGGTAACCAAATTTTTCCAAGCTCTTTTTACAATTTTTCTAAATAATACGACTACTGTTTCAAGTTGTTTTGTTTTTTAATTTTCAACTAATGGATACATTGTTTCAATTGATGGGTGTGCAGTTAAGGTGGGGCTAATACTGTCTAAAAGGTTGGGCCTGTACAACCATATACCTGTTTATAAATAAATAAATAAATACAGATGTGTTCTTTACATAACTTAATTTAAATTTTTGTCATGGATGAGGCATTTTCTAACCCCGCTAATGCGGCAGGTTTTGGTGGCGTGAGAGGTTTAGCTAAACAAACAAATCATTCTGAAAAAGAGACAGGTGAATGGTTAAGGGGCGTGAGAGCTTATACGCTGCATAAACCGGTGCGTCATCGTTACCCCCGTAATCGAATGCGTGTATATGCGCCATTTGAACAATTTCAAGTGGACTTGGTTGATCTAACCAGTTTGTCAAAACAGAACGATGGTTATAAATTTCTACTTACCTGCATCGACGTTTTCTCGCGCTATGCGTGGGTCATTCCTCTAAAAACGAAGAGAGGACTCGAGCTTCAGAAAGCATTTCAAAAAATTTTCACACTCAGTAGTGTTCCTGTAAAAGTGAACAGCGATAAAGGGAAGGAGTTTTTAAACAAACACGTT
>JAHWFO010036887.1:3998530-4062170 GCA_023313115.1 Rhysida immarginata
GGGCCTAGGACAGAACCCTGGGGAACACCAGCTTTGACGTCACACGGGTTGGACATGGAGCTGCCAACCTTGACACGAAATATCCTGTATAGAAACGCCTAAGCGTATTTATAAGGAACGTTGACCAATCCCGTTCAAACTGCGAAAGACTCAAGTGTTCTTTCGTGTTGATTGGTTGGTTATTCTGACCAGCCATTTAATTAACGAAGAATCGCTAATTGGGCCCATATCTAAGTTAAGAATCGATTTTTTATCTAACCGATGTATTGCAATGCTTTCAAAAGGGTCCAGAAGGTGTTTCTTATTTATTGAAGAAATCATTTTTACATTAGTAATAGGGAAGTCGTGGCCGGTATCGATGGAGTGCTTAGCAACTGCCGACTAATTAGTCCTTCCGTATTTTCTGTATGCTAAGTGTTCTTTATATCTGGTTTTAATATTGCGCACCGTTTGACCTCGATAAACCTTGTCACATTGCGCACTTTTGATTTCGTAGATTCCTGATTTTAGTGACGTGGGGATTTTATCCTTTGGGTTTGGTAGGAAGTCCTTAATTTTGTTTGGGTTACTGAAACAAATGGAAAGGCCACAAGATTTAAGTGCTGAGCTGAGTCCTCTGACAAGATGCTTATTGTAGGGTAAAGAAATCATACTTTCCTTGTTTTTGTGTCTGCCAAGCGTTGTGATGTCGTTAATGAACTTCTTAAATTTCCTTTTTCTGAATAAATCCACAATGGTGCGATTGTTGTATCCGTTTCTGGTCGCGATGTTCTTACAAGAGTTATTTATTTCTACTTACAAATTTCCATAAAGTGAATATGCATGAAATCTGTGCACCTAATTCATGTAATTCGATTTGAAATCTTTGTTTTGGGCAAATGCACAGATAATAAAGTCTGTTTGATAAAATTTCCATAGACTTGATAAAATGGCAATGTCGTGATAATACTTATTTCTAAGGCGTAGTTCCGATGAATTTGTTTCAAGAACAATTTAGAAACGGCCCATTGTTTAATTCTTTTTTTCATAAAATGTATATCGAATTACGTTTATAATTGTAAACGCAAGTGCTAACAAGTTACGAGTAAAGTCTTAATTTTTCAATAAATTTAAAAGTTAATTTTTAAAATCCTATACGATTTGATTTTAATTAAATTTATTTTGATTTTAATTTTTTAAATCATCATATTCAGAAAAAACAACAGTGATTCAATTTGTTCATGAAATGATCACCAGAGCACTCCACCGCCGTTTATTCTCTTACCATTTACTGACCGTTATTCTTAATAGATAAATTGTTCACGTATCCGTCAAAAATGAGCACAAATTAATTTTAAATTTTAAGTGTTTTATTCTTTTACATTAAAACGCTTCCTCTGATTCTCGAAGGATAACTTAAATATGCCAAACTTAGTTACGTGAATGATGAGCGCTAATCGTTTGCTAAAGCAGTCCTTTGTAGGCATGCGCCATAGTGACAGTATTTTGAAAACTCAGGTATAAATCGATTTTGAACCTGTCAAATGATACTTTTTTCCATTAAAAAAAACCCAGTGAACTTTTTCTTTGGAATGCGTTTCTGGTACTTGGTTTTCGTTGAAGAGAAATGAATTAATTTCGATGATAACGCCGAGTTGTCCGTCATGGAGAACAATGTTGTTAAGTTAAAAATGCACGAAATATTTAGATATTTATTTATTTATTTATTTATTTATTTATCAAAGAAAGTTTAATACAACTATAACCCCTAGATCAGGTATGGTCAAAGACTAACATGTGAGACCTAAGGGGATACAAAGAAATCAACAATTCAAAGGGTTAAATGGTTAGTCCACTTAAAACTAAGTTAGTTTAGCTAACCACGAATTTAACAATTAATTATCATAATTTTAATACAGTCACCACTTTGTTAAAACTAGGTGCTATCGAAAATCAACTTGAAATATCTGTAAAACTTAATTACTAATCCAAGCTATTTTTATTGAACACCACCCTAAATCTTTTAATTTGACCTGTCAAACTTAAAGCTAAACAATTTCTGAAGTTAAAAACAACAAAGTAAAAAGTTCATATCAGTTTAAATTATGTGATTGGTGGGGGGTAATTCATTATGTAATTTTTAAAGCTAATTCTAAACTTTGGAAGTATGACTATCTCTCGGATTTCGTGTGGTAACTCCGCCCAAGTATTGATACCAAGAATTGATAAACAGTTATGCGATAATTTCTAGTGGGCGTTTAGGGTAACTGTGTGAGGTTCTTTGATTGATAAAAGTCAAGGGGGTGACAATATTAATAGAGAGTTTAGGGCTTTGTAGACAAAGGTGCATATCTGTAATTTTATCAGTTGATTAATAACTTATAGGTTTTGAAGTAGGGAGAGACGGAAGTGCCTGTCGGAGTATTTAGTAGTACTCGCATAAACCATTTTTGCAGTCTCAAAATTCGCAGAAGGTTACCCGATGTTGTAGTGGCTCAAAAACAGTATACCGTAACATAAACTGGGTTGTATCCAATGTATGGAATAATAGTATGAAGATCTTATGAGGTAGGTAATGCAACTTTGAGATTAATCCCATTTGGCAGTTTACTTTGAACATTAGAGCTTCGATATGCTTATCCCAAGATAAATTATGTTGTAATATTAGACCTAGGTATCTGAAGGTATCCACCTGCATTATTTATTTGCCATTATGTAAGACCACAGGATTTTGAGGTACCAACTTCTTATTCTTTTGGAAAAATATCATGAATTTAGTTTTAGAGGTGTTAACTTTAATGTTGTTTGATGCCGACCAAATGGCTGATTCTAATGACGCCGTATTCAATTGTGAGACGAGTTCCATTGGATTTTTATGAGCATTCAACAGTACCATGTCGTCAGCGTACATTATGACTTTAGTGTACAAAATTAATGGGAAGATCATTTATAAAAAGGGCGAATAGAAGTGGTGACAGGATGGATCCCTGTGGAACTCTATGATTTCTAGTAACTTGTGGTGACTCAGTACTTCCGTACCTCATGTAATACGGGAGGTACGGAATTACTGAGAGTTTAAGGGAGGTACCGAAATATTTCCTGTCATACAAAAAACTTGAGAGCCAGTTTAAGGGAGGACCATTTACAGGAGTGCATAACTTCAGTAATAATAGTGGAATTGAAACCGAGTCAAATGCCTTGACAAACTCCACAAACAGTCCTCCTACCAGTTTATTTTCAGATGAAATGAATTCAATCAATTCATAACAGGCTGGATCTGTGCTTTTGCGCGGTACAAAACCATGCTGGCTTTGATGTATAAACTATGTATTAAGTGTTCATGTAATTCGTGCTAACTTCAAAATAGAGGGCATTCAAATTTTAAGCTTACGTTTATATAAGTTATACCACTGGAAACAGAAAAGCCTAATGCGTACTCAGCTTTTAGTAAAGCTTTTAGAGGTTTGCTTCTCTGCATAGCGTAAATACACTGCCTATTCTTTAACATGGAGTACAAAAATAGAATTGCGATTGTAAATGTAATTATTATTGAAATGATAAAACAAGCAAAAAGGACCTAGAAATTATTTTGCTCTTTCTAATGGTACCAATTAAAACAATGTGCGTTAAATAGTTTTCCTTTAAATCGGTTCCCTGTGTTTTTTTTGTATCAAAGGGAACCATTAAAAAAAAAAACTATTTCATGCCCATTAAATTAATTGGTATCACTAGAAAGAGCACAATAATTTCTAGGTCCTTTTTGCTTGCTTTCTCATTTCAATAATAATTACATTTACAATCGCAATTCTATATTTGTACTCCATGTTAAGAATAGGGAGTGTATTTGCGCTATGCAGAGAAGCTAACTTTACTAAACGCTGCACACGCAGATACAGTGGTGGTCACAGAAATAAGACACTTAGAAAAATTATATTATTATCAACATAATATTTAATCCATCCAACTATAAATAAAGAAGAACATGTGAGTTCGTGACGGAAACAGTTTTGCATTGTTGTTGCAGGTTTAAGCATTGTTGGCGCTCACTTAAAGCACGCCAACTGAAAAGTCACCTGACCATTGTTGTATGAGCAAAAATTTTTATCATCAATCAATCACAAAACTATAAATAAAGGAGAAAATGTGAGTTCATCAAACGAAACAATTTGAATGAATTGAATTTCATAAAACTAATTACCGCGCAAACTGCGCGTGGGCCCCGTTCATACAAGAATACTTCTTTTGTAATAATGAATATAAACCTCAATGAATTGTTAATTAACAAAAAGTTATGAAATTAAATGCTTCATGTAATAGTATTGTTGTGATTTCGTTTTTAACACAGACATAGAAATAATTCACTTCAGCAAATAAGACAATTAAATAATAAACATCGAATCAAATTTTAATCAAATTGGTTGGATACCCATTATTTCTGATTACTTCTTGTAATCTCTTATTCATACTTTCAATTAGGCGGTGGCATTGTTCCACTGGAACATTCTGCCAAGCTGCTTCAATTGTTGCCCACAATTGGGTTAAATTTGAAGGTTTTTCTTCACTAATTTTCGTTTTCACATGTTCCTATAGGTTATCTATTGGATTGAGGTCCGGGCTCTGTGGGGGCAAATCCAAAACTTTGATTCTATTTGCTCCGGATCATGCATCAGTGTCCATGTAACGGGCAAATTGTCATCTGCAAACGGCTCCATTACATTTTCTAAGATATTTTTGTAAGAATGTTGATCCATTATTCCGGTTATTTTATGCAGTAGGCCTGTACCATGCCAGAATATTGCTCCCCAGACCATATTTTACCTCTGCCATACTTTACTGTTTTCACTATGTATCGTGGATCATTTGAACAATTTTGTGGACGACGTACATACACTTTTCCATCCGATCTAAACAAATTAAACTTTAATTCATCAGTCCACAAATTTTTTTTCCAAAATTCCACCGATTTATTTAAGTGTTTCTTAGCAAACTCCAAATGCTTCTTTCGGTCGATGGGTGAGAAATGGCTTCTTCTTGGCAATACAGCCACGTAAAGAATATTCATTCAATGGTCGTCTGATGGTTTTTGAAGAGACATTTACATTATAATCAGTTGCCAAAGTGAGCTGAAGTGGTTGCTTTTACTCATCCTGGCAATAATTCGGTCTTCTTTAACAGTAGTTTTACGTGGTGGAGGTTTTCTGATTTTATTTTCAACTGATTTTTCTCTTTGAACATAATTAATGGCATTATAAACCATGCACCTTGAACATTTGACCATTTGTGCAGTTTTGGAAATGGTGTAATTTTTACTTTTCAGTGTCAGTATCAGTTGCCTTTGTTCAGGCCCACAATGTTTATTTTTGCCCATGATTTGAAACTTTAAAAATATTGCATTAATATTATGGATCAAATAAATGCATAGTAATAAACTAAATAGACGAAAATATTGATTACCTGCAAAATGATGGCACTGTCTTATTTCCTTCTCCAGGGTGACTTTTATCACTTTATTTCAATTTCACAATAACTTTAGAGTGTCCTTCTAATATCATGCCATTCATCCATATATAAAATTAGATTACTCTAAAATAGCTTAAAATTTATTTTAATGCAAATCATGTGTTAACTTCAAAGATTATTCCAAGTTGTTAAGAGTGAGTGTCTTATTTCTGTGACTACCACTGTACGTTTTCATTCATTTTCTGATATCTGTCGAAACCTTTTGATCTATCTTCCCATGTTAAAGAATATAGAAGCACTTTCCAAACTTCTGTGTACGTTAAAATCTTATAAGTGCTATCGATTGTTTACAACAAAATTATTATGAAATTTGGTAGTCATAACGCTTTAAAGTGAGGCCATAAAAACTGTGATTCCGTGTAATAATGATAAAGATCTCTCCGATTTGATTATTATAATAATGTTTCCACTCTTTTGTGAAAACATATGCTTTGTTTTGGAAACACGAGTTTTGCAAGTTAATGGCTGTTGTGATTGTAGGCATAAATACGACACAATATTTTTTAAACCGTAATTGCTACGAATGGTGAGCAATCAAATTGCAGATGGACCATTAAATCTCAGACAGAATTGAGAATCTCAGGCCTGTGCTCTCGCTGTTTTGAATTGATTTCTTATTCGTGATGAGGTATTCAGGTGAATATACAAGATATGGAGGTTTTGCAATATATTTTTTTGATGAAATCAAGGATAATAAAATATGTTATTTATTATTCTTGGATGAAATGATCCACCAACCAGTTTCGCCATTTTTAGCCGGCTTTGTCAGGGTGATGCAAGATATATTTGAAATATATTTTAAATTGAATTATATGATGGATAATAATATAATTATAATTAAATAATAATAAATAAATAAATAAATAAATAAATAAATAAATAAATAAATAAATAAAGACAAGTTAATAAATGCAATTTAGATAATTTTATATATTTAAAATATAAAGTTGGAATAAAAGATTGGTAATATTTTTTTCACTACTTTACAAAGGTTGGAGAAAATAATATGAACACCTTTGATTTTAGACGTTTTGAGGAATATCTAAAAAAATACTTGACGAAATATCCTGAAACTTGATGGGTGTAAAGAGCATGTTATATCTTATATATTTCAGCGAAGGTTTTGTCCCGAAGGCAAATAGGGGAACAGCCAGTGGCGCCGACCTCAGGAAAATATTGGGGGGGGGGGGCAACTTTTGTATACCCGTACAGAAGAATGCCCAAAATAATAAAGATACTGTGAGAAATTTGAAAAAATATTGAGGGGGATCCCCCCCCCTCCCCAGATTCGGCGCCTATGAGATCAGCAACAATTGAACAAAAAAATAATGTTTGGGATAACCCTGTAAAAAATAACGCTTGAAATGCGTTGTAGCTGTAGCACATGATTATGAGGCTTCTTTTACTTATGTGTTCACGAAATTTTTAAGTTTTTTTGTTTAAGCTTATATGTTGTTATATTCGCAAGGTTTTCAACCCAATGCAATGCCATTTTCAGGAAACTTGACAAACTGCAATATAGACGACACTCTGCAATCAGAATATAAAAATATATTCTGATGGAATATGAGTATTTTTACTAAATAATGTTTAACTGCGCATGTGCAAACGCTACCAAAATGTCTTTTGCATAATTTATTAGCCAAATGTATAGAGCTACTCTTAGAAAAAGCCCAAGCAAATATCGTGAAAATTCAAGATATCGCCGATAGAATGAGTTGAATTTCAATTACTCTCAAAAATAAACAAAACGATAAAGGGTTTTTTTCAAATTTTTATTTTTGGACTGGACACCAGTATCAACTTCTTCTCCTTATGCTTATCGACCCTTATCGTTTTGTTTATATTTGAGAGCAACTGAAATATAAGAGGTGTATCATGCTCTTTATGAGGTGTAACATATCTAAAGTTTCAGGATAATTCGTAAAGTATTTTTCTAAATGTTCGACAAACGTCTAAAATCAAAGGCGTTCCTATAATTTTGTCCAACCCCTGTATTTTTGATTTACTTGGTGCCAAATAAAAGTGTACATTCTGTTGTATTCGTGTAAACCATGCTTTATGAATAATGTTGAAAACTTTAATGTAAACCTCATCTGAAATAAAAATTTGTGAACATCAGCCATTATTTCTAACCTTTTTGCCAGGGCTCGTATCACTATGACAATGCCGGGTAAATATTGGCGAAACCGATTGGTGTATCTTTACATCAATAAAATGTACGTCAAAGACTCCATATCTTGTATATCCAAGCGCAATATAAAGACTTTGATCTATATTGATTATAGCAATCTTATTTACAAGTGAATGAATCGGCTATATAAACATTTAGAACACATTCATGGACATCGAGTTAATATTGCACAGTCGATAGTAATAATGAAACGTCGTAGGTGTTTTCTGAGATGATCAACAACAAGCAATTAAATAGAAACCCTTTTGGGGCAGAAAAGTTAATGAAGTTGAATTTTTTTGTTGTTGTTAACTAAAATAGAACTCACAGGAACTGGGCTGGTTTTTTTTTTTGTTTTGTTTTTTGTTTTTTTTTTAAGGGAGATAAAAAGTGGAAAATTTTCGGTGAGGATGTTGTAGCTGATTGGGAAGGATGTTCTTTTGAGCGAGGTAATTTACTACCCAATCCATTGAGTCATGTCTTCCTCTTTGGAAATCTCTAAAAATAGTGTCTCCCCTCCCTCTTCGCTAACGAAAATTGGCCCTTAAAAGGAACAACCTTCTTTTCCGAACGACCGATCGAAAAGTCCCCTTTGCCATTATCGGCACAGGATAAATAAAAATCGTTAATGAAGTTTAATTGATGTGGTTGGTTTTAAAATAAATTTTTTAACGAAATTAAATCGATTGCCTGTGAAATGCGTTTATTTAGTAATTAGCATCGGGGAGATCTTGAATGGTCTACAGTAAAATCATGGCTATAATTAAATTTGCGCTGAAAATTGAGTCACAAAAGTGTCTCGCAGTTTATTGGCTGCCCTCAGTGTCAGGCTACGACGAAGGCAGAAAGAATAGGAGAGTGGAGGAAATTAAAAAAAAAATGTAGAAAATAAAATAAAAACATCCTACGTCCACCTTAAAAACGCTAATTCTGTTAAGTCATCAATTTACTTGATTAAAAGTTTTTTTATTCATCCATGGATCTTTTTGCAAGTTTTTTTTTCCCTCGTAAAAGCTAGAATTCATTTAAGCTCTTCCGCGATAGTGATTGGTAGTATAGAATTAAATTTTAGTTTATGGAATTTTTTTTGTTTTGTTTTATTTATAATTGAAATTCTTTACGGTTGAATAGCCTTCGCAGGTGATTTAGGAAAACCGGGTGTAAGTCATTAACGGCTGACAGTTCATTTCTGCTTGCGACTTGGGCATTTGTCACGCGGCCCTTCTGCAAAATGAAACGCATTTGCACATCAAAGGCCTCATCGTGTGCGAGGCTTTCAAAGCTGAACATCAACTAATGCGCTAGTTACAGGCGAAAGGATTACCTACCAACATTATTCATAAATTACAACAGTCATGTAAAAACCGATTTCACCCATTCCATTCTGCATCGGAGATAGTGTTGCCAGATGGTACTAATTAGTATCGTGCGATTAATTGAACTTTCCGATTAAAAATCGGGGTTTTGAGGTATCGATGTGTAATAGAATCGATGATTTGGTAAAAATTGATTATTTTGTATGTGTGCCTGCTATGGTGGTGCTACAAAGGGGGGGGGGGGGTCCACGAGATCCTAGACACCATTGGTCAGCACCGGGTGCCATTTATCCTCGTTATGCCACTGGTCAGCTGCGACTCTGACCTGTGACTTTCTTTAATCCGTTCCTTAAATTTTGTACTGCAAAATTTGCACTTCTCGTTTTCAATATAATAGGTGATCCAGCAACACCATGCATGAAACGTAGGGCATCGGTTGTTTGGGGTTATTTTGAAAATGATAAAGAATCCGCAAAGTGCAAAAGAGACTTGCCAAGGAGATCGAAAAGATTTTTCGTGAATTTTTTCGTAACGAACGAGAATCGTCCTTTATCAGTAACAGTCGTTATCTCCTTCTTCCATGATCCACGTAAACAACACTGTCGTGTAGAGGAATCATATGGGTGCAATATGTTTCCCCCAGTCCTGGTCCCTCCCGTGCGACATCCATCTTGAAAAATGATATAATTTTCTAGCTCAATGGAAATCGCGCGAAATGGTCAAATTGAACGACGGTCTTGTAAGTGAAGAGGTTTGCAATTTCGAGGAAACTCACAGAAAATTCTTTATAAAAATATCGCCAAATAAGTGCACAAAGAAATCTCAAATTTTAAATTCTAATTTATTATATTATTAGTCTTTGATTTGCTCACTGAATTTTGTACAGTAGAACCTGGATAAATCGAAAACTTCTGTAATTCGAAATTCCAGTTTATACCCTTCTTTTCCGGGGATAAAACCTATTATAATATGAAGTAGAAACAATACAGTAGAAACTCCATAAATTGAATTTTTTTGGGAGGAAAGTTAGCCTCTATAATTCGAAGTTAACGCAAATAAATTCTCCCACAAATCGAATTTTGTCAATCCGGACCTCTATAAGGAGGTATCGCGATATGCGGCTTCCTTACAGTGCTCAAGCTCTACTCATGCGCAATAGAAATTTTTTCTCCTTCCTGTGGGCAGTGTGTCTCTTCGTAGTACATCCAAATACAGTTTTCTTTTTCTATTTTCAGAAGGTGAAGGGAATGGATGAAAGTTGACGTTTTATCCATGGAAACATGACTACATTTTTCTTTTTTCTAGTATCCGAATTGTATCTATGAGCTATACACTGACAATTAAACATATTTCAAATCTAATAGCAGAACAGCATGTGCTACTCCTCCATTTTGAAATTCTGCCCACAATCAGGCCATTAACTGCTGCGCATGAGCCGTCTGCTCTGAGGGGTGGGTTAGACAGGGAAGCCGCATATCGCGATACCTCCTATTTGATGTTAGTTTAGTTCTTCCCTGTTGGGAGTTTTCATAAGCAGTTCTGATAGGGTTATTCGTATACGCGTACTCTATTCCAATTGACTAATAACCATTAAAATAATTTGCATTGTTGCATTTCAAATCTCACACAAAACTTCAATAATTGAGAAATTTATTTTACTCAACCTGAATAATTCGATGAGATTCGATTTATCGAAGTTTTACTGGTTGTATGGATACAATTCATTATTGTTGTGAAGTAAAATTCATACTGTCTAACAAATGAAAGTGGAAATTTAATTGGACATGCCCAGTCCAACTTCTTGTAAAAGCAGCCTTGCTTTCTTCCATTTTCCTTAAGTTTCTACATACACAACTTACTGTTAGTCTGGTATAGTGTTAACTAAATAATCACTAGAACATTCATAAATTCAGTGGTTTGTAATGACTAAAATATTGTTTAACAAATTGACTATCCGCTGAGTGGCCAGTAAAAATTAAGTGTATCTCGAACACCGTGCCGCTTCGCACGATGAAGTATATGGTTAAATATGCTCGAAATTACCTGACCTATCACCTCCTTAAAGTAACGTATCCCCGCACTAATGAATTTGTTTTTACTGTGTGGAATAACCGTGACCTCCACACTTTCTCCATTATATTCTATCTTGATTTAATTAAAATACAGAGCGATTCACTCGTTGGTAAGCTCAAATAAGTAATGTTTTCCTTTATAATATAAAAAAAAAATATAAAAAGAAAACTTTTTAAGCAACATTTTACTTTAAAAAGTGCACTAAAAATAATAAAATTAAAAAAAGTAAACGTGGCGCGTTTATTTAATTATGTAGTACATGTACTGTATTTTTGTTTTAAAATTTAATATTAAAAGCGCCGCTGCGCTTTTACCTTTTTTTAATTTTACTTTTTACTTTTTAATGGACTTTTTTAAAGTAAAAGCGTCTGCTTAAAAAAGTTTTTTATACAGGGTGTTTATGAGCTCCGTATACAAACTTTTAGGCATGGTAGAAGACCTTATCTTGAATATATTTTGCCACTAAACTGAGGATCGCAAATGAATCCTTGATAAATAAAAAATTATCGGCATGCCAAATTATCTAACATCATATATACAATCGCTGTCTCTTTCGTTAATGTATTTCCAGAAAACAGAGAAATTAGAAAACTTGATACTCATGGCCACAATGTTTTTAATAACGAAATGCTATATGTTTGTAAAATTACAAAAGATGTTCAGACTGTTGACCATGAGCAGTAATGCATGCCTCACAGCGTCTTATCATTAAATTTCTGACGCGGCCAAAAATCCCTGCAGTGTCTCTTATATGGCCACTTACAGACACACTTCGACTACCAGCTCCGTTTCCAAATCCAGAGGAATATCGTACACTAAATTCTTCAGATGTCCCCAGAAGAAGAAACCTAAAGGATTTAAGTCCGAGCAACTGGTCCTTCTCGACTAATCCAACCATCGTGGATTCCATTGTCTAAGAGATGTCGTACAGGCGTAATGAAATGGGCTGGTGCTCCGTCGTGTTGGTTTGGTTTGGTTTGTTTGGTATTAACGTCCTTTTCAACTGCCATGGTCATTTCAGGACGGCGTAATAGGGGCCGCAAATTTTGCCTCGCAAGGGTTCTTTAACGTGCAGCCGGCAAACGACTACACGGGACCAACGGCTTTACTTCCCTTCCGAAGGAAGTGCGTGATCTCAGGATTTCCCCCTGAAAAAATCCTCGTCGTCCTCGGCCGGGGTCGAACCCGCGTCCTCGGGCATCAGAGGCGTTCACGCAGCCCCTGAACCACCGAGGCCGATCCGTCGTGTTGGAACCACATGATTCTTTGGACAGCCAAGAGAACCTCCTCAAGCAACTCCGGCAAAACTTTTTGTAAGAAGATTTCATACACATCGCCATTTAAACGTTCTGGAAGAAAGTATGGTCCGATGACATGATCATGGAAAATCCCTGCCCAAACATTAACACCGAAATGTTTGGACAGGGATTTAAATTCATGAATATAAATTACCATTATCTGTCTTACATGCGTGGTTTTGAAATTTTTGTTTCTGTATGAAGGATTCATTTGGGACCTCCAGTTTATTGATTTATTGCTTATTTTATTTTTGTTTATTTATTATTTATTTCTTTATTTATCTTAATTAATTTTCATTAAAAAGGAGACCACCAGAATATCAATGCATTTATATGATAACTATAAAAAAATGATCCTGCATTATACCAGTGTGAAAAATTTGGAGTCGCTTGAACAATGAGAAGTAAAAGAAATATTGATTACAAAATTTGCACTTCTACGCAGAAACACTAGACGATACGGATGAAATTGAAATTAATTAAATGTATGTAAAATACAGTATATACTTTATTTCAACTTACACCTTAGTGCGCATGAAAATGCGTGCTTAAAAGTAAATCTTGAAAGTAATAATCACTCAGTACGTATTGTTCAGCGGAAATCTTCTGGGTTATTAACTACTTAGTGAATTACTTGGTATCTCCAAATTTACGAGGGTGAGTCAAATGAAAACCGCAAAATTATAATTAAAATTCCACCCTACAGTGTTGTAATTTTGCAGATCCGTTAAAAATGAATTGTAGAAATATCTGGTAGGTGGCAGGAAAGTAGAGACAAGCAAACAACGTCACCTCAGCAGTTTAAAGGTGGCCGCCCCACTTCCAACATGCACCAAAGAAGAACAGCGTTCAGTTATCCGCTTTTTGATTAGTGACGGTGTGAAACCTATTGAAATTCATAGCTTCAGTAATGTCAAGGATTTTTATGAAAGAACAGAGCGGGACGAGGCGATGAATAAGTTAAAGCAATTTTAATAGAATCGAGCAATTACGATACATGTAGCGGCTGATTGCCAAACAAATAATGATAATAATAAAAAGGTGAGCTTTTGTCTATCAGTCCAACTCAGTAGCTGCAGACGTCGGAGATAAGAGGTTCGTCTCCTCGTAGCTCACCATATATCCAGGACGAGCAAGATCGCGACCTGGAAGTAGTGCTTGTGAGGTAGGTCGATGCAATAACGCCTCGGTTCACTTAGGCGTGAAACTGGTCCCACTGGAAACCGCAAACTCAGACAGCGGCAACCACTCAGGGTACGTCGACCGTGGAGGAGTGACTGTGTGAAATAGAACAATGGATTAGTGTTATGGCGAGACAGGTAAGAATTTCTGTCAAACGAATTCGCAACACTATACAAATCTTAAATGGATACCACTATTACCAGAGGAAGCTGCTCCTACGTCCAAGCGCGGACAATCGCGTGGGCGCCCAACGCTAATGCCGGCTAAATTGGGAATGGGGGGAATCACTTCCACTGCATCCAACCTCCACGGGAGAACGTCGTGTTCGGTTTGGGGGGCGTAGCTGGATGCTGAAGGCGTGGCTTAATGAAGTAGGCACTGCGTGTGTCGGAGAGCGCACGTCGTCAGTAATAGCGGCTACTTGGTCTGTTAGGTCTGCGAGGGCCTCTTCTTTATCGACCTAATAGTCGGACGTCTCGGGGGCGGACGACCATCGTGTCGTTTGTGTGTCGGGCTTGAGGTAAATATTCGTTGAACATCGGTCTTCAGTCTTTGCTCGGGGAGCGATGTCCTCCTCTAACCTCGGGACACCTCGAGATATCCTTCACGGGGCGCTTATGTCTACGAATAGATATAACATTAACTGACTCAGAAATTCTAGGATTCTTACGTCTTCCAGTTCTCAGTCTATGTTCCCCTTCCTTCGTCCAGAGCCGTGTCCATGGGTTCGTCCAGTCGGTCTTCCGTCCATCATTCATTAGTCGCTCGCTATCGGCACCCTATCTCTTCCTTTCAGTTCCTCCGCTTTTTTTTCCCTTGGTTAGATTCTGGGCCGATTTCGAATCAGCCTCTCGCCTCCACCAATTGTCTTTTCTCTGGTGTTGCTTCGTTTTTCCGCTTGTTCTATTCTTCTTCAGGGGGACGGCTTCCTTTCTTCTTCCTTTCTTCCTTATCAAATCTTCTTTAACTTTTTTATCTTTGCTCCCTCCTTCTTCTGGATTTGACAAGTAAGGTTTCAACTGTTGCAATATTCTCTGGCCCGGGCGAGGGGCTTCTGATACTGCTGTCACAACTCGTACACCATTTTGAACTTCGCAATCCATTCATAAATTTGCCGCTGTGACAAACATGCATCACCATACTAAAGCTTCATTCTTCTATGAATTTCAATAGTTTCACACCTTCACTACTCAAAAATCGGATATCTGTTCTTCTTTGGTGCATGTTTGAAGTGGGGCGGCCATCTTTAAAATTGCTGCGGTGACGTTGTTTGCTTGTCTCTACTTTCCTGACACCTACCAGATATTTCTACAACTCATTTTTAACGGATCTGCAGAATTACAACAACGTAGGGCGAAATTTTGAATCTTAATTACAATTTTGCGGTTTTCATTTGACTCGCTCTCGTATTTAAAATGTTTTTTAATTGTGTTATTTTTTGATTTTTTAAAAAATTATTTTTAATTTGAATTATTATTTTTGAATTATAAAGAAATCATTATCATCATGACTATTGCATCTATGATTTCTTAGTATCGCCGGAGCAAATAGTGCGATCTCTTTTCTTGTCCATGTAATTCTTCCATTATCGTGTTCATAAGAGACTGACGTCGGCTAGTGCGATTAAAATTCGAATCTGAGTGTTCATTGGCAAGAATGTGAGATTATGTACGTTAAATATTCGACAAGCATTGTGAACAGCTCTTTGAACATCCATTCTGTTGCAATTCAGATACTGCATGATCCTCTTTTATTTCTTTTTGACTTAAAAAAAATTTTCTTCCTATTATGACATGGAATTATCAAAGATATCTTAATCTGTCAGGCGAAAACGTGTCGAGCAAGATCTATTAACGTGTTCCAGTGTTATTAAAATCTATCGTCTAATTTATTACCCTCGTTTCTTTATCATCCTTTCATCTTTCTTTCTACAGAATGTATCTAAACAGTTCCACCAACCTGGATTTGAGCTTTTCGGTTTCTCTGCTTTAAGTAGTCTCCCTTGCTGTTGCTCACCCTATCTCTCCAATTGATTATTGATATTCTCCTGGAGCATTTCATTTTAATTCTTTCAGCTTTACGTATTGATCCGCTTTCTTCGGAATTCATGCTCCGTAAGCGTAAACGACGACATCTTGCATATATGAAATATTTTCAGTTTGATCGTTGTTCTGATGTTCTTATCATTCCGATACCTCTTCTTGTTTTCTCACTGCAATCGTTCTCTTTTGTTATTATTGTTTACTGTGTATCGTCTATGGTAGGGTCTACATTGTTAATGCCGGTCGCCATTCATTTAGAAATATAAAGTGGAATCTTGAACAGATAGGGTAAAACATTTGAGAACGTCCGTGTTTACCGTATAATTTACTATGAGAATTTCTGCTCAATTGCATTCTTCATTTTGCAAATTCGTTGACAGATATTCGCTGAAAAAAATCCACAACGTATCCTAAATCAGCTTAAAGGAAAATAGAATTGTTTTTAACAGAGTCATCTCAACAAATCTTCCCGCTGAGAACCCAAACTGTACTCTCAGAAGATTTGCTGTGAGGCCTGCTTCAAGACTGACTTTATTCGGAACGTGATGAGGCCTATAAATGAAGATTCGTCTACGTATCGAGGAAATGAGCCATTAGCTTTGTAAATGTTTAATTTGTAATTAAAGATTTGCATCTAAGCAATTATAATTAGATCTTGGATATGGATAAGAGGGAACTATGAGTGGAATTCCCGCCTTAATGACTTGAAAAGCAACTCAACAAAAGATTATTTATTTAAAACACACTTGATAATAATTCCATAGAAATTATTTATAAAGCCTGTCTTGACATAAGACATTAAACGTTAATTATATCGAGGTTAAAACTTTTAAATCATTTGCTAACACAAGCAAGGAAGGGATTCTAGATAAACGAGTATACATTTCGATGACGACTTTAAGCACGAAACGGTTGATAACGGTTAATTAATCATAAATGTTTTAATAATAAGTGTGGATGGGCGGTTGTGGCCAATTACCAACTCTTCATGCATTGTTAATTTTTCATCATCACTTGCGGCACCGTATTATTGTCCGGACTGATAAATTTCCGGGTGGGGGGGGGGGCCCCCTTTAATAATAGAAATAAATATTTGATAAGCATGTACATACTCTACTAGTGCATTTTTATATTGAAACCAGCAAAATTTGTAAAAATTTACATGTTTATCAAACGCTTCAGGAAAAGCCGTTTGGCTTAAAGTTATCGCAAGTTATCGGAAACAGAGCAAAGATATCGTAGCCTATTACCGCTCATTTCTATAATCGTTAGGAACATCTTAAACAAGAAATGGGCATAGATTTTTAAAATGTGCTTTAAACATGAATTTCAGTAGTGTAAACAATTGGACACAACGGGCAGATCAGTAATGAAATTGCCTGGAACATACTGTATCAGTCCATAAACTTTTCCGATATTTTTTTGCATATCCATCAGATTCCATTGTGACAGTCGACATACTTGAGTGGGTTATAGTACATTACATCTTTCGGTTATGAAAGTTAATTTCCTGAGCTAAGTCTGACACTGTACGGGGCTCGGCAAAACCGGTAGCTTGGTACACATAAGCTACTAAATATTCCAAGATGGCTACTAAAACGCACTTCGTGGTAGTCATTTGGCTATTACACATGTAACCTTTCTCAGAGTGGAATGGTAGAACTGCAACACTTCTTCTTAAAGCTGCCTGACCTACAAATCTTTGGCAACGCCTTGAAAACGGAAAACAATTTTTTATATGCATTGTTTTAAGTACAGCATAGATTAAGAAACAGTTCATTATCTACTTTCTCAAGTGAGTTTTCTCAACTGAGACTAGAGCAACAATGGACTTACAATTCTTGGCAAAAAATGACGGAACAAGCAGAGCTTACGTTGATAACTTTACAATGTTTATTTTTTGTTGTATCGAAATAAATGTTTCAAATCGAAAATAAAAAGTACATTCAACAAACTTAAGACTTCATATTTCTTCAGAAAAAAAATCGTAATTATCTGTAACAATATGGTTGAGGAAAAAAAACACTCCTCCTTGGAAAAAATAATGGAACATAATATATTCTGGAATAAAGTAACGGAACACATTAAAAAAGTAATAATATTTAAAATAAATCATGAATATGATATCTCAGTACTTTGTTGGACCCCATTTGGCTTTGATTGCAGGTTTAAAGCGATCCGCAGTATTCCGGATCCATGTTGTCCCAGCTCATAACAATGACTGTTTTTAATTCATTCTTTGTTGTTAGTTTGAAATCATTTACTGATGATTTAAGTTTTCCCCAGTGTGTCTCTATAGGGTTTAAGTCAGGGCTGTTGGCAGGCGATGGTGCATTATCATCTTGATAAATCACATCCTCATCTCCGAAGTGCTGCTCAATGCTGGGAATAAGAAAGTGCTCCAAAACTTCTTCGTATACCTTTCCATTTACAGTGCCTTTAAGCATACATAATTTTACAGCTCCTTTTACAACAAATGCAACCCCAACTCAAGCCGTGATCAGGGAATTTAACGGATTTCAGTCTTATTGAAATTTTTCGTGAGCACGACGCCAAACGTACGTTCCAGCATCACCACCGCAACCGATACAGATGCGACTTTCATCAGAAAACACACTTTTTTCCAATCGTCTATAGTCCATTTTACATATTTTTTGGCCCATCTCAAGCGCTGCTTTTGGTGTTTCTTCGTCATCATAGGTTTTGTTTTAGATTTGCAGAACTTGAAACCCATTTTGGCTATCTATTCCGAACAGTGCGATCACAGACATTTACATGATGCTTTCTCCACTCCGAATTCAGCTGTCTGGATGAATTTCTTCTCATTTTAAGGCAGATTTTTCGCAGCTCCTTGTCTTGACGTGGTGTTGTCTTTTTACGACGCACACTCCTATGTTGGTTTTCACGGAGTTAGTTTCTTGGAATTTTTTCCACACTCTATTTACTGTAGAAACACTACACCCTATCACTGCTACAACGTCTCTCTGTATTTTTTCTTTCATTTAGTAGCGTCACAATACGTTTTTTTCACATCTTCACTATATTCATGTCGTGATGTCATGATTGCTGTATGGTTTACTGTACTTGTGGTATACAGTATACTGAACATAACGAACAAAGAACACAGATTATAAGATTGACATTTCTTTGTACAGATCCAATTTGAATACACTTTAAATGAGCAGACGTATTTACGATAATAGGGCGTTCTGTTACTTTTTTTCAGAACCTGTTATGTTCCTTTATTTTTTCCAAGGAGGAGTAATCAACAAGATTTTTTTTCTCAACCCTGTTGCTACAGACAATTACAATTTTTTTTCTGAAGAAATATGCAGCCCTAACTTTGTTGACTGTATTTTTTATTTTCGATTTGAAACATTTATTTCAATACAAAAAAATAAAAATTGTAAAGTTAGCAACGTTAGCTCTGCTTGTTCCGTCATTTTTTTCCAGGGGTTGTACATTGAGATGAGGTTACAACGACGTCAGTGTATTGTTACTGAACACTGAATTGAGAAGTCTCAGCTAAGAAAGTAGATAATGAACTGGCCCTAAGAAATACCACAGATTAAAAAAAACAATTGTGAAAAAAGAAAACTGTGTGGAAATACCAGCGATATGACAAGATATTGTTGAAAATGGGAAACCGTAACATTTGCAATCCTCGTGAATTAGTTGGGGAAAAGTTCGTTTCCATAGCAACCCTGTAAACAAGTATTATTATAGCGCGCCAAGGAAAAGATTTTTATCCAGAAAAAATGTTGTTTATTTAAAAAAAAAATGGATAATACAACAATAAAATAAAAGGCCATTGTGTGCTTGGTTTCACCTTGGTTTCGTTTTCATATTCTAAGCTGTAAATGCACACTTGAAAAATATTACTCGAAAGCTATGCCCAACTAATTCACCAGAATCGCTAGTGTTGCCGGTTTTCCACTTTCAACAATCTCTTGTCGTATCTCTTGCATTTCTTAATCTTTTGTGTTATTGCGGCGTCTATCAACATATTATTTGTTTGCTTCTTTCTAAAACTTTTGATTAAGTTGAAAGATAGCGTTCATGGTAGACAATCTGTCTAAAGATAAGCTGCGTGCTGTTACTCAATTTTTGGTCGCTGAAGGGCGTCAGCCAACGGAAATCTTTACGTGAATTAAAGAGTACTCCCAGTGGATGCGAAACTGAACAAGTGGAGAATTACCCAGTGGTCATCTAAGTTTCCGGGCATCTGTCCATAGAAGAAACGGCGCTGCTAGACCATACTTATTCCCATACGGTAGTGGTTGAATGGGACAAGAAATTTCGACCAGGAAGGGAATCCACGAAAGATTTGACCCGTCCATGATATGCTCTCGTTACAACATCAGATGTAAATGTGAGACAGCTGAGAAGTCTTAGAACATTCATCGTGCAATTTCCGTATCTTTGGTCCTCTAAAACAATAACTAAAAAGACGGCGATTCAATTCCGACGTTGAGGCAATGATTCCGCTAACAATCGCAGGAATTTTACCAGACGGGAGTCTATAGATTATGGGAATCATGCCTTAATGGGATTTCTTTTAAATTCTTTGAATAAAAATTGCTTCCCAGCTTCTAACGTGTTTCTATTGAACAGTCCTCGAATGTATGATATCCGGTACAAACTTATGGACTAATTTTGTCCATTACTTTGTTAAAGTTCTGAAAAAGCTGTGTACCCACGTCCACTTTTTTATCTGGATTTCGCTATTTTACCTTCCCAATAGGTTCAATGCTTGGAAACTGAAATGCCAAAATGACTTTCATAGTTTACACTGTTGTTCTTCCATCTCGTGTTTTGCATCTCCAGCTTTCCATTTTCATCTCCTTTTCATAATAAAATTTTTTTAGAAATTCTTAGAAATAATCATCTCTATAAAGTGCTTTGCATCAGCTCTTATAGATTGCTTTTTCATCTCCTTTATCAGTAATAATGGACCTATTAAAACGGGCACAGTAGTGGTGGAATATGTAGGCAAGCACATCTTCCAAGTAATTGAACAGAAATACAGGCTCGTCATTTTTTGTTACATGTCGATACTAAAAGTACATTGCCAGCGCTATTATATTAATTTATTCAGACTCTTGTTTTCAGGCAACGAAATGTCAGGTAAAACTTGAACATAATCTGGTATGTTTTATGGAAGTACCGTGATATCCTCAAAAAACATAAGTAGTCAGGGCACCAAGCTCTGGCGGAACAATTAAAGTCATATTTAGCGTTCTCCTCTTTTCCCATCATAATCGAATTCATAGCAGGACAACAAAATATTAGAACAGTTATATAATACGTACAGTATTTGGTATATCTCATGGAAATGCTGTTCATTTTTTTTTAAAAAAACGCTTTTTCAGCAGTCAGATCACGGGAGGAATAAAAATAAAGTTCTACTTGAATTATCATCTTTGTAGACCATAATCGGATTTTTAGCGTGCCATTTTGGTTTGAAATAGAATGTTTTCGTGTCAGGGTTATCGGTTAGTAATCTGTGAAATAAATTAATAATTAAAATATCACATATATGCTTGAATGCAGTGGTAAATAACAGTTTGCATTTCCATTTTATTGAAAGTAAATCATGCAAAAATAAAATTATGTCATACTCTAGTGTTTAGTCAATATATTACAAAATGAAATTACAACATTTATTTACAGAGATATAAAAATAATAGCAATGCAAATATGTTATTATTTTCCCGGTTGACCTTTCGGTTTATAATTTCTAGTGATGTCTGTTAATGAACTGGTAAAACAAATATGAAATAAAATTAACAGAAAAATAGGGCATTTAACAGAAAAATAGGGCATCAAAATAGTGTATCTGTTCGGATACAACGGGTGTTAATGGTTTAAAGGACATAACATTTTTTATAAGGCCTTTTTTTTATTTGCTTTATTACTTTTTTGTCGGAGTACTATATTGTTGTACATCATTAATACAGGTGGACTCTGACTTAATTTCATTTTCGTGACGAACTTGAACATCGATAATTTTCGCACGTATACTTTCTTCCACGTGTTCTCTGAAGTGGCTAGACATGGAGTCTAGACATTTTCAACTTAAGACGTCAAAAACAGTTTTAGGCTCATCATTTTTTTATAGAATTCTATGATGAGAATTTCTTCAATTTCTTCAATTAATGGTGAAACGCCATAAATTTTTAATACTTTGCTCCGCGATTATACACTTCTTTTGTAGTTCATAAAGCATTATCGACCAAAAGCATACTTTTCTAGCCGTCATTATTTCTTACAAAAGCATTTTACGACCAATTTACTTAATTACAAGTCTTGTAAACGGCATTTACATATCGGTACTTAAAGAAAATTGGGGGCCATTGGCTCATTACAGCTGATTCATACAAAAGAGCTTAAAGCGAGCGCAAAAAAAAAAAAATCCGACAATTACTGTCCCTAAATGCTCATTATGCTTACTTCGTCCATTATGCATCCTTCAAACCGTATAATAGGCAATTTTCCCTTCAGAAACCGTGGAGCAACGAATTTACTATAATACTCAATTAATATTTCTGCATGTTCGTCCTCCTTTTCAATACACTTTTCACACAGCGGCACCAATTTCTTTATTGCAACAGAAAAGAAAAACTTGGTCTTGGTTGTCTTCAGACAGATAATGTGGACATCGTCGTCCTCTCCATTCACTGGTACATTTTTATTTCGCCAATAACATTCACGTCTATTTTGGTGCAAATTTCTTCGATGAATTTCAAGAGGGCTAAACACCCCGACCACAAAAATCTGATGACTTCTCGCTGCTCCTCTACAATGCAAGCAGCCCATGCACAGGGTGTCTCATCTAAAGTGAACCAATAGCCAACTTCTAAAATACAAATCTAACAGAGTACTTTCACTGGAAAAATTATTGTACTTTTATGAGCATTTCCAAAAAAAGCTGACGCCGTTTTCGAATATGGAAGTCAACTTTGAAATGTGCAGTGGAAACCCCTATTTTTATTGGTATTTCATATTGTACACAACATTTGAGAAATGTTTTATTTTTGGTGTTTTTTAATTGACCCAACCGTTTAGGAGATAGAGGCACTGAAAGTATGGTATGTTTGGATTTAAAGAAAAGGAAACTGTCAACACCTTCCCTAAGGATATCTCTCCTTTCTTAAAATACTCACGTCCAGGGAAGGAGCGGCAATGCTTCAATTATTCCATCATATGATCATTGAAGTCATTCCAGTTTTGCTTTTAGAGACGTCTTTCGTAATCCGAGAAACTTAAAGAGCAATTGACATCAAAATTTTAGAAACTATAAAAGTAATAAATAATTAAAGAAAACTCTATAATTCCATCATGTATAATTTAATTTCGATAATTTTTTTTATATATTTAATAAATGTAACAAATATTCGCTATAAAATGAACACCGCGTAAAAAAATCATTTGACACATTTGAACTACAGAGGGCGTCGGTCATTCTTGCGAAACAAATTTCTAGTATCCTGTAGTTGAATATTTAAAGGAAAAATAAAATTCGCTTGAATATTTAAAGGAAAATAATAAAAAAGGTTTTTCCAAAAATTACAATTACAAAAAGGATGGTTAATGATCGAAAAAATACAATGAGGTTGAATTATTCTATGAGTGATTGCCTCAAATAACCGCTAGGATTCGCGTACGCATGACGTCATAGTGGCGAAAAACCGAGGCTAACGAGAAAGACAGGCTCCGGCCATAGCCTACAATGATAAGAGAGGCTATGCTCCGGCCAACACCACCTCTACTCAAATGGTGTTGCTCCGGCACTGAAAAGTCACCTGATCAAGATAGGTCTATTAACAATGTAACTTTCATTGTTTCCATCTTGTATTTTAACAATCAGTGTTTTTTTCTTTGTTGGAACGAATTTGACTTGTATTGATAGGTGATTGTTGGTGTCAGTTGCCCTTTAAGTTTAGATTCGCATTGACTTAGTATTTAGAGAGGAACACCACGATCTTCGTTTGATATCTTCTAGGATAAGCATTTAAGCAGAACTGCAAGTATGCTTTTTCATCGGCTAACAAACTTAATCGTATGTCCATTTTGGGAACAGCTCAACAAATACATCATATAAATTAATAAAAAAATACCATTATTCCACAATAACAAAAGATAGTAAATTCATGTGTATATTTCGGGGAGCCCTTTTGACTTTTGACTCGTACTTCTTATTGATGAAAGAGGGTTTGTAATTTGTTATTGTGAAAAAGTCTTTATTGTGTTGTTGTTTTTTCCCCATCTATTGTAACTTGTTGTTCAGTTTCTGATATTTGTTATTTTATTCAAATACGTCGTTATTGGTCAAATAATGACTACTGAAAGAACTTTAGGGTCTCTTGAGAGTTGCCAAATGAAATTTCAACCCAAATAGTGAACTGCCTGAGTGTCACTATAAACCTCCGAAGAAGTAACATCCCAGTACATGAAAGCTTAATGCACACGACACTTTGTTATCGGTTAGATTTAACGTTACGATCCTTTTATATGCGGCATCATCAGAACAAACCGACAACACAGGTATCGTTTGCGTCAGACCCAATTCATTTATTGGCTGAATTGCCAGGGGAGCTGAGGCTGAGTATATAAAGGGCTTTACTGCTTCGGAAGTTGTCAAATATTTTAAACGTATCATGCAGCGATGCCTGTTGAATCAAATCAGAGGCAAATAGTCTTGATAGATATATTTAAATATCGCAGGCAATATATCAGACGGTAAAAAATGTAGGCCTAAATGGGTGTTACTGGATCGATATTTACAGTTTACTACAGTACCTCAAATTCAAATCGAACGGAAATTTTTCGAGGCTAAAGTCGACTATTAATTTTATTAGCGAAATATTCAAATGTGCTAGAGTCGTATTCAAATATTGGTTTTCACGAGCTTTTGCTGTATATTTATTTATTCGACATATGATCCAAATTTTCGGGATTCTAGAATTCTACAAAACCCAAAAATGTTCGTTTTGTAGGTCCCACATTTTTCAGGGAAATATACTTTGTAGGACTTTAGAATCACTGTATTTTTAACATTCTTTCGTGGAGTTGGTATGTGGAAATTTTGTTTTTAATTAAATAGCCAAGTATTCAAAACAATTTCATCCATTCAACAATTTAAAGCGGTTGTTGTAACATTTTAAATTTTACTTTATACCTTTAAAACGAAGTAAAATCGAAAAATATCGGGAGAAATATATAATAAAATGTGTTAAAATAATAGTATTAATAAATAGAAAATTCAGAACAATAAAATATGTATTCTCTTCCCTAATCCTTTAATATATTGTGTGATCAAAAGTTTCCGAACACCCCTCCAAAACAGGTCTATGATGTCTTTAAATACACTATCTACCAAATTGAGCGTTTACACACAATATTAGCCTGGCGAACTAGGAGACGCGCTGTAACCTATGCTCATAGGACATGTTTGATAGGTCCAGCTTTCATTTCCACGGTGGCTTAGTGGTTATGGCATCGTAACCCGAAGGTCCCTGGACGTGGAATGTTCTGCATTTAATCATCTTAAAAATTGAATTTAAATCGTACGAGCATGTAACATACATCGTTGGAAAGAGTAGACACAGTTGTTGCTCAATTTTCATCCAGTTTTATGTAATTTTGTAAAAGACTGCAATTTGCAAGGAGTATAAAAATTGGACCCCTGAGCAATGGCCGATTAACTCTCTTCCGACATGATAGTCGCATCAGAGTTAGAAGGGAGGCGCATGAAGCAATGGACCCGTCATGTACCGTACCCACTGTTCAAGCCTCTGGAGGAAGTGTTATGATCTGGGGTGGCTTCTGCTGGGCTGGACTAGGCTCAATAACATTGTGCACACAATAAAATGAAGTCTCTAGAGTATCTGACTTATTGAGTGACCATCTTCTACCCTCAGTGCAGTATTTCTTTCCCCAAGGTGATGACAGAGAAATTTATAATATTGATTGTAAAACTCTATAATAAAGCATTGGTGTTTGCGTAGTAGTCGACTGGTAACCGTTTCACTCCTTAAAAATAACAATGATAAAGATGTTAATGGAATCTTTGGAAATTGTAAACGATAACTTACAGATTGTATTTTTAGAACTTCTTTATCACCAGCCATATTTGTCAGACGATCTTTTGACGTTTTGCAACCTTTTGCAATATCAGATTGGAACATATAAATCTGTTCAGGTAGCGCATGATAATAAAGTCCGGTCTCATTTGCGTTGTACACATTCTCTGGAGAAAACTGAACAAATTTGGGGCCATTCGTAATTAACTAATTTCCTGCAGCTGAAATATTTGATTACTTCTGTTCGCCGCATATGCGCTTGTAAACGATATTCTCACGTTTTTTCCAGTGGTGGAACCATCCATCTGTCGCAACAAAATTTGTTTTTTCCGTTTTGGTCGCAAGTTCTTCTGCTTTCTGGTTCACACGGGCATCTCTTTCACGAACGTCTATAAACCACATTTTCAACGCCTTTCCACCTGTTGATCCTTCCGATTTCTAGGGCTATTTACATTTTCGTTATGCACGACAGCATCTCAATTGCACAACGATTTTTCAAAATTTTGGAAAGGAGAGGTTGGGAAATTTTCAATTGAACTGCTGTATTTCCTTGATTCATTTTACGGAAGTTTATCAAACCTCTGTATTATGTCTGCTTTATCCTTTAGAGTAAGATCATTTCGTCGTTAAACTGGTTGGACAGTTGTGGACAAAAGAAAGGAAAGGAATGAGGACTGAGCTTTTAAGAGCTGAGCTGCAAGTATGCTATAATCTTCATCTAAAATGTAACGAATTCATGCCTTCGCACCACAAAATGTTCAGCTTTTACATGGCCAGAAGTGGGGCAAAATAGAAATTTAAAAAAAGTATTCAGCGAGAACAGCAATTACAGTTAAATTATTTCGATTGCTGAAAAGTGAAGTTATATTCATATATGTTAACATCAATCACTTAATAACATTTTTATATATCTATTCGAATCATTTTCCTGAAGTTGTTCAAAATGACATAAAGCTGAAATTACATTTGGTTTACTTATTACAGAAGTTTAATGATATTCTACAACAGCATCATTAATACCCATATTACTCGTATTAGCACAATCAGCCCTTAAAAATACATTTCATGTTTGAAGCTAAGGTAAAATAGTAAACTTTAAGGTTTGTTATAAATGTCCGTAATTAATGACCTATTTATCTACTACTTAGGCCTTCAGTAATTTTTTTTATAGTCAATTTGGTCATTAAACATTAATTCATGATGTAGGTTTCTTGACTTTGTACAAATATAGGGGTGATCCAAAGGTCAAAAAAAACTTTAAACTTAATAATCCTCACACAATGTAGATAAAAATATTCGGTTTGGAGAGAAACGATTGAAATGACGTCGACTTTTTTTCAGGGAAAAAAGTTCATGCTAGAATTGTTCGGTATTTGACCTTCAGTTTATGCAAATTTTTAGTCTGTATAAAAAGAGCAGCACTCGGAAAGACGACACATTGAACATTTGTAAGCCGATAGTTAATCAAGCATCTTACCATCTGAAAATTTACATAAACTGATGTCTGTAACTGACAACATCTAACTGGAACAATCACGAATGGAATAAACGCGACTGGAATACGTCTCCCGGAATTGCCAGTTTGAGAGTTGGCAAGCCTAAAGCCAGTTGATGTCATTATTAAGTCAACATGGTGATCCAGAGCTGCTATACATTCTATATTGAAAAAAAACAAACAATCTATGCACCTAAAACCCGATCAGAACGCCAAAAGCTACCACCATTTCACAGATGCCTTCTTTGCCTTGCTGGTTCACAGAATCTTTCAATTCGTCAAATAAAAAATTTGTCCGCCATAAAAGTATCTAAGGATACTATATACAGTTGCTTCGTGAATAGTGATAATGTTGTGTACAACGAAAAGATAAAGGAAAAAAAAACACTCCGTTAATCTCAAAGCACACCCAAGAGAGATTATCATGGACTCGGAAACAGGAATTGGAAGGATGAATGGGTAACTGTGTATTTAGTGATGAGAAAAGAGGAACTTACATGGAGCTGATGGTTTGGCATCATATTGGCATGACATATGAAAGAATCCTAGGTCTGTTTACAGCAGCAACGGGATAATTGCTTTGACATTGGCATGACAGTTTGGGGGATGTTTGGGTTCAGTGGTACAAGTAACGTTGCTTTTCTGAATGGTAGGAACGCTTCCTCCATTACTTTTGTCATATCCAAAATTACTGCCTCCTTTATTTTGTAATCTCCAGCATCGCTTCCTCCTTTACAGGCAATCACGCAGAGGCCATAGAATACCGTAGTTTCCCTTCAAACGCAGAATGATACCTGCTTGAGCATGCGTATTTCATTTTATTTCAGAGATGGTTGAAAATTACAAAATAAAGTGGATGTAACGTTAATACGGAATACACGACTTCATCCACTTCAGTACAAAGTCTTTTATAGGCCATGCTTCAATAGGCTACGTACAGCGCCACCCGTCGGCAACATTTGTAACTAATTTGTAAGTAATTTTGAAACTTCCGTATCAGATTTTTACGGCTTTCGAAATAAATACCATTTGTTTCATTCTTAAACAGCCCTAAGCTACCAACAGACCCTTACAGATTATCTTTTACCTGTTTGTGAGCAACTGGGTGGTCCGGATTTCATTTTTCAGCAAGATAATACCTTTATTCTTAATGCTGCATCAACAACACAATGGTTTAAAGTTAAAAATTTAAACGTTAGTAAGTGGCCAGCCAAAAGTCGCGCGTAAAACTCACTGAAAATCTTTGGAGCATTATGACCCGAGAAGTATACACAGATGTCCGCTGGTTTTTATCAGTGCAAGAACTAAGTCCTTGAAGTGTTGATACAATTTGAAACCTGAAATGTTATTTGAATTATTTCAATGCCAGATCGTGTAATTACGGCAAGCAGACAACATATGAGGGGCGTTAAATTTGATCTGCATTTTTTATAAAATCAGGAAACTACAAACATACAGACACACAGACACACAAACTCAGCAGTTATTTCTCAGAGAACTCTCCTTGCTTCTCTACGCAGTTTTTCCAGCAATCTGCGAGCATTTGGATACCGGTTCTGTAGAAATCTTCAGACTGATGTCGGAACCACGTCGGGACAGCCTTTTTCACTTACTCATTGGAGCCGAACTCTGGCCTCCCAAGAACTCTTTCAATGATCCAAAAAGGTGTTAGTCGCAAGGGGAGAGATCTGGTAAGGAGTCCTGGTCGCTTTTTCCTTAGTGCCGGCTTCAGGGACGTCCTCAAAATGTAACAGTAGTAGGGTGCATATATGGTTCGCCGTTCTTCCAGAAAATCGACATGAATACAGTCGCCACCACTTTCTTTGCCGACGGTGTCATCTTGAATTTCTTAGGTCGTGGTAAGTCAGTATGTCGCCACTCCATGCTCACACGCTTGCTTTCAGGAGTATGGTGATGAATCCATGTCTCGTCGGTGGTCACAACACGCTTTAGGAAGCTGTCACCTTCCCTCTCATATCGCTGCAGCAGCATGGAACAGATTTCCATCGGGTGGTTTTGTGATCCACGGAGAGTTGCTTAGGGACCCATTTGGCACAGATCTTGTTGAATTTCAACTTATCAATACTGCCAGTGCTGATGTTCAGTATTGAAGCCAATTTTCGGACATGAAACCGCCTGTTGTCCCTTATCAGCTCATTTGTTCGTTCGATGATACCATCATTGATAGCAGTTGCTGGCCTTGCCTTATGAGGTTCGTTGCCGGTGGATTCTCGCCCTCCTTCAAACTTATGACACCAAGCAAAGACGGATGTTCGAGACAAACATGACTCGGTGAACCGTCTTTGAAGTCTCTGATGAATATCAGATGCTTTCCCACCTTCGTTGCAGAGAAACTTCATGATTATTCGTTGTTCTATTTTGGTCGACATATCGCTGTCCTCCATTTTGTTTAAACAAACAATCGGTTGTCATGGCATCCGCATGAGTGGTGTTGCATTTGTATGACAGACGGTAGTTGCCATCCCAACAATAAAAGTTTAAAATTTTTACAACAATGAAATTTACAAAAAATAAAGTCCAGGTCAAATTTGAACGCCCCTCGTATCTAGTCTTTTTCTTGATTTTTTGGTCATATTTAAGCATTGGTTTCAAAAAGTCTTTAAACTTTTGAGACAGTCACATTTTGAATTCTTTTAATTTTTCAGTATTTTTTTTATTCATTTTTGTCAAAATTTTGGCAAAATAACATGAGTGAGTTTTTAAACTTTTGAGACGCACCTTATGTGCCTTTTATGTGTGATGGAGAAAATTGAAGTGATTATCAGCCCGAGCTGCTTTTAACATATAATAATGTGCGTTTGTTTAAAACAAACATGCCGATTTAAGGATTAACAAAGAGCAACTTTCGATGTATTTTCAAGAGTTTAATACGAATTTGCTTTATTCGAAGTTGCATTTTATTACTGCAGATATTGGTGGTTCAATTCTTTTGGTAACATAATCCGGATTTACAGTAAATACAGAAGGTTCATTACGATCTTTGGTAACCATTTATTGCGGGAATGCTACAGATAACGTGCCCGTGTGCGTGATAGAAAGCACGTGAAATGATGCTATTACATCCGCATTGCTGTGTTTCATTCGAAAGCAGTAAATGTCATGAAAAAAATCTCTCCGAAAATCAGACTTTACTGGGATAAGGTATTTTATTGCCCTCTCCTACGCTAATTATAGGTATTCTTCTATAATTAGCGCATGTAAAACACGAAATTTCTCCGGAATGGTAAAGGAAAATGTCAGGAAGGGTTAATCCCAACTGGCCAGAAACTGCAAAATCCTCGAGTTCCCAAAAGTCGAACACCATAGGTCATTTGAAAAGGTCAAGCAGCTTTTCCAGTGTGAACATCCAGCAACCCAAAGACGGATCGCAAACATTGTAGGAACTTCACAGGATACCGTAAATAATAAAAATAAACAAAGATTTGCAGCTGGAAAAGCGTCACAAGAGTCGTGTTCATAAGCTGCTGCCACGACCCATCGCAGAAAGGAAGAGGAAATGTCAGAGGCTTTATGAGGGTTACCTCGCAGCAGAACGATGGAAGTACGTTGTCGCTTTGGATGAAGCCTACGTCTACCCCAACGATTGCAACAAACCCCGCGCGAATTTCTTCCACGTGGAGAGACGTCATATCAAAAGTGGTCCAACCAATGTTTTTCAAATGGATTTAGGGTGATTGCGAGATACTCGTTCAACGGCAAACTCACAATCAGAAGAGTTGACAGCAAGGACAATTTGCTATCAGCAGTGTGCTCAGTCCAATCCAGGCATTGTATGGAGAGGACAAAAGCAAAGTTTGGCTGCATGCAAGACAAAGCCTCCAGCCATACGTCTAATTCGACTGTTTAATTTATGTTGGGTTTGGAAGATGAAACTGGTTGGTTGGTTGGTTTGTTTGGTATTAACGTCCTTTTCAACTGCTATGGTCATCTCAGGAGGGCGTTATAGGGGCCGCAAATTTTGCCTCTCAAGGGCTCTTTAACGTGCAGCCGGCAAACGACTATACGGGACCAACGGCTTTACTTACCTTCTGAAGGAAGTGCGTGATCTCAGGATTTCCCCCTGAAAAATCCTCGCGTCCTCGGCCGGGATCGAACCCGCGTACTCGGGCATCAGAGGCGATCACGCAACCGCTGAGCCACCGAGGCCGATAAGATGAAATTGGAATTCACGTTATACACTTTCATGATATCCCTGTCAAGTCACCAGATGCATCCCCGATGGATTTCTGTGGGCTTAGATTATTGAAACGAGCCCTTGCTCGATACTGTCCAACAACCATTTAGGGTCTCTGGAAAACCTGCAAACAGGAATGGAACAACACCAGCCTCGTCGTTCTGGAGCCATCTCTTCTACAGTGGAAGATACGGTGCAGGGCAATAGTCCACAATCAGGTTCACCAAATAGAACACGGTCGTTGATGGTGAAAGGGGTTTTTCTTCGTAATCTTTCTTCTCCAAATCGTTGCCATAGATCGTAATCAACCTTCTGTATTGTAAGTATTTATTACTTAGTACTTGCGAGAAGAAATAAGCCAAGAAACTGTGGACACAATTATTAACTAAACGACGACACGAAACCACAAATCCACAAAAATAATTTTAATGCCTCAGAAGTACATTTCGGGGGCTACGCTCCCTTCATCAGTGAGCCATTCGAGACATTAAAATTATTTTTGTGGATTTGTGGTTTCGTTTCGTTGTTTGGTTGTACTTAGTACTTTTTAATCAGTTTGTAAATTATCTGGATTAACTATTTAGTGAATCACTGGGTGTAAACAAAGGTTATTTGGTCATTGGTAAGCAAAAGATATTTCATGAAGTTGTTCAAATATAGCTGCATGTTTAATAAGATAGTTGAAAAATTCATGTCTGTTAATGCATGCCTATATAATAATAACTGTCCATCATTATTATGGGCCGTTTTAATTTTATGGCTTTGTTATTATCATGTTATTGATGGACAACAAGCGCAAACAGACTTTCGCCCATTCATTATCTGACAAATTTCCATCCTATTGCCTCCACTGTTTATGTATACATTGCAGGCGATCATGGAGAATGATGACGCTGCGAGGTTCGTTGCTGGAATTTTGACGGATTTCATTTAAAAATGGATGAATAAGCCATTATCTCTGCCATTGCAGGAGAGATGGGGTTGAGGAGGAGGGGGACCTTATTACCACCTGTGCTGCTCTTTTTATTCCGACATTGACTACTAGTGCCTAGCATTTTAATATTGTTTATGGTTATCGCGTTCCCTGTATGTCAGAAATTTATCGTGCTCAACATAAATTGCCATGGTAGACTGGCGCTGACAAGATCAATATTCAGCGACACGCAACACCCACACATTGAGACTGAAGGTGCTTGCTTTGCTTATCTTTGGCTTTTCAAACCGCTTTCCTTCTGCTCCAGATTTTCAGCGAGATATTTCCTCGACGACATTTTTATTTTTAAAATTACCTTCTCTCCATTTTGCGAAGGTGGCAATCAGTTACTGAATTATGCTGGCCATTGAATTTTCTTGTTTTTCTCTTTTTTTCATCACGAAGGCTGATCATCTTTAGAATCTAAATATTACTTCTTTGAAAGCACTTAAAGAGCAGCTTCGTCCGTTACTATTCTCATAAAACGCAAACACACAATAATATCCCAACACACTTGAAGGTAATGGGAGCATTCTGCGCTAGATCGTAAATGATTAAAGTAGATAAAACCCTCCGAAATGAAAAATGAGAAGGAAAAACAATTCATTCGTGGGTAATTAGAAAGTGTAATTAAAGGTTGGGTTTTTGAACTTTGACCTATTCAGATATTGAATTGGTTTGTAAAAGGAAAGAAAAAAGAGTAATAGCTTTTTAAAATGTATGATGAAGAGGTCAGGTGTCAGATAAGTTGGAATATAGTAATAATAATCCAACCGAACAATGGAGGCCAATAGTCATATCGATTCTCTATAAATCATCTTATTCAACCCATGTTGCAGTGATTGATTTGTTTGCATTCTTGAAAGGATTTTTGACTTCAGAAAAGATTTTCTTTTTTACTTTTTTTTTATTCTGAGCAGAGATTTTCATTTGCTTCTTAGACTTTGCAGAAGAGCCTTCGTTTGGCATAAAAAAATAATGTAATTACTAGAAATAAGTAGATAATGAATTACTTTAATAAGATTTAGACAAACTTAACTTAATTAAGCAGTCGCTTAAGTTTGTAACTTCAACTTAAATATTTTTAACAGTTTAAATATTTTTTCCCTAATGATGTGTAAAATTATGAGTGAGGTATCTTGTCTTATAAGCTCATTTATTTAAATGGCACTTACAAAATTGAATGTCTCTCGTACGAAGTAATTTCCTGTTTTCTCTTGTCGTATACCTCTTTGATATGATTGTCTTTATATTGAATTAATGGGAAAAAAACAGTTCATACTTAAAGGTAAATTCTATGGTCGAACATTGCTTAAAACGAAAGCTCGAAAGGTGAAGGTATCAATAATCACTTAGCATATATGAAAATTTTCAATTCGAACACAAAATTAACAAAAATTAATCCTCCCGAGGAGGGTATAGGAAAGTAGTGGAAGCCCTGAGTTCATCTATTTTATAACCTTTTTCTCCGCATTTTTAATCAAAAAATTGATTTTCTCGAACGTAGTAGTTAGAGAGTGTAAAAGAGCTCAATTTTCTTTCGTTACTTATTAATTCCGATGGAAGGACATATCAATGCCATGAATATCGTTGTCTATGAATAACGTTTTTATTTGGTATTTGGAAACGTTAATACTTCAAAAAATACGGGACTGTTACCTCCACAATTACGACCCCATTTGGACAATTAGGCCTAAGCTTCATAGTAAGAGGAATCTACATAGCGAATTTCACTCCTTTACATACGTATAAATAATATAGACCAGATGGTCCCCTCTAACTCTCACTCCCGTAACTCCGACCCCAGTGGGCCAATCAAAACCAAATTAAATAGTGAAGTAGGACATGCCGATGGTGATCTACATTCCAAATTTCAATCTTCTACGATAAGAAATGTAGAAAATATGAAGGCAACAGGCGGACAGACAGACGGACATTGCAAACCAATAAGTAGTCCATTCTTCCACTACTTAATAAAATATAAGAACAACTTTCGTTCTCCTCCTCCTCCTCCCCTTGCAATCGAGAGAGACGCCATTTTTCCGGTCGTTGTGATGTCACAAGGGTCCGAAGAAATTTCGGAATCATGCATTGCAGTGCTGAAGTTTCTACCATTTTGTGTTTATACACCCAAACACAGAACATTTTGAACGCATTCTGCACGGAAAACAGGTTAGGGAAATCTTGCCATATTTAGAGTAGCTATTCGAGACTAGAATCGAAAGTGCTTCTCTCACAACGAGATTCCTGGCAGGTTCTCGCTGCAGGAAATGACGTTATGTTCTGCTGATTTTCTCAAGAACAGGGATGGAAGGACCAAAGAGCAAATATTCAATATTCCGACGCATTTATTTAATGAACGATTGTAAAATCAAAAAGTTTGATTCAGATATACTTTATTACCTTGAATAATGGACTTGTTTTTTTTTGCATTATAACATTAATCAAGGATAATAAAGTACAATATATGGCATCAAAAGTTTGTGATTTTACCTAATGTATTATAAAGAAAAATGCCTCGGAACATTGAAAATTTGCTCTCTGGTCATTCCCTCTTTACTCTTGAGGAAATCAGTTGAACATGATCTCATACCTGGCATGAGAACCTAATGGGGATCTCGTCGTCGAGAGAAATACAATATTACCCGCTTAATACGATCACGGTTATGACGATTTTCCGCATAATACGCGCTTTTTGTCGGTCCCTTAAATTTAAGAGCTTTACCACACAATTTATCCCGTTTAATAGAATTGTTTTCCCGCATATTACGTTTCTTTGCGCCGCTGTGCATACGAGCTTGAACTTAAGTCATGGCAGTTGTCAGTGATGCAGGCAGATCGCATGCATATTCAATCCTGCGCGTCTCCATGTTTCCATCTTCAGTTCTTTGTTTTAATTCATTAGATCCATCAATGCTCATTAAAAGTGTCTAAAATTAAGTATACAGCGCTCTTATTAGATCCTTATTTCAAATAGGATATTATATATTTACGTTTATAATGGTAAGGTACGTGTTTAAAGTATAATTTCAAAGTTTAATTATGTGTAGGCTCCGTGCACACTACCGGTGGCAGCACTGAAATTGGCGTTTTTTGCCATCTGGTGACTAAATTTGTAAGTTATTGAATGAGATCCTGCCCTTCCACGCTGTGAGATATGGGATATAATGGCTAGTACTAATTTTTCGTGGCTTTAAAGCCCTGAAAAAACCCAAAAGAAAACCACAAAATGCAGTTTAGAATGCAGTGATGAATACAAACAGTGGAAACGACTCATTCAGAAAATGCTAATTTTTGTCGCCAGAGGGATCGAGGTCGGAAATATTAACTCCGCACGGAGCCTATAACAATGATTCTATAGTATAGAATATAAAATGATGATTAGAGTAGTATGTGTTTTGCATATTTTAGATCTTCCTGCCTAAGACGTTTTCCGCTTAACACGTTATTTTCGCACAGTCCCTACAGAATCTATATTAAGCGGGTTTTACTGTACTTTTGATTCTAGCCTCATATCTAAGATTTCGATAACCTGTTACACTGGAAGAATGAAATAAGAATTCATTAATATGTTTAATACTCTATAGAAACATCATAATTAATATGAAGTTAAGTTCCATATATGGGTCTAACCTTTTATTCAAGATTAAATGGTTCCACGTAGCACAGTAACAAAATGTTCTGTGTTTGAGTGTATAAATATCCAAACCGATTTATAATAACGAAGTTCCTTCGCATTTCTTCGCATCTAGTGACGTTCCAAAGACCGGAAAAATGGCGTCCCTTTCGATCCCAGGAGATGGGAAGAATGAAACGAAGATGATTTTCGTCATTTACCCAACCTCATAGAAAATGTTTGGGGCATTTTGGAACGGCATATCCGACAGGAAAATCCTCTTCCGACAAATCTGCTAAAAGAACTAAAGGAACAGGAGACCCAAAGATTTTAATTTAGAAAATTGGTTTGTTCTTGTGTCTCCTGTTCATAGTCTTTCCATCCACAGCCTTGAGGTAATTATTCTATTTAGAATTAAAGGTGAATGCTTGGTCTTCCATTAACAAGTGCTTCAACACTTTATTGACTCTGTGCCAATCCACATACATGCCGTAATTCTGGCCAAAGAAGGTCTAGTAAAATATTAAGTAGACGTTTTTAATTTATTGGCCAGTGTGTGTTCCTCATCAATGCTTCTCATCATCCACTCGCACCCAGTATTTTTACTATTTTTCTTTTCAAGCACTCCTGTTGTTGGAAATCCCTTTCAGCGTTTTTCTTCTCATATGAGATGAGATTTATTACTTTTTTAAAACTTCAAAGTGTGAAAAATTTCTCAAGAATTCCCGTTCTTGAAACATTTTAAAATTCAAGGAACGTCTCAATACTCGAACAATATAGTGTTATTGCTTGTGCATTAACTTCAGACACGTCTCTATCTGTTCCTTCGTAAAAGAGCGCGCAGTCTTCGCTTTAAAATGAAACGTCTCTGATTTTATCGTTAATTCGACTATTCATCTGACGTATTATTGTTTTTAGATCGATTGCTTTTCGATATGAATATTAGAAGACGGCGAAAAGAGAGAGAGCGAGAGATTTGAGTTTTATCGATTTCGATTTCTCTTCTTATTAGAATCAAAGGCCGCCGCCGCTGCTCATTCAGAGTGCCTTTTTTATTTTATTATTATTATTTTTTTAAATCGGTTTTTCTCTCTTGTTTTGACTGAAAGCAGACAGACACTGAAGGTCAGTCCGTAGAGGGTGGGGTTAGAGTTTTTCTGTAATGGGCCTCGGAGAACGAACGATAAATCTGGCTCCGATTCCCACCAGAGACGAGAATTTCATTTCGACTGCATTTCATTTTCAGAAAGTCGTTGCGAGAAGGATGCTGTTGGGTTTCCATGGCGATTAAGGGATTACGAAAAAGGACGATAAAAATGGTTGTCGAGGAGTATCATTTTTTTTTTATTACTATTCCCCTCCTTTCAATTTGCGCTTTAGGTGATAAACATAAATTTTTATGAAATTTTTAAATTGCTGAAGTTGTTTCTTTAAAAATCAAGCAGCTAATAAAAAACAGTTTACACTAAAACTATAATGCATTTAACAGCGTTTGTTAAAATAAATCAAGAATACAAATCAAAGATTGGATATAATTTTTTTAAAGAGTTGGCATTTTCAAGATGTGTAACGGAAGATTTTATGGTATACGAATTTCATGTAATACAGCATCAGAAAATAGATCAAAGTTGATTAGTAACTAACCAACGGTGATAGAGTTAGATTAACGTGTTTTCAAGAGAATTTCTCTCATCATCAGTTTATACCAACGAGATTAAAGAAAGGGTAGAGTTGGATTATAATTTAAAACCATGGTCACCGTGCTCCATTGTTAAAATCACAGCCTACTATATAGATAAGGCTGTGATTATCTATATAGTAGGCTGTGGTTAAAATCAAGCTAAAGTTTCTAGCTCCCAATAGGGCGGGAACTGTATTGAAAAGTGGCGCTGCATGTACAATCGGCCCAACTGCGCCTGCAGCGCCGCCCTATCGGCAGATGGAAACTGTACTTTCATTTTCAGTTTCAATGAAAAACCTCTATCGCAGGTCACGGTCTTTATACAGTGCTTTACACGGTCGGCCCTAGCAACACCTCTTAGAAAGAAAGCTTCACAACTGAAAAGTCATGCATTGTTACATCATCATAAGTCGACCAAATTTAGGGCTTATTATTGGTAGAAATACGATCAACAATGGTCGAATTATGATGATATAACAATATATGACGTTTCAGTTGTGAGGCTTTCTTTCTAGGAGGTGTTGGCCCTAGTCAACGCCTCCTAAAGATAAGGCCTTAGCACTCGGTGAGCACTGCATCATCAAACTGAGACAGACAATGCAATGTTCATTGTTTACAGCAATTTTAATTTGGTTTTAGTTGGCCCACTGGGGTCGGAGTTTCGGGGGCGGAAATTAGAGGTGAACAAAAGGTCTACGCGTATTTATGCATATAAAGGAGTAAAATTCGGTATGCAGATTCCTCTAATCAAGATCAACATTACTATGAAGTTTGGACCAAATTGTCCCAATGGGGTCGGAATTGTGGGGGTGGCAGTTACTTGGTCTTTAGAACTACGGCAACATATGGCATGTCATATATTATTCGATCAGAAATGATAAGAAACGAAAGAAGATAAGAGCTCTTTTACAGTCTAAATACTACGTAAGAGAAAATCAATTTTCGATTTAAAAAATTGGGGAGGGGGGTTAAAAAAGCGAGATGAAAGGGTAAAAATAGATGATCTCAGGGCTTCCGCTACTTTCCTATACCTTCCTCGGGAGGATTAACTTCTTGTTTTTTTTACTCATTATACCTCACTTCTTCACTTTAAAAATTTCATTCCTTCATGCAACTATTTTATATTTATACTAGCAGAGACACCCGGCGTTGCCCGAGATAATTACAGTTGTAGGTTAAACAGAACAACCTCATGAAGTTAAATAATAAATTTGTTTTCAGTAATTCTACAATTCCCTTCTATAGACCAAGTAGTTGTTCAGATGTTTCTGATGCCCGGATAACTTTTTGTTATCTCTGCCCAATATTTATTCATTTCTTCGCTGGCATTTCGATAGATATGAATTATTGTTATAATCCTTCGAAAGATTATTATAGGATATAACATCATATGGTTGTTGGTTTGAAGAGTTGAGTTCATGTATGCTTTGTTATCGGTTATGTCGCCAACTATAGCTCGAACGAAGGGACTGCCTCCTCTGTCATCTTTCAATCTTTCTGAATAGTCTGCTAACTCTCCATTATCTCCAGTTACGGATCATTATTAAATATTTCCAAGAAAACGTTAACTTCTAAGAAAAGCCCCGAACAACAGGAATTCTACGTATTGTTACAAAGTCAATTTTATAATTCTCAGAGATGGGATTTAAACATCATTCTTAATGAACATACTTATATTGCACACTTTGCCCGGGCTTTACTTACCCTCTTGTTGTTCTGTCTCAGATTAAAATGTTATCCATCTTCACCCCCCAGGGAGCATCACTGGATACTTTAGACCAGGACCGTCCAACTCGTGCACTTCGCCCGTGTGCAACATAAAATGCTCGCGGACAAAGCTCACGGGCAAAGTCGAGGAGATAGTCCAAAACTCAGGAGGGGAGTGGGTATAGTTTCCCTATGCAGTGTTGCCAGACTTTAGGGGCGATTGCATTAAATGAGGCATTATTTCTTATCTTACTGATACTTGCTTGTTTTTCGTCTCGCATAACATGGCGCACATTCCTAAAAAGCATAAAATCACTGAACCAGTATTTAAACCGCAGTGGGAGAATATGGTTTTTTTTTTTCATTGTTCACAGATCGGATTCGAAATGCTTAATATGTCCTTTCGGGGAAAAAAAAATATAATTCTACCTGACATCGAGAAAATTGTCACATTAAAACGAAGGAAATAAAATGGTAAGCTGCCTCGTTTTTTATTTTTTTTACAATGTCGAATTGATAATTAGCAACTCGACTTTAAGGAACTGATCAACATAATGTGCAATAGGGGGGTAAGGAAGATTACCCGCGTGCACGGGCGCTGCCCGCGGACAGAAATCTTGGACAGCCCTGCTTTAGACCGACCTATCTTTTAAAATTTCCCTTGCCCTTGACGTAGAAGCTCTAATAACCTCCTTCTGTGTTCAGATGTTTCCAATGCCCGGATAGCTTTTTATCTTTCTGTTGCAAATTTCACTGATCAATACTCGTTCTTTCTCTTTTTTTGCCAAACACACAAATTTTCGCAAGTCGTCTGGACGTTTTTAGGGAGCTCAAGGGAGACCCGTGTGATTCCTTAGCCTCCTCGATAAACACTGCCTTACCCATGTCCTGTCACTGCATAATCATATTTATGCTCGTTGTTAATAATTCGTTACCCCCTCCCTAAAAGAGGTTAATATGGTTAATTGTGTAGTGCCACACCAATTTCTGTGTTAAGCCAGTGCAACACCAGTTAATGTGTTAAGTGTACAGTGCAACACCAGTTAATGTGTTAACAAACTTTCAACCCCCCTTTCCCCCCCTTAGGGGTTGAATTTCGAAAAACCCTTTCTTAGTGCTCACTTACAATTTGTAAAGAACCTCTATACAAAATTTTAAGTTTCTAGGCCTTATGGTTTGGGCTGTGCGTTGATCACTCACTCAGTCAGTTTCTTCTTTTATATATATACCTGTCGTATAAAGAAACAAAACGCCTACTTTTTAGAAAATTTAATTAATGTTCTGAAGTTTGACTCCAATCTTTTTGTGTCATTTATCACAGTTTTGAATTACAAGGTTTTTTGGGTTTTTTTTGGTTTTTTTAGAACGAACATTACGTGCTAATCGAAAGTTAGATACAATTTCTGTTTTGTCCCGCCCTCCCCTTAATGAGAAAAACTGTTTCGGAATCTAAAATAACACTTAAAGAAGTTAAAACATAATTGAATTTGAAAGTCGCTTTGCTCTAAAATTTTAAGAAATGAAATTAAAGAGTTTGAACTCAAAGGAAACGTTACTAAAAAATGATGTTGGTTAGATCAACAGAATAATTAAGTGTAATTAGATCAGAAGACAAGAAACTAATAGGAAATTGACGTACATGAAAACGGAAATGAAGCCATAGAACGAGTTTTAAGTTGAAGGACCCTTGGAGGACTCCTCCTGAGAGGATTTGCCAAACAACATTAAATATTAATTGGATCGGGGAGAAAAATATAATTTCAAACGAAAAGACGTGTACTTTTTTCCTAAAATTATGCATTTTCCCTTAAAGGTGCAGACATATTAAGGAAAATTTTGTCTTAATCGAATTAAGAAATCCTTGGTCGCTAGTTCGAATCCTGTTTAATGGGGGAGGAGATTGCCATTTGAATCTTTTTTATATATATTTCTGTTGGGTTTTTATTTTATTTCTCTTTACTTTCAGTCAATTAGTATTCCGGTAAATATATATTATTTAAAACACAAACAGAGTCCGATTTTAATAATAATATTTGTGGAGAAGCGGACCTTGTTTGTGTTTTAAGGAATTGGCATCCACAGTACGTATGGTAATTTGTTATTTTTTCTATAGCTATCTATTAATTGAATGCTCGGAACATTTACAGAAGTCTAAAGGGATATCTTTAATAGGCGTAAATTTATAGGGAAAACATTTTTTTCTGGAAAGAAAACTTATTGGATTGTTGCAAATGAGAGGGCCGATTAAATTTTGGGGAAGCGCAAGTTGCGGATTATACAAATTTTTGGTCTTACTCGATAACGTGATTCAATAATAGCAATTGTTGCGTGAAGGGAACGTCGAAGAGTTATTCGTGGGTTTAAATTGGGAATTCTGTGAATGGTCTAGCCGAAAGGATTTGCGAAATCTAGCTCCGGAGATATAGACCCACAAAATGAATCCCGTTGACTCCTTCTTCTATTGATCCTGACGAATTAAAGGATACCATTGAAGCAGATCCACGACAGACAGAACGAGAGAATGCCCAAAAGTTAAAAGTACGCTACTCACTGCTTCCTAGCTTCTCGATATGTAGATGCCATAGAATTTATCGAACACAACAAAGCACAACGATTAAAAATATGCTTTTGTCATGCAAAAAAAAAAAGGCAAGCAGGGAAGAATTTTGCAGAGTACTGTCACTGTTGAGGAAAAGTATATATTGTACGACAATCATGGGAGTAAGAGACGTTCCAGGAAGAGCTCCGAAGACATGCAAAGAAGGCAGTGCTTACCCTATGGTAGTGCTCTGCCGGTATCATTCACTATTCTTTCCTTCCAACGGCCAAACCGTAATAGCAGATCGATACTATGTAGATAGACGGCAGATGCACGAAAATACTAGCATTAAGCAGCCAGTTGATTCAAGTTAATATCTGACCCCATTCCTTATTGATGACGATTCAGCAAATCCGTTTTTTGGACCATGAGATTGTGCTGCTACATCCTCCTTATTCTCTTGAGTTTACGACAGCGGGTAAGAAATCATCTTGTTCGACGCGTGAACAAGTTTTTGTCAAAGAAATGCGTCGCACATATAAGCACCTGAAATCATTGTGACACCATGTGCTTTTGGACGAATGGTTCATCGGTTTGAGAAGACGGGAGGCTTCACTATTTGCAGCGCCCTATCTGTCAATTTTGAATTAATTTTATTGTGCCAACCGTTCCTCCTTGGTCTGAGACGCATACCAACAAAGTTTCTCGTTGTTACACCGATTGGTTTTCTCTCTATGAATGGCTTTGAATGGAGATGATTTATTTCGAGTCTTCCTGTATTTCAAATGTTGATATAGAAAATAATATAGGATGCAGAAAGAGTTACGCAATGCCGTCAAATTTCATCTCGCGCATTCTTTATTAGATTAGGTTAGGTTATTTTTATAATAAAACTAGCTGATATACCCGGCGTTGCTCGGGCTCTTTTTTTGATGAAATTTTGCAATACCTGAATGTGAATATACAGAAAAAGAGAACACTTGAAAAACGCTTGCGTACTAAGGCAAGAAATGTCAAGAACAGGCTATTGTATCATTTTCATTCTACTGTACAGGGCAAGTCAAAATGAATACTCCAATTTCATAGTGTACTATGCAAAATGTAATCAGTGTTTTCATTCAAAATATACATAAATGCAGAGGTAATGTAATCACGTTTGTAATGTTATATTCTCCAATAGATGGCCTCCAGGTCCAACGACTGACCTCGTATCACAGCTGCTATCGCCAGCATCAAATACAGACATGCTGCACAAAGTTTGGCAAAAATTTCATTTCAGACTTGATATATGTCGTATAACAAAAGGAGCATATATTTTTTTTCCCGCTGGACCCAAAAAGAAGATTGTCTCGTTTTGAATATGACGTCATCTGTTGGCGAAAAAATTTTCCACTTTTTAAGATGGCAATGGGCGAATTTTTCATTTTCGTTACGTATTGGCCAAAAACATTGCAGACAGTTTCCAGAATCCCGAATACGAAAGTTACCATTACCCTCAGTGGCCTTCCTCTTGCGTTGAAAAGCAAACATAAACCAAAAAGACGTAACTGAAATGGAAGAACGTACCTGAAAGATGTACGACACGAAATTGAAAGTGAAACCATGTTCAAAGACTTGCGAATTAGAAAAAAAAAGAAAAAGCAAAGTTCACGAATAAAAAAAATATCGCCCCATGGCCTGCGTATGAAAGAACTAAAAAAAAAAAGTTTTCCGCATGTTTAAACATGTGTTTTGCGTCTCCAACACTCACTTCCGGCCAATAAGCCACTCGCTTCAAGGATGGTGGCAGGAGTCAGGGACTATCATGAGCGCTGACACCAGAAATTAGAAATTTGTCGAAAAAAAAACGAAAATTCTTTTTTTTGAAACATCTCAGGTAGACACAGACCTTCCTTTTGCTTTGAAGACCTAGTGTGCAAAGTTTCAACGCAATTGGATGAATGGTATATGAAAGCATACGGTACAAACAAACAAACAAACATACAAACATTCATTTTTATATATAAAGATTTATTTTCAAAACGGTTTTATTGTTTAAAAGAACTGCCTCATTCCCATTAAAAATGAATTCCTTGTTTATTTTAATTTGACTTTAACAATATATTCAATATTATTTTTGGTATAGTCACCTACCAGCTGAGATGCCCGTCTTCGCCGAGCTTTTTTTCAAGACAAAATGAAGGCGGGGTATCAGTATCTATCTACTCTAGGTATATACCTATGTTGTTTAAGGCTTGACCCTGGGACTTGTTAATTGTCATTGCATAAGCTGGGCGAACGGGAAATTGTCGACGTTCGAACTCCACAAAATGATCAGTCGCCTGTAACGGTATTCTTGGTATTAAAACAATTTGTCCTGCGTTATCCCCGCTGAGCATTGTAGCTTGTAATGAATTATAATGATTATTCGGAATTGGCTGTTGTATTGCTTAATACCTCAAACGTTCAACCTATTGACCGTCGACCCTACAATTTACCGACAACTTCGAACGTTGATGTGATTTTATCTGGTAATGGAGTCAGTGGATGATTTCAAAATTGAAATACTGAATTGCAAAATGCGTGTGAAAGATAAACTTTAAGCATTTACTTCAATTTTATGTTAAAAATAATAGCAACTACTTCAATACTTGCACTGCGATTACAACCAGCTGAGAAACTCAGTACGCTTGTTTATGTGACATAGTAATAACGTATAACATAATAATAATAATAATAATAATAATAATAATAATAATAATAATAATTAATAATAATAACGCTAAATAATAAACGAAACTTCCCAATTTATGCAGAGCGAAAGGCGTGTATAAATTTGTATATCGCTTATAAAAGAATACTTTAAAATACGTAAATACATATGATGTATCTAGTTAAACCATTTCGTCTGTAAATTCATTGCTATAGTAACACGAATAAGTACAAATCTGCAGCTGCAAACTCGTTAAAGGCTAAGCTTCGCCTTGTTTACTGACGAGACCAACGAGAAAGACAGGCTTGGCAGCATTGAAAAATCACATCATCTGGGTCTGAGCAACAATCCAACTTTCATTGTCTTCATTTTGGATTTTAATAATCATGTTATTTTTTTTTGTTGGAAATAATGCCCAGCCCTTCTCGTTGGCCTCTCTTTTGCTATTATGGCCTCGTTTATCAACGAGTCTAACGAGAAAAACAGGCTCCGACACTGAAAAGTCACCTGACCAAGATAGTAGGTCTAGCAACAATATAACCTTCATTGTTTACATCTTGGATTTTAACAATCTTTGCTTTTTTTGTTTGTTTCCATCTTTCTCGTTGGCCTCGTCATAGTCTTTACTTCTATAGACCGTGGCCTAGTTTACCAAATTGTGAAGTCACGACCAAATAATAAAACCGAACTATTAAAATCTGTTTTTTATATATGAAAACAATTTCAAAAAATGTTTGCATTCCAATACGTGATTATTATCGGACTTTCACCTTTATTTTAGTCTAAACAGAATATTATTATAGTAAATAATATTTTTTATATTAATTACTCAATTTCATGCCGTGTTCGTCTTCAAACTTTAAACGCGTTTTTTTCGGAATCTGTTATTTTCTCATCAGGTCCCTTTTCGCGTGATCATTCACACATATGATATGTGATTTAACTAAAGATTGGGAATAGTCCTCTGAAAACATTTTTTAAGACCGCCATCATCTATTTCTAACTCTGTGATCAATTATTCAACTTCAAATTTCCAATTTCGACCTTAAAGATCAGCTCAAATTCATGTTCTGCAAACTTTTATCATCATTGAAAAAATTTATTATTATTTATCTTCCTGGAAATCCTCTCTGAAATCTACACTTCAATATTGGGCATCATCTAGATACAAAATTGTTATTACTATGGACTTGAAAAGTGACTTTACATCATTATTAAGTACAGAAAGGTGCTTTATGCTATTAGTGGGGGGAAAAGTGTCTGTCGTCCATCTGTAACAAGCCGGCCAGGTGGCCGAGAGGGCTAGGGCGTAGGCTTTCTAGTTCTCGAGTCCGCCTGGCTGTGGGTTCGACTCCCGCCGTGGGCATGGATGTTTGTGTTTGTCCCGGGCTACTAACCAGCACGTGTTACGATGTTGACTGCGCAACTCGGAAACTAGTCGTTGGAATTCGATCAAATTTTAACGGTATACATAGTTTTATGCACCCTATTATTCCCCCAAATTTCATTATCCTAGGTGTTATTAAAATCTGAGTTATTAACTTGTTGATTTTGGTGGCGGCATTTTTATTTCTGTTCATATCTCAGTTATCATTCAAATTCGGACCCATGTTCATATGAACCTTATTGCTACCTCCCCTAAAAGTTTGTACATTGAATTTTGAATCGCCCTGTATATTAGAAAAATTAAAAATAATAAATATGTTTGAAGTGACTGAAATAAAATATGTACAATTTATAAATGCCGATCTCTTTTTTGGTCGTATATAATTTTTTAATGAAATAGTCATTGGCAACATGCAGCATAATATTTGGGAGGGACGAAAGGAGAAAACCGCACCGGAAGCCATAGAAGTGACATGAATATTCTCGAAACTTCTGAGTACATTACGTAATAACTTTCCCCTCTTTAAATGCAAACTGCAATTTGCGGCCAGTCATTTACACGACAACATGGGTCGAGCCAAGGCGGTCGGTCAAGATAGGCACAATAGAATAATCCAATAATTTATAAGAATGTATCTCAGCTTGAAATAGTTATGAATCTTGGACTTCCGTCATCTACAGTTCATAATATTGATAATATATTAATAGATACAGGACAAGCGGAAATACCACTGTTCGTAAAGGACAAGGACGAAAACCAATTCTGATTGCTCGTGATCTTCGGCTTTTCAGACGTCACCGCATTTAAAATAGACATTCAACAGTGACATTGCGGAATGGGCTCGAGGATTCTATCAAAAACCTTTATCCTTGAATACCGTTCGCGCCACATCAGAAAATGTAAGTTGAAGCTCTTTTATGCAAAACGAAAGATGTTCGTAAACACACAGCAGAAACGTAGGCGCTTGGCTTGGGCACGAACCCATCTGAAGTGGACTGACAACCAGTGGCAACGTGTTTTTGTGGTCCGATGAATCTACATTTACGGTTGTTGTTGTTGGCGAAAATCATCGGCGTGTACTTAGGACCAAAGAGGAAAAGGACAATCCATCCTGTTACCGACGTGCTGTACGGAAGCCAGCTTCAGTAATGGTCTGAGGCCGCATGAGTGCCAATGGATTGGGAAACTTACACACCTCCAACGGCACAAGCATATATTGGAACAAGCTAGGGAGCTGAAACTTGACACACATACACAGGATAGCTGACAATTTATGTTAAAGAAACAATTTTTCAAATCGGTTCACTGGCTCGTGTTCTAATGGTACAAATTCATTACTACGGATTGATTGTTGTGACAATTGGACAATCCGTTATGGCGGGAGTTAAATGTATTTATTGTTTATTGTTGCAAAATTAAACTTTATTGTTGCCACTAAATAAAACATTATAAAAGCTTGGTTTGAAAAAACCTTTTTCCTCTTATCTTGTTTTATTAAAATCTTTGCGGAGATTTAAGAAATTATGCTAAAACAAATAAGAGAATACAACCTCTACGGGGTGCAGCTGCTTAAGCTTTTGCTGAAAAGGTGAAGGTACTTTCCCTAATGAGCTAATAACTTGAGAAAATTTATTTTTCATGTGGTTTTTGTAATGTAGTAACTTCCTTTAGAGAAGTTATAGATAATGTTTATCTAAACATATCAGGAAATTATAAAGATCTCAACTGATTGTGTGAGAAGAAATCCTTGCTGCTCAACACATACTGTTCTTTATAAACAACCACATTCAGGACATGATTCCATGGTTTGTGACTGAATACGTTTACGTGTTGATGAGACAGTAAACAGTGTTCCTCAACTCTCTCAATCCATCTCTGAAGTATTTTGTAATAAAGACAGAACTTAATTCAGTACTCATAGCCTTTCTTTGATATTCTAAAATGTTAAGGATGGAATATCGAATTTTCCTGGGCAAACCCAACTGGATACAAAATTCCAGTGCGAGAATTGTAAAGAATTCTTTTCGTTTTTCCAAAGTGAATATATACTTTATTAAGCATTTTTTCATGTATTCTTACTTATATTCAAATTCAGATATTGCAAAATTTCATCAAAGAAACGGACCGAGCAACGCCGGGCATATCATTTAGTTAATAATAGTAAATAATAAATGCCATCAAACAATGATAATAAAACAATGTTTACTTAACCTTGACAATATAGCATGACGCTTACTACGTTATAAAAATGCCATCAAACAATGCTGATACAAACAATGTATACGTAACCTTGGCAACATAGCGATGACATTAGCCGATTATATATATGGATATGGATTTTAGAAGAATATATGTCGCCTTCTCGGCGACGTCTTTAGAGCCCGCCCCTTTCTATTTCAACAAGATAATACTAAATATCACACCGCTCGCGGTACAGGACAGTGACTACACAATAGACGAATTCGGGTGTTAAATTGGCCTGCCTGCTGTCCTGGTTTGTCTCCAATAGAGAATATATAGCGAATTATTAAGAGGCAGTTACGTCAAACGACGACCCTGAACTTTCGTCAGCAGGAATGGCAACAAATTCCCGTTGCAACGGTACAGAATTTGGTATCATATGTTCTTCGACTGCTACAAAGCGTAATAAGAAGGAAGGGAGATGTCACCCAATGGTAATTCGCCCACTGTCCCAACTTTTTTGGAGTTCGCAAAAAACCTACTATTTATTACTATTAGTTAATTTTTTGGTTCTGAAATGTTTATTAACTATCCAATAAACTCTCTGCTTTTGAAATAAAATGAATTAATACATCATGTATCAATATTTTTGCTGTGTCGCATGTTTTCACCTTGTCCCAACTTTTATGGAAATGAGATTTGTATATCTATTGTAAGTAATATAGCTTTGAGCGAATAGACCGTTAAGTATTGCTTTCACCAATCAATAAATATGGTTCAGCGCACGAACCAGTTCGAAGATGGTTGAAAACGATACAATGTCACTAATGGTACCATTATGATATCCCTAAAATTTTAAAGGCGAACATATAGCAATACATCAAACAACTCGTAACGACGAGCTATGGGCGAATATACAGTTGTTAAGTACGTTTTTGACAATCGATAAATACAGTTCGATGATGGTCGAATTTGATACGTGATACCTCTTCTAATGATGGGCACAATTAAGAATTTAATGATATAATGTAAATTTTCAATGCTATTATATGGGTTATATATCAAACAACTTGGAACGACATGTCATGAACGAATATATAAGAGTAATTAATAGGTTCGATGATGGTGGAATTTGATTCAGTGTTACCTATGCGAATGATGCTTGTATGATACCATTGGATATTTTCAATGCTGAGATATGGCATGTAATATATCAGACAACTTGAAAGCATGTGACATGAACGTATATATAAGAATAGTTAGTAAGTTCGAAGATGGTCGAATTTGATTCAGTGGAACTTGCTTTAAGATTTTGGAAATATGTTTCAAATTGTTTATGTGACGACGACTAGTTTGGCCTTTTGGTACTTGGTTATGTCATTCATTAATGGTCTATTATTTATATTATTTTATTTAAGTTTTTACATAATTGAATTAATAGGAAGTTATTGATTAAATCTCAATGTGCTTAGTTTCGCGATATTAATTAATGGATACCCTCAGTCACTTGTTACGTATTTCCAGTAGGCACAGCCATTTAAGCTAGATATGCTTCTTACATATAAATACTGTATGGTATAACTTAACAATAAATATTTTAAATATGATATCAATTAAGGTGTTAGCATCTTGCCGAATTGTTTTTACACCTGTTGACATAAGAAACCTTTAAGCGCTTTCATGTTATAACCTTTGTACTGTTTAATCCGAAGCGCTTTCATGTTATACCATTTGGAAACATGGCAATCAGTAGGCATACGAGAAATTGCGAAATAATTTTTAAGTGACAGCTGTTACTCAAAATGTAAAGGAGATGCGATTAGCAGATGATTTCACCATGGTAGTAATGGTGGCGAGAGATTTTGAAATTATTTGCTGAGAGGGTGGGTGGAGAGCCTATTTTATAAGACTCGTTTTCACTTCATGTTTGGCGTAGCTGGAGCTGGTTTGTTTATGCAAATTTTACGACGTATTCAGTTAATTCATAATGTATGGACGTATTCTCGTCTCTGCAACGTTAGCGAGAATCACTTCGGATCGATTTCATTGGGTTCATTTTAAACGCACGTGGCCATCCCAGTGCAGGAGTGATTAGAGGAAGCAGCTGCTGGCACGTGCTCCCTTAATGAACCCTCTTCTCCTTTCCCCTGTCTCTTTCTCGTTTTTCTTCTCTTTTATTGGCTACTCTGTATTCTTCATTATGACAATAAGGTTATCTTTTGTAGCGCTTATTGAAATTTCCATTCGCCGTGAAATATAATACGAGATCGAAGATGTGCTGGGATTTCAATTCGGGCTTTCCAAGAATTGTGCAGAGGCCATGAAAGAGTTTTATTGCTCCCTATTAAAAAGGAAAGTGCACGAAGAGCTATAATTATAGTCATTTCAATGTTCTGATAAGAAAGAGGATCACGGTGAAGTGGACACAATTGAATCGGCGGAGAATGGACGGGGCGTGTTTTCCGATTCGTGAATGTTGCGACCACTTTTCTCTAATTTTTAATATTATGGAGGAACGAGTAAGTGATAGTCGCGTGCATAATTTGCCTCGGCTGATTTTGTTTGGGTGGCCCGAGCCGAAAAGGAGTAAGCTTTCCTGCATTGCAGGAAAGGATATACAAAAGAGCTTGTACATTCAGGGGTACTCCCTCATGGAATCGTATTCCTGGAAGAAGAAAAGTCGTATTTCTCCTAAATTTTAAAAAAATGTAGCTGTCAGTTATCTTAATGCCTAAAATTTAAAGGTAAACTGTAAGGAAAAATTCGACTGTAGTTTTTTTTTGCATCATACCATTAATCCAGGTTAATAAAGTATATATCATGCAAAATATTTCGATTCATCCTAATATTTTATTAAGAAAAATGCCTCGAAAAATTGAAAATTGGCCTTCTGATCATCCATCTCTTCTCCAAAGAACATGAAGTTATTTTCTGCCGCGAGAACTCGGAGGAGTTTTGTCGCCGAGGTTCTAGTCGCTTTCGACCCTAGTTTCCCTTCAAACGATTCTACATGTCGTAAGATTTTACTAATCTGTTTTATGCCAGAATCCCTCCAATTTGTTCTGTGTTTGGATGTGTAAATAGACAAACGGATAGAAATTTCACGTTTCATAGATTTCCACAATTGAAATCAATTCAAAAACAGTGTATTAGTTTTTGACAGCGAGGGAACTGGTATCCTACTCCAAACAGAGTTCGTGTGGTCAGCTCATTTTGAAGTGTCATCCTTTCTCTATGCTCCTGCCGTTTTAAATTCATTATCAATTCAAACAAGAAATTCACTGAAACTAGATCATATATAAGGTTGAACCAGATGCTCTTCCAACTCTAAACGGGACTGGCGTTCTTCAAGGAGAACAACCGCAACAGACATGTGCAAATCGCCGAAGGAACGCAAGGTTATTAGAATAATAAGGTTGCGCGCTCAGAGCAGATCTCGCACAATCTCAAAAAGATCTCGGCGTGCTGTGACGTCATCCAGAGGCGAAGTGGCGCGATTAGCAAATGAATCAGCGCGAATTTCGGTTTGATTAGCAAATGAATCAGGCATTATTAGGTACTTTCGTGGAACTCATGAAAGCTATTTCGGAATAAAATTGTTGCTCCTACTGCCTATATCGTGATGAAGTGAATATAGAGTAATTAAACTTGAAATTTTATTGTTCAAATGGTTTGCAACTGTGCAATAGCGTGTTGCCAGAATGGAAGAGAGGTGGAAGCATTTCGTTCTTCTCTTTTCCCAAGGACTCTTTTGCTATAACCCTAAACAATGAATTCATTTTATTACGCATCTAATTTTTATAGTTTCTTTTAAATTTGACTATTCGAGAATTCTCTTGTCGATGAAAGCTTACTCGATCAATTTTCATTTAATCTGTCGATTCAGACTTATTCATATAGACAGGAATAGATGAGACTCCTCATATGTTCCTGATATAACTTTACTTACTGTAAAATCAAAATTCCAATAATTTCATCGTTTTATTTTAATATTCAGAAATTACATTTCAATTGATTATTTAATATTCAATTAATTTCCGACCATTATTATGTAAAATTGAATTCATACTTTTTGTTTACAATATACCGTCGTGATCGTATCGTTTTCTGTTGAATCGCTTCATTCCCTTCCGCGCCGCTTGCCTCTGGATGACGTCATCCGCTTTGCTTGAATTCGACCAATCGTACAGAACCTTCCTGAGCGCGCAACCTTATTATTCTAATAACCTTGGAAGGAACGAGGTAGGCCTATCTACTGTGTTGGGATGTGTACACGCCGTGGCAAGCAGAAGATTCCGTTTCAACAGTTTTAGGCAATGTGAGGTGGTGTGGCATTGGCGTGGTTAAGAAGTGGTGCGTAGCAACAGCGTGGTGTGGGAGTGGAGTGGTGGCGAAGTGGTGTCAAAGTGGTTTAATGCGCACTGAAGTGGCAAGTATTATTTCGTGTCGTCCTCAGAAGATGAAGTTGCTTTGTTATTTGTGCAACTTGTTTATCTTAATAATACGCAAAATCAACGCTGGAAAAAGCGTCCGTGGAGTCACCCTCTTTAGCAAAAAAAAAATAAATATGGAATATACAATGTATATAGACACGATTTAAATTTAAAACGGTGATAAATTCAAACTTTTTAACTGAATGAAGAAAGTAATATTTTGCAAATTACTTGAAATACTATGTCCTATGCTTCAAAGAAAGACATAAATTTCTCTATAATACCATTGTTTCACATTCTGCCTACTTGAATGTGTACTAGCAAGTGGCAGCGAAGTGGCACGCCACTCGAAAATTAAACATATCGGAGATGAGTGGCACCAGATTGGCGCCACGCCACTTCCACTCCACTTCACCACTGCCACTCCACCTTGATGTGCGTGTTCACATTTGTTTACATAGGTTTAAAAATTCCACTTGCCAATTAACCACCACGCCACTCACACTCCACTTGGTTAACACCTCAGTGCGTGCCTGGCCTAATGCATAGGGCTGTATATGGCAGAAGTTGCAGTAACATTTAATTCTTCTAACGACTCCTGTTTATTGCTGATCAAAATCACTGTCATTGGTCTTGTTTTCATATTCATAGTCCATTGTGATGCCCTGACAATTAACCAATAGCGCCTGCAATAGCATCCAATGTGCGACATCATGATTTCAAGGAAATGGGACGATTTTCTCGGATTGTTAATGTCCTCAATAATGTCTGGGTGTTGCCACTGACTGTTGCAGGCCATCCAGAAGGGTGTTTTTCAGCAAGGCTAACTTTTCCTTCCCGAAACATTTTACACCATCTGCACACATTGGAATAGTCAGACAGTCAGTACACATTTCAACGGGTTTCTTACCTTTTGTGAAAAGAAACCTTATTGTTACGTGTGTGCTGGAACAATTCTTATGCTTGTACTCAGCTTTTTTTTATTTTATTTTATTTTTTTATTTTTTGTTTTTGGCTAAGTTATCTTTTACGCAGTGACTATATTTCCTCTGTTAAAAAATAAATGACATTACTTTCTGATATCCCTCGTATAATTGATATCTACCTTAGCCATTATTTCTGCCTTGAATAAGCTTAATTATGAAATTAACACAACTCAATATATAATAATAATGATAATTACAGCTGACTTATTCCAGACAGTGTTGGAAGAGAGGGGTAGAACTATCAACTGATTACTGCCTTATCTGCACTTTACGGTTCTCTGAATCCCTATCATCCAAGCTAAGTAGGTCCACATGGACTTGGCGTATCAAATGGGAAACTTTTGAGGATAGGGCTAGGTCATTTTGCACTTTTTGCATGACTATTGTCTTTATGCATTCTGGGGACAAACACATACATCTTTGCCCACGGCAGAATTCGAACCCGCGACTCGACAGATTCGAGAGCTGGAAAGCCTACGTCCCAGCTCTCTCGGCCACTGGGCTGGCTGGAGAAGGTAAGACCTTTGCAGACAGCATATCTTCAAGGTACAAAGAACTGCCCAGCGATCATGACAGTGTTGAAACAGAGTAGCAGTTATTTAAAACAGCGGTGATAGCTTCAGCTGCAATGAATGTGCCATGATCGTAAGTGGTTGCGTGTGGTCAGGGCAGTGAGAAAGGGACTGTATGGTAGAACTGTGAAGTCCAAGAAGCTGTCTATTTGTTTGGCTTGCAAATAAGTCGCCTTTGAATCAGGTGTGTAACACAGGTGCGAAATGCAAAAAGCAGCGGCAAAGGCTAGGAGAAGTTTGGGGAGAAATCAGAGGCAGACTGGTTTGTCAAACAAGGTATTCTGCCAGACTATACACAGCCTCCATGGAAAGAAGTCTCATTCATCACGAACTATTACGAGTTCAGATGGGAGGCTTCCGAAAACAGAGAAGTACTTTGTATTTCATCTTAATTTGTTAGCAGCAACAACTGAAGCACATGAGGTGCATCCTGGAGCACAGAATGGTCATGGGCGATTAAGTCGCTGAAGACTTACAAAGCTGCAGGTGATGATGAAACCTGGTCTGAGATTACCAGAACGAAAAATAGACCACTATTCCACATAAGAATTTTATAATTGACGGATGCGTATTTCGGTAACACTGCTGCCTTCTTCAGCATCCAACTATCGACCACGATCAGTAGAGGTAAACAGATCTACTGATAGTAAAAAGGTACTAACTCTGCACTTATTTGTATAAGGAGATTGAAGAATATCGTACCGTTACGTGGATGACATTTTTGCCATAGTTACCAGGATAATCTATTCCCATACTACAAGAGAAGTTGAACAAAATGTGCCCGAACATAAAATTCACTTCAGAATGAGAGAAGGAAGCCAAAATAGCGTTCCTTGACGTAACGATCACTAGAAGTGGACAAAAACTAGTATTTGGAATCCATAGGAAGAAGAATTTTGTCTCCAACTACATTACAAAGGACTCCAACCACTGCCAGGCACACAAAATAGCAGCGTTCATACACATGATCCCATGGATCACAACAGTACTAATGAAGAGATCCAGAATATAAAGGAGTTCCCGAAAATTAATGGATACCCACCGGAACTGATTGACAACGTCACACGCAAAGTAAGAAGGAATATGCACATCAAAAACACCACGATAGTGGAGAAAGCTAATGAACACAAGGGACGACTAATACTACCCTACAACAGAAGACTAAATATAGGACTCGCTAAGATAGCTCGAAACTTCGGATTGGAACCAGTCTACAGTAGCCAGGACACCCTAAGAAGGAGACTAGGTAACCCGAAAGACACCCTACCAGCAGAAGCGGGTCCTGGAGTATACCGACTACAGTGTGGCATTTGTGATGCAGCAAACTATGATCAATCATGCAGATCCATAGACACAAGGATAAAGAAACTCCTCAACTATGTAAAGAAAGGAAGAACAGGAATCTCTAGATTCTCTGACCATATTCTAGACAGCGGACATGACTACAAGAGAGACAGGTTTTCGATTCTCCACAGCACAGGAGACCCACAACTCCTGAACTTCCTAGAAAGTTACGCCATCAGCAGGGAAACACCAGAAGTTCTCCTCAACAGCGACGCAGGACCCCTCAACTTAACCCAACTGATGCCTATCGCAAACTTAATCAAATTACCAAAACCAAGAAGCTGCTATCAATAGTCCCTGGACCCTACTAGACCAGTCAATTTGAAACATGTTCTCGTTTTGTTTTATTTTATTTTGTTTTATTCTATTTGCAGTTTAATTTCTAATGTTTAGAGTCTGAGCGGTTTCACTGTTGTTTATGATAAGGATTTTTGTATTAAGGTTTAACTTTTGCTCTTATAACCGAAGTTTTGTAATCAAGTTGCTCTCTCTGTTATTACTCATTGTATTGACTGGTTCCATCCAGTTAGTTGTCACGCTGTACCTGTTCATTTGCTACTGGCCACTGTATAAGGAGGTCCAGTGAGGAAGTAGAACACTCTAAAGTGTTATTTCCTTCATTGGCTCAATCTCCTTATATAAGTGAAGGGTTAGTGCCTTTTCACTATCAGTAGATCTGTTTACCTCTACTGATCGTGGTCGATAGTTGGATGCTGAAGAAGGCAGCAGTGCTACCGAAATACGTATCCGTCAATTAAAAATTCTTATATGGAATAAATAGTGGTCTATTTTTCATTCCGATATTCGATGTTTATCCACAGATTCTGGCGTAATATTCTCCTTATGGTCTGAGATGTTTAAGGCCCTTAAATCAGGATGCTTATCTGTGGCTAACTTAGGTGTGAGTTTGCTTGGACATCTGGCCAGACCCCTAAACAATGGCAGATAGGAATTGTTGTCTCTGTATTTAAAAAGGGAGATTGAAAGGATTGCAACAACTATCGAGGCATCTCTTTGCTCAGCATTCCTGGAAAAATCTACACCAAGTGTCTGGAGATAAGTCAGGAAATAGTCGGCTCCAAATGCTCAAGGGAGCTGTGTGGTTTCCGAAGCACAATGAATCACATTTTTGCACTAAGGCAATTCTTTGAGACATCTGGGTGTATGCAAAAGATATCTATGCTTGCTTTATGAACCTTGATAAAGATATGACAGAGTTCCTTGGGAGAAGCTCTAGAGTGTTGCAAGAGTACAAAGTGGATTGGCAAACTGAAGCTACTATTCGCCAACCATTGGTTTTTATTCCTTACAGAAAAATATGCTATGCAATTCAAAATATCATTCAAGTTGAGATTGCTGCAATAAATAGAAGATTAAAATGTTCATCTGAATATTTTTTTTAGTTATGGTTTCAGATACCAGTTCATTAAAAAAAAAATTCTCAGCTCTTGTTTTTTATTATATTTTATTTCAGGCGTAACTGGTTTCAGTTCATTAAAGAAATCTTATAATCATTCCAAAAAAGAGCTTTAGCTGTGATGCAGTAGTAGTTTAAATTTGTTCAATAAGGAATTGCTGCTTTTTTGAAAATTGTTTACCGTAAAACCTTGAATAGAGGCCTGGGCATCTATTTGTCACAATGGTTCTGACCCCTTCGGTGATTAATCGAGACCCAGCGTTTATTTAAGACCCGGCATTAAGGGCTACTCACAAGAAATGGGAACAAATAACACCGGAATTTATACGATTACCGCTGAAATCTATACGATTAACCCAAAAAACAATCAGACCCGGTGTTTAATCTATTTTTAAAACACCACCCAGCCTTTAATCGAGACTGGCGTTTATTTGAATACCCGGCCTTTATTCAAGGTTTTACATTACGGTATTTTGTTTCATAGCAACAAGGAACAGAAATAACATGACATGCAACATCTTGTGCTTTGTTTAAATTCTAAGCCATCAATAATAGAAGAGAGGAAAACATTTTCAAAGAATGACAAAAATATCAATGAAAATAATTTGATATCAGTATTTGACTTAAAGGAGTCTCCAAAAATGCCTGAAAAGTTGATACAGCTGAGCTAAGCTCTAGATGACTATGCTGTTGAAAACAGAAGTTAATCCAGTTTCAAGTTATTGTGTAAACAAATGATTTACAGATGGATAACATACAGATCAGGGATGCATTCTTTTGAGTAGCTAAAGCTCCTAATAAAGTGTCCTCCTGTTGTTTGTTACATTACACATTGTTCAAAAAAAATTCTAGACATTCTATAGAATAGACTGCCATTTTATACAAACATTGAAGTGTTTACTAAACTCTTACATGCATTACTGTATCTCAAACATGGTTTTGATAATGATCCATGAGCAAATTTTGCTTTGAGATCAAGATTTATAAATGAAGGTTTCAATTCTAAATTATCGTAATTAAGCCCACAAAAGCTTTTTCATAGATAAAGAGATAGTTAGGAATTAGTATGAATTTAGGAATTTTCAGCTGGAGGTGCTTTCTATGAGTGAGCTTTTAATAAAAATATGAACTCTGTGAAGTTACCAGGAATTAGCAGATATTGATCTGGAAGAAGCCAAAGATTGGACAACGTTTGTGAATGAGCTTTCTCAGAATTTCTTCCGATCTTTTGAGTAAGCCAAAAAATATTTCTGATCTCTGTGTTTGTGGCTTCATCTGAGAGGATCTTTTCAAACTGAAAGTTGAAAAGGATTATATTCATCTACCATAGGACATGAGCTTTCTAATCAAGTGAAAAGTGAGTAGGCAAAAGTCAATTTGTAGCTTTGAACGCATGAAAGTTGAAAGAAAAGTCCTGATTTAGTCTAGACTCTAGATGTTGACTAAGTGCTGAAATCCTTTTCTATTTGAAATGAAATAGCATCTGTATTATTGGATGTTTATGTTTATGAATATATTTCCATATATTTAACATAAAAAGAACATAATTTTAATGTGCATATTAAACAGTGAAGTAAACATTAATTACACAGGCCTGCGATGAAAAAAATACAAGGGAATTGATAGCTTAACTTTATGTATTTTTTGGTGCTGATTTCAAAAAAAATAATTGAAAAATTTCTATCACGTCAGGATTTCTTGAAAAGTTCAATTTTACTTGCATATCCGCAAGCTTAAGAAGGTTAAAGAATTTGAGACTAGCCTGACTACAAAAGAAAAAGAAGCTTGGGTTGCCTTCAAAGATCTTGCAGGTAATATTCTGGGTAATTACAAAGATCCTGACTATAAACCAATTGTAACGAATATGCTGAACAAATTTCAAGTGTTGAGTTGCTCCATGAATGTCAAAATACATTTCCTTCTCTCACATGTGGACTTTTCCCCAAAAAATTTAGGATCAGTCAGGGAAGAACAGGATGAAAGGTTCCACTGTTGCCAGATAGAACATGCAAAATTGTTCATGAGAATTCCTTTTCAAATAGGATTTTAGCAAAAAAATCGATATCGATTTTACTAAAAATCCTGTCGTGATGGGAAAAAATGGAGGTCATTTTCGAAATCAGCACACTAAATAACATAAAAATCAGCAAAAACTTCTCTTGTATTTTTCAAAAACTTCAATTTCGCAGGCCTGTATTATTGTCTGATCTAAGTTAGACAGCCTAAGTTACCTAACCATGTTTTTGAAAAGAAAAATAGCAATTAATAACCAACATTCACAAGCGTTTGTTAAACTCTTGTGTATAAACTGCACAAAATGCACGCAGAAGAAATACATGGGGAACTCCGAACAACCCACGCATTCTGTATGAGAAGTATTTCGAACAGCTAATGCATATACTCAGTGCAAAAAAAAAATCACATAAATCGAATAATTACACTAGTTCTTAAACATCTTTACTTGAGTTCTGTTGTTTTCTTACTTAATCTGCACTTCAACAACAGGAAACTATGTTAAATTAAAATAAAGTTGGTTTATTGTGTGATAATTAAAATTGATATACCGGTAATTTCAAATTAAATTTGTTATGCTGATTAGGTCACTTGTATTATATAGAAAAATTACAATTTTCATATGGCAGTAAAATCTCAAATCATCTGACTTGGTTTATTTTAAAATCCAAGCACAGATTTGCAGACATCCAATAACAATTAAATTTAAAAAAAGTGATGGATACTAGTTCAACCACCTTAAAAACTGAAGTTTTGTTTATTTGAATTTACCCGTATGCACCTTTTCAGATTGGGATTCCAAGTTTTAAAAAAATTGATGGGGTTGGATTTAATGATTTTAGATATTCATTGACACTGTCTTCAACTGTAACTGCATTTAATAATAGATTTAATTCTTCACTTCTTTTATCCCAATTTTTTTGGTAAATTTATTTATTTATTTATTTATTTAATAGAGTTAATAAAAAGGACTACATCCAAAAAATATGGGGGGGGGGGGGAGGAAAAAAGGCCAAAGCCTGTCAAGAAGCCAACCCCACCCCTACAAAACAATAAAACACTTAAAAATAACATTCATAGTTTAGTAAGAAAACAAAATATATCACCAGGGTGAAGAGTATGCAGCCTGATTCGCATTGCACGTTTAAAAACCAATAACGAATCTTGTTAACGAATTGAAAGTGGGAGATACTCCCAAGTAAGACTAGCTGTTGAATTAATAAAGCGTCTAGCATAGTTAGCATAAATTGGAGGGTAACGATAAGAGGAGGAATGTCTAGTATTATAAAAGGTGGAAGAAAGGTATAAACTTTTCTGTGATAATACCCGCAATCAATAAGTTTTTTTGAGATTTAAAAGAAACAACTACCATTTAAAAAAATGTATTCTCCCAAATATTGAAAATTCTACGATTATAAAGAAAGGAAAAGCAACCCTCTTTACAGTTTAATTTAAAAATACTCGTGGTTTGGTTTGGTTGGTTTGTTTGGTATTAACATCCTTTTCAACTGCCATCATCATTTCAGGACGGCATTATAGGGGCCGCAAATTTTGCCTTGCAAGAGTTCTTTAACGTGCAGCCGGCAAATGGCTACACGGGACCAATGGCTTTACTTTCCCTTCCGAAGGAAGTGCGTGATCTCAGGATTTCCCCCCTGAAAAAATCCTCGTCGTCCTCGGCTGGGGTCGAACTTGTGTCCATTGAAAAAAAAAAATAATAATAAATAAATAAAAAAAAACCTTAATTGCTCGAAATTTGGCCAACAACATCATTTTTAGGAGTCTAAAAAGCTCAATCAGACAGTGGCGGTAAAAAAATCATTTATGAGACTAACCCTGATTCAGATAAATACAGTAAATCAGAATTTGTTTTGCTATTTCTGTAGGGAAATATGAAAAGGTGTATTCGTTGGAGGTAAGGGTATTTATTGTAGTGGAATACCACCGATTGGGAGGTTCCAGTGCAGATTTAATGTCAAGAATGGTTCATATACAAATAAAGAAAAACAGTTGTACGAGAGCTTTACATGAACTGGTAGTGTTGCAAAAGTGTTGGCATGATGACACCAAATATACAGGCTATTAAGAAGTCATTACATGTAGTCCATAAAAAATAAGGAAACTCAACTAAAACAAATTCCTGATCTCATACTTTAATCTCCTGCAAAAATAACTTTAAAAATTATCACTGTTTGCCTGTCATTCCATTTTAAAAACCATCAGTTCTTTTAAGTACATCCTGTAAGATGGTAATTCGCTCATAGTTCTCGTTACAAATTGTTTTATGTATTACTTGCTATATCTTCGCCTTAAAAATTTTAAAATGTCATAATGGTACTATTAGAGCATGTGATACTGTATCGAATTTGACTATCTTCATGTGCTGAACCATATTTATCAATTGTGAAAGTAATACTTAATAATGCTATATTTGCCCATACTTGTTGCCAAGAATTGTTTGATATATTACTTACTATAACTTAGCATTGAAAACCTCTACGGGGTACCAGAATGGTACCATTGGAGCATGTGCTAATGTACCAATTTCGACCCGCTTTGAAATGGTTCGTGCAATGAACCATATTTATCGATTGGCAAAAAAAGATTTTGAAATCTTTCATATGCTTTGAAAAGATCGAGTTACTGACGAACAGACAGATATGGTTTCCCCCACTAACAGCATAAAGCACCTTTTGGTACTTAATAATCAGTGAAGTATTGTTGAGCTAGATCGTAGTTGCTACCTACAGATTTAGAAAAATTTCTTTAATTATATAATTTTTGGAGTTGATGTTCTATTTTCCAAGCAGAAACAACATGTTGTTTTAATTACATTACTCAAACAAATAAGTTAATCAAATTCATTCTGCTAATTGAAAGGGGAGAAAACCATTTTCTAAGACAGATTATAAATTTTGAAAAGATTAAAAGATTTGGCTTAATTTTTATAAACAGTTATTTATATTTTTAATTCAGATTCCTTAAATAATAAAATAATGAATTGGCAGTTCTGGATGAAATAAGTAGGCGTACAGATTATATTTAAAAACACAAAATTCTTAGTTTTAAGTTTTAAACACAAAATTTATTATCAAATTTTATGAGATACAGTTAACTATATATAGTTAACCATTATTTTTTTTAATAGAGGGTATTTTGTCATGTTTAAATTGCATGTGATCTTTATTAATAAAATGCGTAACAAAAGGAGGATTCAGAAAGTGTATTTTAAGATTTATGACTGGAAAAAATTTCACTTTATTGTTATTCATAAGACTTTCATGTGTTGGAACTTCTTTGAAAAAAAATTGATTTATGTATTGTAGTTTAAAGTTAATATTTGCTAAGTCAAAAAAGATGAGAGAGAAAGGAAAAAAAGCACATGCCATTTTTTTGCTAATTATCATGTGAATAAGGACAAATAATAATTCAAAAGCAGTGGAGCTTATTTGAAAAGCTGAATCTATTTTTAAGAGGTTTAGTTTCTTTTTATTTTTGCCCTTCTCCTTTAAGCTTGCACTCTGAGATGCTATTGATTTATTAAAAAAAGAACGAAATGCTCAATCAATACTCATTTTAATGTTTTTTAAAGCCACCTTTATGGCAATAGATGAATGAGAAGCACCATATTAAAAAAAAAAAAATAATCAATAGTCAGTAATTTTATGAGCAAGCAAAAGATAATATTATTCTTCATTTATCTTTTCACAGAATGATTTATGCCGACAGCAATTTACTATAAAATGATTTAGCCCCTATTGATTACAAATATTCAGTAATAAACAAAATACTAGAAGCCATTTCAGTCTATTCTGTTTATTATCTTGAATCTGCTATTATGGAATTTAAAGTTTATTCCAGTTTCGCTGCTCATCATTAAATTGTCTTTACTTCGGATCAATGATTATGAAATAAATATTGTATATATTATTATTAAACGTTAGCATTTTTAAATTACATGTCTGATTGTAGTAATAAGATGTACCAGATTATTTTTAAAGAGATTAAAATAACATGTTTAAATTTAATAAAATCTTATACCAGGAGCCTGTACTTAATGTACTTTTGCTTATGCTGTATTTATTTCATTTGAGATTATAAATTTAATGAGAAAAAATATTTTCTTTTAACAGTTTAATTCAGATTAATTTTCATGAAGCATTCATTCTTCACCCTGTATTAATCAAATTAATTTAATCCTTTCAGTTGGATATGAAATCGTTGCCCTGAATACACTTTTAGAGCTTCCTGAAGGGTCAACTTCGAAGAAAAAGAAGAGTCAGCAGCAAGAATTTCAGGTTTAATATTTGATATTTTTAACTGGCGCTTTTAAAAGTTTTTCTGTTTGGAATAATTTTATTGGCTAAATTCATTTTTTTCTTTTTTTCTTTTATTTTTTTCTTTTACAACTTTTTTTAAAATTTAAATTGACACTACCAAATGGAATCTATAAATGGATTGTGAACAGTTGACTATAAAACATGCTTTGTTTCTAACTTCACAGATAATAAAAATGATATTTGCGCTCTTATAAGAAAATCCAAAAAAATTAGTGGGAAATACTCTTTACACTAATTTAAAATGAATTTTATTGGAACAAAACTAGTATTTTCTAAGTTTAATGCTATCTTAACCATCCAATTTCATAATTGTAATGTCCTTTTACATTAATACGAGGGGTGATTGATAAATAAGGTCTCCATGGCTGTAACTTTTTTATTTGTTAACCGATTTTCAAAAT
>JAHWFO010036887.1:4062570-4089409 GCA_023313115.1 Rhysida immarginata
GATCATCGAACCTCTAATCCACAAGTAGATTTAAAATACTGGATAGTAGCCATCTTCAGTGATGAGAGGCAAAGTCAACTAAAGAAAGTAAAGCCTTAATGCTAGAGAATATATAGACAAGATGGGGGGGAGGGGGCCATTGAAAAGAATATCTCCCCAGGGGCATAACTAGACCTTTTATTTTCCTGACCTGTTCATTTGTTTATCTTTGTTTCTACTAAAAAAAACTATTCTACATTTTAACAATTTTAACAATAACAATTATTGGACAAGTTAAACAGTGGGCCAATAAAATAAGAGGCGATGTCTTGTCAATAAGGGAAAGGGAAGTAAACTAAAACAAAAGGTAATTATTAACTTGTCCAATAATCGTTATTTCCCTTCCGCTTAACCAGTGGGAGATATTCTTTTCAATAGCCCCCTCCCCCCATCTTGTCTATATATAATCTCTAGCATTAAGGCTTTATTTTCTTTAGTTGACTTTTGTCTCTCATCGCTGAAGATGACTACTTGGTAGCCAAAATACGTATCCGGTATTTCAAATCTCTTGTGAATTAGAGGTTCCCTCCAATTTTGGTTGTTCCATTCCACAGTTTTTGCTTAATTTTTGTATAGATTATTATGGGAATTTGATTAATTCGTTCTGCAGACTCCAAAAATGAATAAAAATTATGTAATTTCTTACTATATGAATTGTTTTTTTATATGTAATAACATTAACTGCTGATTGCTTTGTTCTACAGCTGACAGCAATTCAGTGAGTGCCCAGCAGCTAGCACTAGTATCGTATCTGTGTGTAGATTGGACAAGAAACATAACATTAGGGAAATTATGAGTCCTAATATCTTATTCATTTAATGAATTTGATTGTGTATGCAACTGTCAAAGGCTCGTTCCAGAAACCATCCTACAGTTACAGAAAAAAAAGTTCTGCAACTCTAACACACAGCGTCGCTTCTTCTAGTGTTTGTTCCTTGAGGTGTGTTATCCAAACACAAAAATCTTTCATGAAGGTGTTTGTTATTCGAGCTGTTCGTTAACCAATCACCCAATGTACACTAGAGGCTTCTCACCCTTATATACAGGATGTGTCCGAATATAAAATTTTTATGCACATTCCCCGTGGCAAAGTAAACAAATTAATCTCTATAAAAATGGTTCCGAAACCCAACCGTTTTCTCGCAAATGTCGACTGAACTTTAGCATGCCCGTGATTTAGTGGCTGACTTCTAGCAGGAGGTGCTACAGCAGGGTGTTCAAAATGGTGGCCATTGGCTGCTACACAGGCCTCAACATGACTCGCGAATGACTGTCGCACACGTTCCAGCTGTCCTGGCCGGTTCCTGATATCATCAAACTGAGCTATGATGCGATCCCACAGCTGAGCAGCAGTGTCGACTGGTGCGGCATACATCTCATCTTTGACATGTCCCCAAAGATAAAAATCGATGGGGTTAATATCCGGGGATCGAGGAGGCCAGGCTACAGGTCCAGAACGTCCAATTCATCTGTCTGGAAACTGGTCATTGAGGAACTAACATGCAATACAACTAAAAGTTTAGTCGACATTTGCATGAAAATGGTCGAGTTTCGGAACTATGTTTATAGGGATTAATTTGCTTACTTTGCCATGGGAAATACGCATAAAAATTTTGTGACAGCATTTCGGATACACCCTGCATAGAAATATGATACAAGGGAGTAATTTGATTGGATAAAATACAACGAATGGCAGGACAAAGGCAATAAGTAATATATAAATGCTTTTATGTTCACTACAATTTGTACTGTGTTTGACAAGAACATCTACACTCTACTAAAAAAAACCTATTGTAATAAAATTTCACATACAAATACCTTTCAATATTTTTCATGATCAAAATTTGCACACGTATATGGATATAGTGTGAACAGTTTGGGACCCTGCTCTTACATCTCACATGCCATATGGCTTAAAAACAATAGGTTATTGTCTGGAGTCCCATTTTTTTTATAGTTGAAGCCAGTCCTCTGTGGCATCCCCACAGCAAAATTGTATTCTGAAGACATTCTATGATTTATAGTGCTGCCATTCCTTTCATGGCATCTAGAGCTTACTTTCCAACAAGATATTGCCCAGCCACAAATGCCTCTCCATAGTTTGCCTCTGTGGATAATGCCCACAGATCTCTTTCCTATTGAGCACTTTTGAGATGTGATGGGGCATTGCCTATGCCAACTAAGAAGGTCAACAAATTATCCAGCCATTTGAAGATTATTGGCAAGATATTCCTGAGAACGTCATTTGCAACTTTATGAATCCATTTATATATTAGCTTGTTCAGTTTGTATAATGCTTTCTGTCCAATCATCCAATCGTTTTGAAAGTATAATCATTTCTTCTTCGGTACATGTATATTCCACATACTAATTTTTGTGTCAATTGCATACTTCCTTCTTGGTACATTGATTTTTTTTGTCAAAGAACATATTAATTTTTTTCCATCCATTACTTGATAGGTAATTTTCTTTATAACTAACATTAAATTTAAGGGTTACCCAAATGAAAGTGGAACTATCATGAGTGCGCCGTCGCTTGAAGAGGCAGAATGCTGCGTATGTGCCGAGAAAGGGGTCTGAGGGGTAGGAAGGCAGATGGTGTGGCCGAAACGTGCCATTTGACTATTGGACAGCATGGAATAAAGGTCACCGGCAACTGTTTGGATCATGGATGCCTCCAAACATAGTCGTGCAATTTATAACTTTACGCAAACTGAAAACAGCAATCAAGAATCATCAATGTAGTAAGTTGTCCAAAGGGCACTATATAGTAGTGCTCGCTCGTGTGGTTACTGCATGCAAAGATTTGTTACAGCAATTTCAATGGGAAGTCCTCGAACATTCCCTTTTAGCCCAACCTCTCATCTTGCGATTACTATGACTTTGGTCTACTCAAGAAAGCTCATAAAAGACCGCATTTTCCAGACAATGATGAGGTCCGAGTCGCCATTGAGGAATGGTTCCACAGGCAATTCCGAAAATTCTTCACCCAGGATATTCATCATCATGTGGACCGCTGGGATCCTGTATCACCTTCAAGGCAACTATGTACAGGCGTTTTGTTCCATTTGTATCATTCTTTATTCTATATACCCTCCACACTGGTACCATCAAACCAATTTCCAAACCCACAGCAGTCCCACTTTCATTTGGGCGACCTTTATAGTATACAAATGCGTGTAATTTTCATTGATTCTTTTTTCAGTGCAATTTTTCAGTATGGTTTTCTTGTAGGAAATTATAGAAAATTGAAAGCTATATAAAAGTTTTTCATGGTAATTTCAATGGACTCCGCTTTAAAACTAATTTTGAAGGAAATTTTCCTGGTTTGCTATCTGATCTTTCAGTTTTAACAAGCTTGGTTAACATTTCAAATGATTTTGATAAAATAATTCTCCCTCAAAATCTAAAAGGATGATTTTTTATTATTATAATTCAAGTGATTAAGATACGTAAAATATCATACACATTAAGAAACATTACGACAAGTACACATTGTTTAAAAATAATTGCAGTGGTTTGACAATATTGCAATGGGTTGAATGTATGATGTTCAAAAAGCACAGACTTGTTGAAGCACATCCTATTGAAAGAAGATGTTGCTTATCACGGCTTGCATTTCCAATTTTCCGACGGGCTGGGCCATGTTGCTGCACAAACATCATTTTGTATTCTCCAGCACTTGAGGGATTTCGTTTTCCAGTGGCACCACATAGTTTTGAAAAGTGATCGTTCCTTCATGATTGTAATGACCTCCCCTTGTTCTCTGTCAGAGTGTCTCCTCAAAGAAAAAGAGGTCAACAATTATGAATTTTTAGACATGGTCAGTTCAAACAAAATTTAAATATATTCTGTTTTCATGACCAGACTTGATCACTAAAATGCTAATAAAAAAATTCATGCAAAAATTCATGAAACCATTGCAATCTTATGTAAACACCCGGTATCTTTACACCGAGTAAGCTTCCAAAAAATTGGCACTTAATGTAATTCAGCATTTCACAATTTGGCAGTGAGACTTATCCATTAAGTATTTAAGGAATCTTCTGCAATTCATTATAAATCGTCAACACACTTGAAAATTTCCTAACTCCCTTGTAACTTGAAAGCTGCTTTGTCTATTGCAATCAAATTATTTAACCAAAGAACTTAGATGGTGATAGATGGCTTAGGAGGTCTATCATGTACTTCAGGTATTAAATAATGGTGACCAGTGATTATCCCATAAAATACGAGGGTCCGTCATAGAGTCCTTACACTCACCATGATGAAAGAAAGCCATGAGCACAAACAGTGAAAGAGTAGATGAAGCAGCTGTCAGACTCCCTTGTGGTAGATGTCCTTTATTTGGCTTTGGAGGAATTGTTCACCGAAACGATGACCTCTGGGGCTGTGGTGATACACCCTGCATTTGTCCATTGTGGTGGTCAGAAAAGTCGTTTGGATTGGTTCAATTTCATGGCAAAAGTTGACAAATAAATCTCTGGTGCTCTTTTTAAAATAGAGTGCCCATCTTTCAGCAACCTTTATCATGTGGAGCTCTGTTTGCAAGATGTTACAAATAGTCTAATGCAGACCCTCTATATGATTCTTTGGACTTTGAGGATTAGGGCCTCTACTTTCTGCTTGTTGATGGAAGGCTGCCTCCTCAAGGCAAGGATGAGGAAAGGGGGTCACCTTCCAGCCAGATCTGGTCTCTTTGGAAGCACTGACATCACATGATAACTGCCTCATATGATATCTTCCAACCAGCGAATCATGATAACTGCCATTCACTGAATTACCATGGAAGCCAGCTGGTGAAAAAATTAGCTTTGTACTTAGGTTGCTGTTAAATGAATTCCAGTAAAATCCCATTACAACGTACCTCACTTTAAAGTACATTTCAAAATAACATTCAAATTTAAAATCGCTGGCAGAAATCCTATTCTTTTAATGTTAAAGAGTTTCAGTTTAACATACCTCAAATTAACGTACATTTCAGATTAATGTTTTAATTTACCATTCCCTAGTTAAGCTTTCTCCTCATTATAATGATAATATTCAAAATCCTTGCTCTGATTGGTCAACAACTTGAACAGGCAGTTAGAAAGTGACGAATAGGAAGGCATAAAAATCGCTTAGTGGCAGCCAGTCAGCGTTTGGTTTCATTATTTTTGGAAAGGCAAATTTTGCAAACAAAGCAAACTGCAATTACAGATTTTTTCATAGATTAATCTGTTGTAATATTGTACTGTATTGGCAAGTGTTGTATATAAAATAATGTGTTTTATTTAATCCATTTATCTGGAAACATCAAGTTTAAACATTCACTTGCTGCCATTGAAAAATGTGGGGATGCACCATCCTGCTGAAACCAAATTTCACAACGTTCTCTTAATGGCATCTCTTCAATAAACTCTTGCACAACATTGTTTAGAATAAGATCTCAATAATGCTGGCCAGTGAGATGTCCATCATAAAACACTGGACCAATAACTTGATTGTTGTAAGTGCCACACAAAACATTTTTCCTCCAATTCACTTTGTGAGCAATTTGTCTTAACCAACGAGGATTTTCATTGGCCCAGTAATGGAGGTCTTGTTTATTAACAACACCATTACATGCAAATTGTGACTCATCTGACCACAAAATCTTATTTCGTGGATCATCATCAATTTGACAAAGAAGTCAGTTAGAGTACTCTGAAGTATTTCATAGTCACATGTATTAAGGCTTTGATGACAGTGCACATAGATGAAATTTATTATGAAGCATATTCCCCACTGATCCGTAACTGTAACCAATATCATCGGTCATGGAATGTATGCTGGTATGTGGATTAGCAGCAACTGCAGCAAGAGCCACTGTGGCTGTGTCCTCATTTGTTGCTGTTTTTGGTCATCCCTCTCTTGCATGTTGTTGAACACTATCTGTATTTTGAAAAAGTGCAATAATGTTTCCAAAGGCTTTTATTGAAGGATGGTGATGATTTGGATATCTTTCAGCATATATTTAGGTTGCAAGTACAACATCTTGTTGACTTGCACCATAACAAAATACCAGGTCAACCATTTCATTTTGAGGGTACTCTGCCATTTTTTGAATTTTACCATTCAAACACTGATCAGGATCAATGCTGCTTAACCTGAAATCAAATGAAATACGTGTTAGTATCAGCAAAGCTGATGATTGAAAATTATCATCACAAAATTATTTTTTATTAAGTAACCATTGTTGCAAAATCAAATCGGATAAATGATTTAGACTACTTTTAGGATCCTGTACAACTTTACAATTGATTTTTTTTTTCTATCTCTTATGGTTTTTCATTATGCATTAAAGTTGACCTTGAAATTAAATGTGAAGATCAAAATTAAGATCACTGTTAAAAAGCCCACACCTGATTTGATATCAGATAATTTTTTCGAAATCTGGAAATCCCCATTAGTTATTGAGATATTGAGACCAATAACAGACTTTTTGAAAACCCTGTAATATCTCTTATATTATTGGGCATGGACTCCATCGCTATTCAGAATCATTGTACAGGAATATCTTCTCTACTTGAGGAATAGAGCATCCCATTATGGGTGTTTTTTGTTACATTCAAAAAGCATTCAATTTCATTTCTTAATTTTATTCTGTGCTAGCCCTGGAAATACATACAGAAATAACATGCTCCTAGAACCACTTGAATACCAAATGAGCCCTATGGCATGTACAATATCATGCTGAGAGAGGCCATATCTTGGAGTAAAGAGTTGGGTTTGCATCGGCTTCATTGAACAGTTTTTTTTTTCAATTTTATCAAGCAGGAAATAGTTTATACTTTGCAAGTTTGACAGAGGGAGGCACTTCCCTCACTAAGCCTATCTTCATTTCTATCTCTGAATATGTGGACCAGTTGTTAAATTTTAGAATCCCAGTACTGTTTAGTGTTGTAAATCTTGAAAATTTTTTGAAATCTGATGTTAGTGATTTAACAAATTTTAATATTTGATGGTAGTGATGCTAATGTAAAAAAAAACAACATTAATAACAAGATCGCAGCCTTTACAAAGTGGTTTATTATTTTCATTAATTTATTTCAGATTCCCTCTCCTCTGGAAATTGAGCTGAATGAAAAAGATAAATCTTACACACAGGTAAAAGTAACCTTGCAAACTGAATTAAGTTTTTAAGAAATATTAAAAATTTGTTCAGATGCAACCTTCAAATATATACAGTTCTAATAAAATTATGCAGGGTAAAATTCACATTTACAAAATTTGAGAGCGATTTCCTCACACCAAAACAAGAAACATAGTCCATCTGAAAATCCTTAGATTTTGAGGTATTAATGAAAGTTTACATTGTACCTCACCTCAGAAACTAATAACAAATTTTCAAATCACGTGCTTCTACAAACACATGCACTCTTCGGATCATTGAATGCTACACCTGTTCAAATCCCAGACAGTGCTAAATGTTTTTTGTAGGCTTCCATGACACGTTGATGAAGTATCTCTGTATTAGGAATGTTGGCTGCTAAAACAATTGTTTTAGGTGGTCCCCCCCCCCCCCCCCAGATAAAAAATCCAAAGGATTGAGGTTGGAGGAAGTGCAGGGCATGGAACTGGTCCTCCTCTGCCTATCTATCTGCCATGGTAGATATCAGCCAGTGTATTTCGAATAATGAGATTAAAATGTGCTGGAGCCCCATCGTACATAAACTATTTTTCAGTTAACTCCTATTACACAAGACTAATCACAAATGTAAAGAACTCTCCATGGCAACCCACATCGTCTGGTTGGTTACAAACTTCCGTTGATGGATTCTGCCTCAAAATCTAAGGATTTTTAGACTATATTTTTTGTGTTTTGGTGTCGATGAACCTGCACTCAAAGTTTGTAAACTTTTTTTTTTTTTTTTGATATACTTCATATAAAATGTTATAAAAATTTCTGGCTTTTGAATTAGATGTTTTCCTTCCTTTTATAAGTTATTTATACATGTCTAAATCAAAAAAAAAATTCATTAAATTAAATTTTAATAATAGATTTTTTTTGGATTCTTTTTATTGATAAAATGTATGATTTCTATTCTTGTAATTTTCATCATTAAATTTTTTATTTATGCAAAACAATACATGTCTTTAAAAGTCATTCAAATAGCAAGGATAAAATTTACATTTAATTTATATATTAATTAATAATATTTGCATTCCTTTTATAATCTGGATTCACTGGTACTCAATTATCAAAGACTGAAATTTAAAGATATTTTGTAAGATAAAAACTGTTTTTATAATCTATTGATATAATATTAAATATTCAATGAAAATGTACAGATATATTTTCCCTAAAGTACAGATTATTAAGAGTTACAAGATGTTGAAAATTTAAATATCTCAAATAGGTACTCATGTACTGATAATAACAATTGTGTTTATTCCATCTCTCAGTTTCTCTGTGTTTATTATTCTCTTTTGAAATCTAAAAATATTTTTTCATACAGTGTCTTGCATCAAATTTAAGCAAGATAAACATCATCCTGCATAATACCAACAGTTTTGCAGCTTTTACATCATCTCCTAACCATATTGATTTTTGACAATAGCCCCAGAACAACCTTGCTGCCCTTTCAAGAATAGCAGAGGAAGTGTTAATGTGTTGTTCAAGGCAGTTTCTATGCGAGTTAAAATAACATTAATCTCATAATAAATTAATTACTTTTCATAGTTTTTTTTAGAAACACATCTGTAAATATATTATAATATTTCAGTTAAAATTGCTTTATTTTCATTTTCAGTTTTATATTTTACTCCAGTTTTACCTTATAATACAAAATTAATAAGAATTTCTATTTTTAGTTTTTGTCTAAGCTAAATGCATTAATAATATAATGGTGGATTTGAGTTGGAGAAAATTTTCACTAATTTGAATATCTTCATCCACTTAATTTCATTTATGTATCGAATTAAATTTCTAACACTGTCATAGTACATTATTTGTAATTGTAATGCACACCTTAAGGTTTAATAAAAGACATTTAGAGTTAAACATAGAACTACAGTAAAATAGCGTAAAGGTTGGAGATTATATACTGTAGTTTACATCTACATAATGAATATCCAGTTATCTTTAAAATGGTGGCAGGAGTTTGACATGTAGAGGCTTTGCAATTTACGTATTTCCAATGGAAGATCATTCCAATGTTGTATTGCATTATAGGGAAAGGTTGATCTCGATATTTAGATGTTCCCATAGGTACTTGTATCTAATCATTCGACAATTAATTCCATTACAGAGCTGTTCTCTAACATAAGCAACCGGATGATTATCAATTGGTAAGGCATTGGCTAATTCACTTCACTATGCCAATCTTCCGAATACTCTCAAGTGTAGGTTTCTTATACTTTGAATAAGTATTAGTAATTGATTCATACTTACAAGGGAATCCCTCGAACATGTATGTCACAGATTTCCACCAAATTGAAATATGTTACTCAATTGAAGCTACAATAGATGCTTGCAAAATAAGAGAGTGCGGATTTTTGTTTCTTTCAAAATAAACCACGAAAACAAAAAAAATTGGAGCACACATGTTCATACAAGGACTCCATTGTTAAAGCGGTGTATTAATGCACTTAACTGAACTTCTTTCTTCCACTACTCACAGCAATAAACACAAATCCACTTCAGATGAAATACGTAGACAGCAGCAGGCGGCAATAAGCAAAAAATAGATTATTACATTTAGCCAATTGGCTAATTGCCTTCCAGTACAAAATGTGTATAGTAATTAATAACAATTTCCTTAATTTATTATTTCATTTTATTAAGTAATTCGGTAATCAAACACGGGGCTAGCTTCATGTGCAACGTCGAGTAATACGTTGCGTTGGTGAGGGGGTATGTATCGCGATGCTTTATAATTTTAAATAAAAATAGTATTCATGGATGCCTACCTCATCTTTTAAATTATTTCAAGACGAATAATTGTACAGCAAAATTAAGGTTTTATGCTTAATAACAGTGCTCTAACTGCAATTCTTTGTCGATCGCTGCTAACAAGTTTGCTTTCCTCTTTCCGCCATGTTTTTTGAACTTTGCGCACTTCCGGGGCGCTTCACTGCCACGCAACGCTATCGCTTCCACGGTGTGCTTGCGCGCAAAAAAAAGGGCTCTTCTGGGGTTCCCTTGCTAGTTAACTTAAAGGCCACACAAATCACTTTATTATATGCTGCCTTGATACACTGAAAGTTAACTTTTTTGAGCTGCTCCAAAACACCACACGACAAAGTCCAATATTGGACGTATTATCGAGCGAGTAAAAGCTAGTTATCTCATGGTTTGAAAAAAAAGTTCTTATTATTAATAGTTGCATAATGGTCAATTTTGCTGGATACTAGAATGAATAAATGACAGACTTTTATAGCAAAATGGTAATGTTTTAATGAACCTACGCGTTTCACATTAACTGCATCATCAGGGTAGGAAAACAACTACAATTATTCACAAACGAAGGCCTGTATTTATGGCCATACCCCTCCAAAGGCCTTTGTTTGTGAATAATTGTAGTTGTTTTCCTACCCTGATGATGCAGTTAATGCGAAACGTGTAGGTTCATTAAAACATTACCATTTTGCTATAATAGTCTGTCGTTTATTCATTCTAGTATCCAGCAAAATTGATCATTATGCAACTATTAGATATTGTGAAGAAGTTCTACTATCAATCACGGAAGTTGGCATTTACCATCCAGAATTTATGGTTCAACAAAGAATGCAAGAGGTCCAGGGTCACCCCCAAATATGCGATCATCAACATCAAGGACAAGTCCCCAGCGGCAAGAAGGACAAAAAGGTATGCGGAATATAGAAGAATTGTCGAAGAAATCCGTTTTCTATATGAGAAGGGTCGTCTCAATAAGGCTATCCTCATCTTACATAATGATATGGCCAGGTATATGAGCACAGAGGTGCTTATGTCAGTTTTAAATAACGTTAAGATGGCGGTAAATGAAGAAAAGGAAACCAAGTTTATGACTATGAAAAGAAAACTGGAGCATCTCACAAGTACGAAAAATCCTCATAACAAGCATGACCACAAGTTTATATTCCATAGTAAGGTTATTAACATGACGAACATCAGTTTTGAAGAAGGTGAAAAAGCTCTACTGCAGAAAGGACTTAAGCACAATTTGCGACGACCTTTGGGAGAAAGGGACTACGTAAATTTCGCAATGGAAGTGGAGCAAGCCATTGGACTTCTTCCAGTGGAGGAAAGAAACACGACGAGAGTGACTGCAGCACAAGAGATCAAGAAAATCAGCAGGATTATGAAAGGAAAAGGAAACGATCCAGAGAACGACATTGCACAGAAGATCAAGAAGAAACTTAAGGTGAATGATGCTATGTTGGTGGAGGCTGATAAAGGAGGTGCGACTGTAATCATTTACAATGAAGAATACATAAAGAAGACCCTCGAGTTTATCAACAAGAACGGATTCTCCAAAATCGAGAAGGATCCTACCCCAAATTTTCTTAAGGCAATAAGGTCAGTCAGGAGTTCCTTTTCATCTAATATTTATAAAGAGTGGGCCAAACCAAAAGCCAATGGACAGCCCGTGCCACCTCGCATTAGGGCCTTGGTTAAAATCCATAAGGAAGGGAACCTATCAGGCCGGTGGTCAATTGTGTGAATTCAACATTTTACTGCTTAGCTAGGAAAAAAACACAAGTTATCAACACGGTTCCTCCAAGATTGAACCGATATGTTATTCAGAACAGTCGTCAACTTGCTACTCAGTTAAGTCATATACAACTGGAGGATCGTTTCATGTTTGTGTCGTTTGACGTGGTTAACTTATACACTAACATACCGTTCCTTGAGACTGTTGATATTATTGACAAAAGACTCGCTGCCAACAAGGTTGAAGAAGACGTTCGTAAAGATGTGAACAGCGCTCTGAATGTAATCCATAAACAGAACTACTTTCAATTCAACAATGAGTTTTATTCGATGCCTACAGGGGTGCTCATGGGATCTCCCATCAGTGCGACGACGTCGGAGGAATTTTTACAAGAACTTGAAGATAAACACATAACGCCACTATTAGAGCAACAAAAAGTTGTTTTCTATGCGAGATACGTAGACGATACTTTGGTTATTATCGATACCGCTAAAATTACTGCCGAGCAACTACTGATTGAATTCAATGACTTTCACCATAGCATGGCGTACACAATGGAGAAAGAAGAACAAGGTATCATAAATTTCTTAGACCTTACACTGAGAAGAAAACTTGAAGGAAAACGTATCGAATATAGTATTTATCGTAAACCGACGACGACTGATAATATAATAGGGTTCGATTCTAATCATCCCCCACAACATAAGTGTGCGGCTATCAGGTATTATTTCAACAGGGCACTCAGTACCCCATTACAACAGCAGATAGAAAAGAAGAAGTACGCCTAACATTTGATGTAGCCAGAAGGAACTCCTTTCCCGACATGGTTACATCGTCCATATTAAACAGGACCAGGAATCCGAGACAAAGAGATTTAGAAGAAGACAATAACCATAAGTATTCAGTATTCACGTATACAGGACCGGAAATCACCAGGATTAGCAATATATTTCGCAATAGGGGCATCAAGATTGCCCATAAGACGAGCAATAGTTGTCGATATGTGTTTAATCCGAAGAATAGAACAGATGATGACGAGAATGTCTACAAGTCCTGCGGTGTATATAAGCTATCTTGTCCGAATTGTGGATCCTTTTATATTGGATCCACGAAGAGGTCTTTTAAGAAAAGATACGCTGAACACCGTAGATCTTGGCTTAATGGTGATGGGAAATCGGCGTTTGCTTCTCACCTTATTAATAGCAGACACCAATTCGGCGCCATTGAAGATATAATGACAGTCGTCAAGAAGGAACGTGACCATAAACGTATTATCACCTTCGAATCATTAGAAATTAGAAGATACATAAAAGCAGGTGAGAAACTCCTTTTAAATAACCAGACAAGCTTTGATAAAAATCCGATTTTGGATACAGTTAACGAGGTAATTAGGAACTTCCAACGCCAAGAGGACTTGTAAGAGCAGTTCGGTTATAAGAACAGTTCGGCTATAAGAACAGTTCGGATGTAAGAGCAGTTCGACTAATAGAGTGCCTTACCTTCCGCTTATATGATTGGCTAGCTTTGATGAATTATTATGATGACCAATTATTTGGGTTGGGCAATTGGTATTTCTTGTAAACCCCCCCAATGGAAAATGTTTTCTATTGGAGGGGTATGGCCATAAATACAGGCCTTCGTTTGTGAATAATTGTAGTTGTTTTCCTACCCTGATGATGCTGTTAATGCGAAACGCGTAGGTTCATTAAAACATTACCATTTTGCTATAAAAGTCTGTCGTTTATTCATTCTTATTATTAGAAGAATACCCCAGTAATTTTTAGGGTATAATACACACTCTCCTGCCATTTTGACCCCCCCTCCCCCCCAAAAAAAATTAATTTTTTTTTTAAATCTTATCTTCCTGGCATTTGTTATCAGGAAATTAAATAATATTTACATTTTATGATATGTAGTAATGATTTTTTTTTAACTTTTATTTATTTTTCCTTGCATATTATACCCCGAAAAGTACGGTAGGTTTTACAACATAGATTAGTGATAATAATACCAGTCATTATGTGATTGATGTAATTTTAGAGATGTATTATAAATGCATATACAAATTATATACATGAAATTATCATACATAAACATCGCGATAGCTTATATTGTTGATGCTATTGCTATGCACACTATTCCCTGCATTCTATTATTTTACTTGCCAATAAAGAAAAACTTGAATACATGTATAGGAAAGCTAGTTCTTTATTGAGGTAACAGCTTGGCGGTTAATGTTCGCGTTAGCTCAATTGGTAAGAGCAGTGTGAGCGAAAGGCATGGTCCTTTGTTTGAGTCCAGGTCATGGAATTTTTTCCTTCTCTTTTCATTTGTAATCTTTGCCTGAGAATTAAAGAAAAGTGAATCTATTGTAGTTTCAAGCAGGTATTTTTATTTTATGTTTCTCAGTATTGAAATAGCCCCAATCTGAAGAATTATTAGGCATATTGTGTATGTGTTCAAGGTGTGGAGATAGTCAAATAAATTTACCTTAAGATATTCAGGGAAGATAACAGAAGAATATGTCACACATAATCGGATGTACCATATTTATTCGGAAATATCTCGAATTTAGTATGTGGTATGACTCCTAGTTTTGGAAGGCATATTTGGAAAAAAAGAGGCTTTATTTGAAATAGATTTTCATAATTGATAATAATGATAAATAAACTTAATTCACTATATAATAATTTAATATCATTTACATTAATTATTTGCATTGTTTGGGGGGGAGGGAGACCTCCTATTATTATGCACAATGTCAGAAACCAAGAAGAAACTGTTGTTTAGAAGTATATACTTCCCTTAACTTCTCATTCATCTTATCAAAATTGGATAGATGCTGTTTTCCTCTATTCTAGTTGTGCAATTTGCATCCTTGATTGAAACTAAAAAAATTCAAGAAATTTGATCAATTACAGTAGAGTCCACTTTATAAAAGCTCAGCATAAAAGTCTGGATTTAAGAGCCATTTCTCATGTTCCTGAATATTCCCCTATATTTTCTATATTAAGAGAATCTGGATATTAGAGCTCCGATTAAAAGAGCAGTCTATATATAATAGTGTTATTTTTTACCCAATTTCCCTTTTAGTCCTTGTAAGAGCTTTGATTATGAACAGTTCTGTGATTGATCACTGCACTCTGTTCTGCAATTGGTAGAATGAATATACTGGTAGCTATAAAATTAAGATGTATTTTTTCAGAGAATAACTGGATCAGTTATTCAGCAATTAACAAAACTAAGAAAGATGAAAGTGAAATCGGAAACAAAGTATCTGAATATGGAAATTTAAAAAGGAAACGTAAACGTTAGAGTCCTCATGAAGATATCGGTGCTGCAGTTATAAAATAGTTTCACTAGATGAGAGCTCAAAATGCTTCGATAAACGGACCACTGATGTTTGAAAAAGCAAAACAGCTTCCAGTCACCCTGGGATATCGTGATTTTGAGCCATCGCACGGTCAGTTAAAGCACATTAAAACATGTCAACATTAAGCTTTTAAAAATTCATGTGGAGCAAAACTGTATAGATTATTTTTCACTGAATAAAATAACATATTTTTTCTATTCTTTTTATGTACAATACTAGTATGTATTGCACTATGTTAAATTGTCAAATGTAATATCTTTAAGAAATCAACTCCCTATTATATTGTTTATGTGGTCTGGTTGTAAGAATAGTCTGAATATAAGATCAATTTTCTCTGTTGCCGTTGAGGCACTTATAGGCGGACTGTACAGTATTACAATGTAAAAATGAACTTATTTTTAAAATCTCAAAATAAAAATGCACCAAAAAAATAAAAACAAGAATTATATTAATATGTTAAAAACTCAGTTCCTTACATGTGTTCATAAAATCATTCAATGTAGTAGTCAAATTATTGAGAATAATTAAAGATGCACAATTGTTCCAAATTATAATAAAGTAAATTTTCAATGTGATTACCAGAATTTTATGCGAAATAAGTCCAAATATTTGCAAACGACGAATGTGAATTTCAAGCAAGATAAAGAATTCAACATAATTTCCCTCTTCATGTATGCCTTTCCTAAGAAAACCAACAGATTGGTTAATAGCAGTTGGATTTGATTCGACAATAACAGGATGCACATTGACCTCAGTGATATGGGGGATATAGGCCTAGTCTAACCCTACAGCCAGACTCCCAAGGAGGCCCGAACAGCCCAGATTTAAATCCTATTGAGAAATGCTAATGGATGTTAAAGAAACTTGTGCAGCATAAGGCACAAGCAACTAAAAAGGAGTAGAAATAACTATTGTCTTCAGAGTAATTAAATTATCCTTAACATTTCATAATAATTTGGTCAGTAATTTGATTTCATACATATTGCACCAAATTTCACAGGTCATTTTAGATTTCAACAGTTTGTATGCTGCAGACAATTGCATCATCATAATCTAAAGGAAATGTGTGATATTTTGTATGCTGTTATTAAGCACATGGAACAGTTTACCTTCAGTCAATTAAACACATTGGTTTAATCATCCAAATTTATTTGTTGCCCTCTAAACAAGCCCCATTTTGTGCTATACACTGATGCCAACGAATAAGCTAGTCGTTCAAACACTTCTTTATCAATTTCACTAAACTTTTATATTCTAGACTTAAAAACGTCTTCCACGGAATGGTAATTTGAGTTTGAGTAATAAGAAAATGTTACATGGGGCTATATCTGGTGCTTGTTCAATGACATTCATTGAGTTTTTGTTCAAAAATTTGCATACAGGGGATGGCGCATTACTGTGGTCTGAAATTCAAGAATGATTTCACAAATCTGGCATTTTCCAATGCTTCAGTACAAGAAATTTCGTTGGCAACACAAAATTTGAAGCAAACTCTTTTGATATTTTTATCTATTTCAAGAAAAGAGTATGCTTTTGTTCCACTAACAAAACCAAAAGATTGGTGCTGTCTTATAGCAGAAAAATTTCATACCTTTTACACGTGCTTTTTGAATGAAAAATTCCTGTTATTTATTTGCCTGAATGTACATCCTTAATACAATGATAGATTACTATAGTTGAAAAAAGAACCATGAAATGTATTTAATCTGAATGTTTCTGAAAGTTGCTTCAGTTCCAAATAATGTAACATTTAAGATTAAACTTGAATAATTTATCATTATCATCAGAGTTATGTTTATCATTTTGTGTTCAGAAAAATTAACTCAACTGAATATATTTGCATTTTAATTATCCATGCCTGGAAATCCGGTCATGAGCATAGCTAATCAGCAATCTCTTGAATTTCATTAAACTGTTTAATATTTTAATCCATAACTAATCTTTTAAATAATTTCCTTTTTATTTTCTTGCAAACAGTTAAAAGGAAGACAACCACGGATTTTGAACCGAATCACATTAGTTATTTCAGATCCAAATCACATTCATAAATTGGTAAGACTCAAATATTAAGAATACTCAAGTTTATTTAAGAAGCTTAAAAAATTCTAAAATAACAAAATTATTGCAAATTAAATGTTTGGTGTTTCTGAAAGTTACTGAAATAATTTGATGCATACACTGAGTGGGCAGATTATTATGACCTCCCCATCAGCACTTCATTGGGCCACCTTTTGCCTTCACTACTGCAGCGATTCTTCTTTGCATTGACTCCACAAGATGTTGAAAGGTGATGCGAGGAATCTAACGAGATGTTGAAAGGTGATGTCAGTTGCAGTCATAATAATCTGGCCACTCAGTGTATAAAGTAATAAATGAAAGGAAAAACTCTGCAACCAAACTTAGCATTTAAAATAATATTTTCATCAGTAAGCAACGGTTTAAGAAAGAAAAAAATTCCCGATTTGCAGGCTGGGTCCTGCTCTGCTCCATGGTAGAATATTTCTTTTGTTTATTACTCCCTCTGTCTGAGAATCTTATACATTTACAATACAAAAAACCAGATGAGAATGCATAAGTTATCATTACCAAAATGAACTTAAAAATTTATGAGGAATTTAAATGTGAAAATACAAATGGGTAAATGTATTTGATAGCATGTATGGGTAAATGAATTAGATTTTGTATGAGAATGTTTGAGTGAGAAATAAGTAGATGTGCATGAATAAGCACAAGTTTTTGTATGGATGAATAATATATAAGACAGTGAGGATAAAACAAGAAAAAAATAAAAACAGAATTTTTAGGTATGAATTTTAAAAGTTAAAAAATTCTAGGGTCTGTTTAAGTAACGAAACCACACAAAAATTTTAAGTAGTTTTTGGCAGTGGCATAGCCAGGATTTTGTGATGGGGGTTTCCAACATGATTTCGGTGCCCCTATGTAATTTGAATTAATGATTTTAAAAACAAGACTAATGGGTACAATAGGACTAAATACCTTACCTAAGCTTTTTTCTTTTTCTTTCTTTTTTTTTTAATTTCACACAAAGGAAAATTAATCTATTAACAGATTTTATTTTCAAATTTTCATTTTATTTCCATCTTGGAAGGGATAAAGATTACAATGAAACAGAGGAACTTATATGTCTTATAAAAATACTAAACGGAGAAAGACTAATTTAATGCATAAAGATTTGATGGAAAGGAAAAAATTTTAATGTGATTTGTGATACATAAAACTAAATTTATAATTTTTAACTATTCAAATCAAAAAAATTATTATAAAAACTATTACGCAATCAAACAAGTACAAGTAAAATCAAAATACGAAGCTGAGTCAAATGAAAACCGAAAACCCGCCGTAGAAAATCAAAAACCGCTCCCATTGCGATCAGACCCAGTACGCATGCGCGTGGACTCTCCCGCCATCAATTGGCGTTGATCCCGCGTCCCCACATGACCCAGTGGTGCCATACGGGCATTTCCAATATGGCGGCCCCTCTGTTGGAATATACCAAAGAAGAGCAGCGTGGAATGATCCGTTTCCTATGCAGTGAAGGCACGAAACCAATAGAAATCCATCGACGCATGTTGACACAGTATGGTGCTGCATATGTATCACAGACTCAGGTGTAGGAATGGTGTAAGAAATTCAGCAGCGGCACAACAAGTTTGGTGGACGCACCGAGGCAACGTCTCCTATAAAGAAAGCCTCCGCACTGAAATGTCTTAAATTACGTCATCATAAGTCGACCAAATTTAGGGCTTATTATTGGTAGAAATACGATTAACAAAGGACGAAGTATGATGATGTAACAATGTATGACGTTTCAGTGCGGAGGCTTTCTTTATAGGAGGCGTTGACCGAGGCCAGGCTAGGCACATCGTCTTGTGACAGCCGAGGCGATTGCAGCGGTGGAGATGATTCTGCAGGATAGACGGGTCACCATCGATGACATTGCAATGGCATTACAGCTCAGTCATGGCTCTGCTCAGCATATTGTCCATGATGAACTGAAATACCGGAAAGTGGCCGCAAGATGGGTCCCTCGTCGGCTGACGCCCGGAATGAAGGAGAGGCGAGTCGATGCCTGCCAGGAGCTGCTGCGCCACTAACTTGAAGGTGGTGACACCTTTTTGGAGTGGATTGACTGGAGACGAATCCTGGGTCCATCACTACCAACCGCAGACCAAGCGTTCCAGTAAGGAATGGCAGCACTCGACATTATCAAAGCTGAAAAAGTTCTGCAGCCAGCCATCCGCAGGAAAGGTGGTTCTGGGACCACAAGGGTCCCATAGTGAAGCTTACATGGATAAGGGCAAGACCTATAGTGAATTGGTGCGTGACGTTCTGAAACCTACTATACGCACCAAGCGTCGCGGACTCCTCTCAACAGGCGTTCGCATCCAGCATGACAACGCGCGACCTCATGCGGCTCGTGCGACTGTGGGCGACTATCCAGGACTTGCGTCTGGAGTGCCTCCCCCATCCTCCTTACTCTCCCGACCTCGCACCCTCCAACTTCCACATGTTCGGCTCACTAAAGGACTCCTTAGGTGGCCACAAGTTCGCAACCGACATGGAGCTGAAGCACGCGCAGCCAAAAGATTTTTTTTCCCGAGGTATCCATGCCCTCCCAACTTGGTGGTGGAAGTGCATCGAAAAGAAGGGGGAGTACATTGAAAAATAGTGTACTTGTTCCAACTCTGTCTGTAATAAAGGAGCTGTAAAAAAATATTTCCAGTTTTCATATGACTGACCCTCGTATTTACAAAGGTAAAAAAATGACCCTTTCAAAGAGAATTTAAAAAGTCGTCAATTTTCCTCTTTCGTTTATGCGATATTTCTTGTGTGTCAATTGAGATATCATTGTGAATGTGCAACAATGGTAAACCATTTAAACGATTATTTGTCATAATTGACTTCAAATATGTTTTGACTCTAAGTAAGCTAATGTGCCCGTTCAGCTTCACAACTGGTTATGGGAAGTACAATAAGAAGCCTCAAAATTGTTTTAACATTCGTAAATTTTAAGTCTGAGGCTACTTTTAAACTTTCAGTAAATATTTGAGGAATTGAAAATCCCTCTTCATACTTTTTTGTCCAATAATTTTTCCACAAATTCTTTTCAGCATAGAATGTTTTTGATAATTTTGGCACCCCTCCTTTAAACAAGGGGGGTTTCTGGACAACCAGGAAACCCACCTAAATATGCCATTGTTTGGCAATATGTTCTATTTCATACCACTATTGCAATATTGCTCTCAATTATCAAGTTGAAAATTTGTAATTCGCTACAATATTATATGTAAATGCTACATTGAACAAGAAATTAATTACCCCAAGAGGGTTTAGGAAAGTACCGGAACCCCCTGAGGTTATTTATTTTTACCCCTTTATATGCACATTTGAACCTCCCAGTGTTTTTATTAAAAAAAATTTTGTCTCCTCTAGCTCCCATCCCTATAACTCTGACCCCAGTGCACAAATCAAAACCAAACTAAATATTGAAGTAGGACATGTGTATCATAAGTTACATTCCAAATTTCAACCTTCTACGTCAGAAACTGTAGAAAAAATGAAGGGGACAGACAGACTTCTTCTTCTTCTTCATCTTCAGCTTTTCCCACTTCTATGGTGTCACTGTTTTTGATGAGCTTTCTCCATTTCTCTCTGTCCTCTGTCCACTCCCTTCTGAGTCCCTTTGATTTCAGATCTTCGTCCACAATATCTTGCCACCTTCTCTTGGGTCGTCCTCTTTTCTCCTTCCCTCCACTTTCATGTTCATAGCTCTTTTGCCAGTGTAGTCCTCGTCTCTTCTCATTACATGGCCAAACCATCTCAGTCTATTTTCTTGGATTTTGTTTTCAATATCTGTAACCTCGGATGCGCTCATTTCTAATCCTGTCTAATCGTGTCACTCCGCACATCCATCTCAACATCCTCATTTCTGCCACCTTCATCCTTTGTATATTGGACTTTTTTAGAGATAGTGTTTCCATTCCATAGAGCATTGCAGGTCTCACCACCATCCTGTAAACTTTGCCCTTTAGACGCACAGGGATCTTCTTATCGCAGAGGACTCCAGAGGCTTCTTTCCAATTTTTCCAACCTATCTGTATTCTGCTAGTCACTTCCGTACCCACCTCACTCCATTCTTCAACTGTCGAACCAAGGTATCTGAAGTGGTCAGTTTTCCTGATTGCTGTCTCCATCAGTTTCAGCTCCTCGTTTTTCTGGGCCTCTATGTTGCAGGCCATATATTCTGTCTTGCTTCTGCTGATTTTCAGTCCCCTGTCTTCCAGAGCTTTCCTCCAATTCTCTAGCTTTTCTTCGGCCTTTGCTCTAGATCTTGCACATAAAACTATATCATCCGCATAGAGCATGTTCCAAGGCGCTTCTTCCTTGACTTTCTCTGATATGACATCTATCACTATGTTGAACAGGGAAGGACTCAGTGCTGAGCCCTGGTGGAGACCCATTCTCACTTCAAAGCTACTCATTTCTCCCAGGCAAGTTCGCACTTTCGTCTTGGCTTTCCTATACATTTCTTGAATTAACCTGACATATTTCTCTGGTGCACTTCTAACTCTGAGGCTCCTCCAAACTTCTTGCCTTGGCACTCTGTCATATGCCTTTTCCATGTCAATGAAGACCAGGTGGAGTTCTTGTTGTTTCTCTCTGAACTTCTCCATCATTTTGTGATATTCCAACAAGAAGTTTTGTTGGACTTTAAGTTAATTATATTAAATAAGGTTCAAACTAGGCAGACTTAATCAAAAGAATGGCGATTTATTTACAAATGAGGAGGTGATGATTTATAATGATAATAATGAGGAAGGATAGAATAAGTGTATGGATATACAATTCTTATAAACTTGGAGTTGGAGACATGCAGTTAAGCATATAAATTACTATAGATCTTGAAGCAAAGTCAGTACAGTTAATTTAAAGTCATTAACATCGGTAATCGTAAGAGCCAACCTCGGTACAGCGCAACCAACCTTAACACTAAGCTTGAACTAAGCATCGGGAATTTTGATATAAACATAGGGGTACTTACGGACTCGCAGGGCGGAGATGTCTGTCGTTGCTTGGGTCATCCATGTCGGCACTTAGATCGGTGTTCCTCTCAGGATCGAACTTGAAACCAGTCTGCCTGCGAATCCGAAAGCTCCCCCTTATATATCATCCCTGGGTCCAGTACCGGGTTGTCGAGAGTTCTGGCTTCCTATTGGCTCAGGCTGATGCCGATGGTGCCGCCCTCTGTTGGCGGAGTTTAAAAACACTTTATTTTCACGGAAGCAGTGACGCTAGCCAGACGCCGAGCCCAGTGGCCTCCTGGCCACGTGGTGGATCGGAAAATTAGACAAGTTTTCGATTTCTTCGAAAAGGACGAATGTCACAACTCCCCCCTCCCCCCCCAGAGGGGCAAGGGAAGCATTTCGCCAGAGATGTCTCTGCTGAACGTCTTGAATCAGTGGACATGACCTTCGTTGAGTCGCCTATAGTCTATCCTTGGCTGTCGTCTGAGGTTATAGTGTTGGTGCTGTTCCGGATTCTGGTTGACATCAGGAATTTGTGTCTCTGGAGGTTGTGGATCGTTGTCATTGATGACAATCCGTGTGTCGATCGGGTCAAGTGGTGCTAGAGCATAGCAATCATCTTCTTCTGAGTCGTCTTCTGAGTCATCTGTTACGACTGGAGGTTTGGCTGTCCGTTTTTGGCGTCTGCAACTATTCTCCCTAAAATCAAAATTTCCCTTTGCAAGCTTAAGTCGGTCCATGTGTACCACCTGTGGCTCTTTAGTTCGAATGTTTCTTATCTGAAAGTTGACCTTACTGATCTGCTTAGATATAATATAAGGACCCCCATATCTGTACCCCAACTTATTCTTTCCTCTGCCTTTAAGAAGTAAAAGTACTCTGTCTCCGGGTTTATACTGCTTTAGGTGTCTGCCTTTGTTTCTCTCATTTAATTTGTTAAGACGCCTTTTGTCGCTTTCTTCAATAGCTATTTCGCGAGCGATTTGCAGTCTAGCGATGAGGTCGGATTTGTATTGTGTTGGTGTCATTTCATTCCCAACTCGATCGCCACCATTCCACGGGGTATGAGGATCAAAGCCATATAATAAATGTGCAGGGGTGTCTCTCGTGTTTTCGTTGTAGGTCGTCCGTATGCTAAAAAGGGCAGAATTTAGCAGCTGTTTCCATTGGGACGGCTGGCCATCACAGAGTTTCCGTAGAGTTTCGAGGATGTTTTGATTCATTCTCTCCACCAGGCCATTGGAGCATGGACGATAGGACGTAGTGCGGGTATGAGTGATGCCGAGATCCCAAAATAAGTTACTCATAAGTTCTGAGGTAAAATTGTCTCCACGGTCGGATATGACTTCACACGGGAGTCCATAGCGACAAACTATATGTTCAATGAATGCTTTCGCTATAGTTTCAGCTGATTGATTTTTTAGGGGAATGGCCTCAGGGTATCTTGATAGAACATCAATGCAGACAAGAATGTATTTGTCTCCCTGTTCTGTTTCTGGTAAAGGACCGATCACATCCCAACACATTTTTTCGAATGGATATTTGGCTTTAATACCAGTCTGAAATGGTGCTGGTCCTTTCTGCAGTTTACACTTCTGGCATAAGCTACATGCTTGTATGTAAGCATACGTATCCTTGTTCATGGATGGCCAGTAATATTGTTGCCTGATGGCAGCAATGGTCTTATTGACTCCTTTATGACCTGCAAGTTTGCTGTCATGGGCCATTTCAATAATTTTCATTACCATGTTTTCGCCAATGCAAATTTTTCCTTTGTTCCTGTAAGGATCGTTATCCCTTTTAATTCGCTTGTCAAACCATAGTAATATCCCCTCTTGTAATTCAAACCGTCCTTTTCGACACTCCAGCTTATTATTCTTCAGGTTTAGGATTTTGTTAGAAAAATATGGATCGGTGCGTTGAGAGCCTCGTATGTTTTCCTGAAGATTGTCAGACTGGATCTTAATGATCCCCATGCACTCCCTACTGTGGGGCCTTGAGAGAAAGTCTGCCACAACATTGTTCTCCCCAGCTATGTGGCTTATAATTAAGTTGTACTCTTGTACTTCTAATGACCAGCGCAAGAGTCTTTGGTTGACGTGTCCCAGATTTGATAAGAATGAGAGTGGTTTGTGGTCTGACATCAAATGTATGGGAAAACCAAGGATCATATGACGGAATTTACGTAGGGCAAGGACAATGGCTAGGAGTTCTTTTTCTATAGTGCTGTAATTTCTTTGTGCCCCTTGAAGTTTCGTGCTGAAGAATGCAATGGGCTTCATGCCATCTCCTACTTCTTGCTGTAAAACCGCACCCACCGCTTCATCTGAAGCATCAGTAAGTAGGAAGAAGTCTTTGCCATAGTCAGGTGAGGTTAGGACAGGAGGGTTACTTAATATCCTTTTTATCTGTTCAAAGGCAGCTTGACATTCTGCAGACCACATGAATTTTTTGTCCTTCTTGGTGAGTTCAGTGATGGGTGACAATATTCCAGATAAATTAGCAATGAATGGGCGGTAAAAGTTTATTGCCCCATTGAATGATCGTACTTGCTTAACGTTGGTCGGGTGTTGCAATTCCATGATTGCTTTTATGTTTTCTGGGTCAGGCTGTAGCCCGTCCTTCGATAGGATGTGTCCCAGGTAGGTGACCTGATGCATTGCCAGTTTGCATTTGGACGGCTTCATGATAACGTTGTGCTCATGAAATTTTTGAAAGAGCCACGCCAACAACTCCATGTGTTCCTCACATGTTTTCGAATATACTAGGACATCATCCTGGAATACGTATATGCCTTGCGCGAGACGGTCGTATAGTATGTCTGTCATGAAGGCCTGGAAAGTTTGAGCGGAGTTCTTCGCACCCTGGGGCATCCGGGTCAACTGAAATTTGCCCCATGGTGTTTGAAACGCGAAGCAGTGACGTAGTTTGGGCGAAATTGGCAATTGATAGTAGCCCGAGTTCAGGTCAATGACACTGAACCAGGTATGACCGTTTAGATCATGTAATAATTCGTGTATTTTAGGCATGGGGAAGTCTAATGCGGTTGTCGCGTCATTTACCTTACGCAAATCCAAAGTGACCCTTATGTCACCGTCTCCTTTCTTAACCACATGAATCGGTGAATTCCAATTCGATTTACTGGCTTCTATAATGCCGGCCTTTTTGTACTGTTCAATTTTGTTTTTAAGAGCATCCATATGTATTTTCGGAATTGGATACTGTCGGACAAATACAGGCTTTGATTGGTCTATTTTGAAATCGACTATGACATCTTTGATACCTGTCAAAGCTTCAATTTCATCAGCAAAATTTGTTTCATATTTCGCAATTAAGTCGTCTAGTCTAGTTCTGTGATTATTGTCCAGATTTCCGCTCTCAATTTTGTTCATGAGAATGTTATTTGCAACGACTATTTCTTTTTGCATATTATCTCTAAATTCAAAGTTCGCGCTTCCAATAATGTCACTGCCCAGAATGCCCTGATAATTCCGATTTGGGAGTGGGTGAATAATGAATTTTCTACTGCAAAAGGTTTTGTCACCTATTCTAATGTCTGCTAATACAGCCTCAGTCAGGTGTTTGTTGTCATTAATGCCAGAGAGAGTGACATTTTCCGGTATATAGGAGACCCATCTGGCTAATCTTTTAGCCGTGTTCTCATGCAATATGCTAATTTGAGAACCAGTGTCAATTATCATGGGGATTTTTTCTTTTCCTATGATGACCGTGATGATGAATAAATCATTTTCGCGGTTAGCGCGGACGATATTTGACTGTACATGATTAGACTGGGTAGTGTCCGATCTGTACCCAGTCTTTAATAGTTTAAATGACAATCTTGTTGTACGTGTCCGATTTTATCGCATTTCCAGCAGCGAATTTCTTTTACCCTCTTATTCTGAGGCTTTTTTTTATATTTTCGATCCTGCTGCAGTCGTGATATAACTTTCTGCTGATTATCTATAATTTGTTTGAGTTCATCTATTTTCGCGTCAGTGGATTTCTGGTTTTCCAACATTTGTTGGATGACGGGCGCGACCTCACTATTAATGGAGGTTTTGATTAATTCTAATTTGTTCGTTTGTTTTTCAATGCCCATGTGTTCCGCTTTTGTGGCAATTAATATGGCTTCCTGGAACGATGATGGTTCCTTGCATGTCAGCAACATCTGTGCTGATGGAATAACGGTTTCCGAGAAATGGGATAATAGTAATTGATCTTTTTCTTTTTCAAATATACTGGTTTTCCTTGCCATCTTATCAAATAAAAGCTGTAGTCTATTTGCATAATCGCGGACAGATTCTTGATCATGTTGTTTAGCTTGGAAAAATTTTAATTCCGCGAATTGTAAGTCTTCCTTTACTTGGAATAGGTCGTACATACGATTCTTTAGTTCACTATAAGTGTTAATCTTAAATAGGGCATGATTATTGAATATAGTGGCCGCTCGCCCTTTGATTTTGGTACGGAGAACCCCCAAAGTAACTGGGTTCTGCCACCCCGCTATACTTGCGGTGGTTTCTACTGCATCCAGAAACACATGCACATTAATTGATCCTTCCTCCCTGGAAAAGGTGGGAATTAAGTTTGTAAATCCAACTATAGCGTCACTCCTGATCGCTATCTGCGAAGCCGCTTCGCCTTCTGCCTCTTTACTTAGTTCGGGCGCCATTGTGATATTCCAACAAGAAGTTTTGTTGGACTTTAAGTTAATTATA
>JAHWFO010036887.1:4089809-4138180 GCA_023313115.1 Rhysida immarginata
GACCAGGTGGAGTTCTTGTTGTTTCTCTCTGAACTTCTCCATCATTTGTCTCAAGCTAAAGATTGCATCAATGGTTGACTTTCGTGGCATGAAACCAAAATGTTGACTCCCAATATTAACTTCAGCTCTCAGTCTTTTGTCCAGGATCCTCTCCAAGATCTTCATGGTGTGTGACATTAGCTTAATTCCTCTGTAGTTGTCACACATTTGGATGTCTCCTTTACCTTTGTAGATTGGGACAAGAATACTTTCTCTCCATTCGTCTGGTATCTCCTCTTCTCTGTAGATCTTCACCAAGAGATCCCATAACAGGTCCAGTCCTTCCTCTCCAAGGGCCTTCCAGGCTTCAGCCGGGAATCTATCCCGTCCAACTGCTTTCCCTCTCTTCATCTGCTTCAGTGCTACCTTAACCTCACTCCTTGTGATGTCTGTTGTCAGTCCCTCACTTGGTATTCCGTCTTCATGGTGTTTTTGTTCATTCTCTACGTTTAGTAGCTCCTCAAAGTACCCTTTCCATCTATCCTGTATCGCCCCAGTGTTTCTAAGGATTTCTCCATTGGCCTTCTTGATCTGCTTGATGTGTGTGATATCTTTTGCTGTCCGGCTTCTGTGTTTGGCAATGCTATATATTTTCTTCTGCCCATCCGGTGTTTCTAAGTCATCGTACATCTCTTGACATGCTTTGGCTTTTGTGTGTGCCACTTTCTTCTTTGCCTCCTTATTCTTGATCTTAAAGACTTCTAGGTCTGCTGGGGCATGTGTTTCGTTCCACCTCTTTTTAGCCTTTTTCTTCTCCTGTACTGCTGCCTGCACTCCTGGTTCCACCACCAACTCTCCTTGTTTTCCCAGAATTTTCTTGTTGTTTCCCCCAAGATTTTCCTGCCAGCACACCACTCTGCATTTCTATTCCACCACTCTTGAACATCCTCAAAATCCCTGGAAACTTTCTGCAGGACAGCTTCCTTAAATCTGTGCCTTAAAATCGTGTCCTTTAGTTTGAACCACTTGATCTTCTTCACCTTAGCCTTAGTATTCACTTTCTCCCTGGCTGCATGAGTCGAAGGGAACAGACAGACTGTTATTGTGAAACCAATAAGTGTTCCATTCTTCCCCTACTTAATAATTGAGTGAATCACGCAGTTTATATCATACAATTGATATGTTATATTTTTGTAACAATTGGTTCAATTTTGAAAATTTTTTCAAATTTATTCTTATTAAGTAACGGAGCACTTATTGGTTTCACAATGTCCGTCTGTCCATCCACTTCATATTTTCCACATTTTTTTGGCATTGAAGGTTGAAACTCTGAAATCAACAATCTGCTTTTCCATAGGCATGTTCTACTTCTATTTAGTTTGGTTTTGATTGGCCCACTGGGATCAGAGTTACAGGAATGGGAGTTAGAGGGGACCAAGTGATCTTCGTGGTATTTGAACTTGGGATTTCTGCTGCTTTCCTGTAAAGTCCTGGGGGGGGGGGGGATTAATTTCTTGTTATTGATCCACACTTGTGTACATCACATCAGTACCAGCTATCATATATTGAGACATTGAATATCGATTATCGATAGTATCTATCGGAATATTGACCAGCAATCAGTACAAAAATTTAGTAGGTTTATGTGTATTGTTAAGTTGTTTTGGTTCCATTTTGCTATGACTCACCATTTCTGAGATATAGCATATTTTGGAAATTTGATTTTTGGCCGATATCTCCGGAGCTTTGGTCCCACAGAAATTTGGATGTCATATTTGCAATCAGATATGAAAGACACGTTTGTTTCATATATAGTCGAACCTTGATAAGTAGATAGCCTCAAGACGGAGGAAATTATCTGCTTATCTTGATTAGGGATTTTTGTTTAAAAAAATATGCTACTCAACACGAATTGATTTAAACAGTATCTAATATTTAATTTAACAGTATAAAATTATCAATTATAACAAAACAAAAGAATATTCTGCTTCTGCATTCAAATTTATTGATTGATTTTTTTTCAACCACTGATCCGACAAGTCTCCTTTCATCTGCTTTTTGATTTGCCTCATAGAGTAAATTAAGCCAAATAGATGTTATTTTTTAAAGAAAATTTATGTGTTAAAAAATTAAAATCAAATCAATAACAGGAAAACAATAATAAAAAATTACACTATACAAAAAAAGGTCACAGAAGGAAGTTGTGTGTACTAACAAGGGAACCCCACATAGCCTAACCGCTTTAACAATGGAGTCCTTGTATGGCTATGTATGCTGAAATTTTTTCGTTTTCGTGATTTATTTTGAAAGAAACACAATGTCGCACTCTCTTAGTTTGCAAGCATCTATAGTAGCTTCAGATGAGTAACATATTTCAATTTGGTGGAAATCTGTGACATACATGTCTCGAGGGATTCCCTTGTAAGGTCCAAATCGACAATCGAACAGCGCAGAGAAAAAATGAAATAATCGACCCGGAAGCAATGCCCACAAAGTAACTAGGGGAAGTACAGTGAACTAGGCAAGAAACCTGATGAAACCTAGTTAAGTCATCCAGAGGATAAAAAGGAGTCATTTCCTATAAGGATGGAAAAGCAGATTGTTGATTGACGAGGGACACAGAGGAGCTAGGAGATCCAGTATTCTGGAAAGATAGCCTTTTGGATGTCATCAAAGTTGACGCCCAGGATGTGACGAGGGCTGCGATGCCTGATGGTACTTCTAAAGGTGAGTGGGTGATCCAGAATACATGCAACCAGTGGATTGGGATGGTCCTTCATCTTCAGAAGCAGCTTCTTCAGCAACTCCTGGTCTCGGTTTCCAATGGGAGGTATATCAAAATCATCAGCAATAGAAGTATTTGTTGCAACTCTCCTGTCAAGTTGGGCAGTGGTCCTCAGGGTAACTGTTGATCAGTCAGTAATTTTAGGCAGCAGTGCCCATTAGTTTAGAGGAAAATGGTAAGTGGCTATTATAAGCGGAGTATACATATTACACAGAATGTGTCTGCCAATCACTAAACACAGTAGAGAGAATGTGTTTCCTACTGACACACAGTGCATTTTCAGTTATCTTATCCAGTTAACAGGAGTTTACATAAATTTTAGCATAGAAATTTATCCACTTAAGTGGATTAACCACTTATCATGTATCCACTTAGCGAGGTTCGACTGTATCATATCTACTGCACCTTAAAAAAAGTTCGGATGTATGGAAATAAAGGATTCAGTAACAAACTTAAAAAGATATCCTACGCAGAAACTCCGGCATTGCCTGAATTGCTTCTTCTGCATGTTTTATTTTAAGGTGTAGCCATATTTTCAGATAAATGGAGTACTTTATATCCAAAACTCTTTATGGTAAAAATATCCCATTGTCTGGATGGGAGTAGATAGCCAGATATTCTTAAGATTGTAGATGTTGTTAACATAAAAAGCTTGACAATTCTATGGAAGTGATAATACAAATAAACATCAAAATAAATAAGAATAAAAAGATTGGTATCTAATAGCCTTTATCAATTTATTTTGTTTTGATGCATTTCTTATGTTTAATTAGGCATCCCCATCCATAAGAGCATACGATATTATTGCAGTACAGCCCACAACAGAAAAACTTTTTCAAGTATGAAATACCGTACATCAAATTCTTTTAACAGCAAAAGTATTTGGCTCAATATTTATAAATAATATTATTACAAAATTTGTTTTCACCTTTACTTGAAATTTCAGACTTTAACTAATAGTGTTGATATTGATATTATCTCACTGGATTTGACTGATAGCAGCCTTTTCATAATTAAAGGACCACAAGCGAGACTGGTAAATTTTTGCATGGATTTTTTTTTCTGCCTTTTTATATTCTCTTTTTTATTTATTTTTATGACTTATTTCTATTTTGACATAAATACTTCCCCCCTCCTTATTGCCTCCTTATTGTAACAATATACATAGGCCATGAGCCATGGAATCAAATTTGAAATAAATTATGCACCAGCAATTAGGGATTCAACTTTGAGACGCTATACAATATGCAAAGGGCAACTCCTAGTTGAAGCTTGCAAAAGAAAGGTAAACATTTCATTTGAAACAAAATGTCTTACTCTTTTAATTAAGAACTTTTTTTTTTAAATATTCTCTTTTTAATTTATTTTAGAATCTAGTATTATCAAGTGGAGCAGAAAAGGTAATTGGAAAATACAGTTAACAAATTAGCTTTAATCCATTATTTCCCATAACAAATTATTGATTTTTTATTTATTTATTTATTTATTTATTATTTATTTATTTATTTATTTATTTATTTATTTATTTATTTATTTATTTTTTAACGTTACAGGATATTGAATTACGAAGTCCATATGATGTCATAAATTTGTATCCTTTCTTGATTTTTTAAAAAAAAAGGATTAGAGATTATTCCATCTTGTTTTATACCAAAGTGCCAAAAGACATGGGATACCTATTCAATAACATGTAGGACCTCCAGAGTGTCCAGCAATCCAGGAAGTACAGGAATTGTATGGGAATTCGTTATTGTCAGGAAAAAAGTGGGAATTGTACCGGAAGTTAGAAAAAAACCCGGGAATTTTGGTGAGAAGTGGAAAAATCGAACAGGTTTCATTACGTTTCCCAATGGTGGTTTTCCCAAACATTCACTTTTTGGTTATATCAGTTTTCAAGAGATTTGTTCTGTTGGCAAGATCTCTTTTTTTATAATATGTTCCATGTTGTTTTTTAACATTGCTGAAAGTTTTTGATGAAGGCACAGAGCAAGAAGTGTTTGAAATCTCTTCATAAGGATTCAAACTCTCGAGCATTTGAAAAAGAAGAAAAGTCAACTTAGCTTCAAGAAGTTCTTCTTTGACATGTTTTGCAACTGAAGCATAGCTATTGCCATCTAGTTTTACTAGGCAATTTTTTTTTAATTACTCGAAGAAATATTCACTAAAATATTGTTCAGGTAATAGTTTGTCTGACTTCGGCAATGTGGTTGAGGCGAATAGTTTCGGTATCTCTGATAGTCAAGGCTGGGTTTCCATGTTTTGCGCCTGTGGGCCCAATGAAATCTCACCCTTCAGCTTAAAATTTTGTCCCCCAGGGCTCGGATCACTTTGGCCCTTGCCTAAACTTGGCCCTAGCCATCTCTCTCAGCCCTTGAATTTCTGATTGATAGCAACTAAATGCCTGGATGTAATTGTTTAATGCTATTTAGTTGAATGTGAATTCAGAGGAGTATACTTGAACGGTGCTTGTCAGAATGAAGTGAAACTGTATTCTCAAGAAAAAGGGATTGATCACTTCTGGGCAAGCCTTCTCGCTGATAATCTTAACCTATGCAATTTAGAGTTTGATCAGATGCTTTTGATCATGTCTCATGAAAATGTTAATGTACAAATAATGTTGGTTGGAAAATCAAAACGAGAGATCTTTAACATCTCAACGAGTTAGCTATAATGTGAAATTTTCTGGAGGGAATGAAAAAGTAAGTATTGATAAGCATATGATACATTTAGTCACAAGTGCTCATTTTTTGTACAAAGAAGCTCTTGAAGATAGCCAAAGGGATTCTGAAAAGAAAAAGGAATTCTAAAGGAAAAAACAAGATGAAGCAATGGCAAAACAGAAGTGAATAAAACTTTGGCAGAAATGAAGGTTCTAATTCAGTTTGTTATTAATATAGAAACATACATTAAAAATCATTATCACATTTAGAAAAAATTTCTTAAAATTTTTGCAATTTTTTTTCTTGCAATATTCTCATATTACAATATTTAGTATTTCGAATGTATGGGAAATTTTATGGACAGTAGGGAAATATACGGGAAATGTACAGGAATTTTGTTCACGGAAATCACTGGACACACTGGACCTCTTTTGCCCGTCGAAGTACAGCAACTTGACATGGCATGGACTTTACCACTTGGCGGAAGTCCTCTGAAGAGATGTGCGGCTATGCAGTCTCGATAGCCGTCCATAATTGCATGAGTGTTATAGTGCAGGATCTTGTGCATGAACAGATTGTTTGCTAATATCTCTAATATGTTCGATAGGGTTCATGTCTGGTGGTCTAGTTGGGAATGCTACTCAAACCAGTCACAAGTAATGTTAGTCTGGTAAAATGCCACCTTATCCTCCTGGAACATCCCATCATTATTAGGGTACATGAAGGCCATGATGGGCTACAAATGGTTATCAAGGAGCTGGACATAATGATTCTCAGTCAATGGTAGGTCCACTTTGATCAGAGGACCCAAACCCTGCCATGTAAATACCTCCATTCCATGATGGAGCCACCACCTGCTTGCTCAGTACCTTCCTATAAGGTGGGTCCATTACCTGTTAATGAACATAGTGACATGTGTCTGTTACGAAGAACCATTCTGCCCAGATGTTGCTGATCACGTGCTTTTAGCAGCTATATTGGCCACTGCATTGTCCGTCGTGGGAGGTAATGCCTGAAATGTATGGATCAAGGAATGTTGAATGCCTGCACCATCTCAGAAATGGAAACGTCCCATGTGTCTTATCTCCAACTATCATTCCATGTTCAAACTCTGATAATTTTCGTTGTGTAGCTATAATAACGTTACAAGACATTTCAGAGGAGTGCTAATCGTCAAATTGACAGTACTGATACTGCTCTGCCTATTTATGAGGTGCTACCCAAAATTTCCGAGACTTTTCTTGTAAAAAGTAGAAAACATACCTTACACCATCAAACATTTCCACTGTCACCTTCAAAGTAGTCATCATGTATTCAATGATTCCAGTGATTTTCCCATTTTTGAAAGCACTCCTGGAAGTCCAAAGGCTGTAGGGTGTTCAAGACTAGTTGCGATTCCACTTAGATATGTTCAATGATGTCAAAACGTTGCCCTTTCATTTTAGGGAAGAGGTTGAAGTCGCAAGGAGCTATATCAGGAGAATAGGGAGGGTGGGAGGGCATTATATTTGCCAGGAATTCCTTCACAATGAGTGAAGTTTGTGCGGGCACGTTTTACAGGAGGAGCAACCACTCTTTGTTCTTCCACAACTTAGGCCATTTGCACAAAATTTTCTGTCTCTTCAAAATCTCACAATAAAAAAGAAATCTCAAACATTATTTTTTACAGGGTGATCCCAAACATAATTTTTTTTCACAGATAAATAATAAATATATACTGGAGATGAACCTCCAAACATCAGGTAATGAATTTTTCAATGAAAAATGAAAGGAAAATTCTGTGACCTGGACTTCCTGTTGACATTCTGACCAGGTCGAATAATTTGTAAATTCGCAGAAGCACAAGAACATGTTGCAACACAAACAGCAACAATTCACAAAGAAATGCACCTATGATTATGAAACTAGGCAGAGCAGCAGTTGAAAGGTGCACCAAGAGGCATCTAGTGGGAGAACCTTGTACTGTTTTGGTTTGGATGGAATGTTCAAATTCTCGGATATTTTAGGTAGCACCTTGTGATAATTTATATATATATATATATATATAAATGTTAAGAATAATAAAAGACAAGGGTCTACAGTGGCGTAAATAAAACGATAAAACAATTTAATCAATCGGTTGGGAATACAATAAAAAAACAATATGATATAAAAGAGATAAAATGTATAAACAACGCCATCCCTAACGGACGCGAGATGCAATAATAATAAAACACGATCGAGATCAGTTAGTACGAGAGACCAAGCAAACTCCCGGCTTGGGAGAGGCTTCTAACCGCATAGAAGGGGCTGCTAGGGGACACATAGAAACAGGGTACTTACAGTCATGAAGATCTAGTAGGCAGGTCTTGACGAGGCGCATTCAGCGTAGGTTCTCTTAGGTAGGCACGATCCACGATGCCCATCGTTTGAAAGACCCGCTTTATATATGCCCCTAGCATTACCCACAATTCTATGCGCGTTAGCACGATTCTGATTGGCTGCCTGCCATTCCGATGTCCTCGCCTCCTGGTGATCACAATCCGAATCAGTCACAAAACTTCCGGGGTTGTCACTGGTGACTTGGGGTCTCCCGTCTTTAATCACAGGCGATGACTCATCAACACGTGGAGAGGGGGGAATAGATGAAGAAGTTACAAGTCTTTGTAATTGACGAATGTCACAACCTCATAAACGCCTTTTATGCAATGCAAGCGATGCCTGAAAATTTGCTTATGATGCTCCCTTGACTTTTGGCACTTCAGAGTATAATACAGTATTTTTCAAAAGAATGTCCCAATTCCAAATAATTATATTTAATAATGCAAATGGGTTACACTTACAAAACACTTTACAATCTATTGAATATTGTAACCACAATTAACTTGGGTAAGTCTTTAAGTTTCACTCACCATAATTAGAAGTATTCTATATACCCTCCACCTTCTGCACAGACACCATCAATGCGATAGGTGAATTCTTCCCAAACGCGTCTGAGAGTGTCTTTTATCATAGAATTTATTGCCTCAACAATCATTCTGTTTCTGAAATCTCATCCAAATCATATGTTCCACAAATCCCCATAAGAAAAAGTGACATGGTATGATGTCTGGAGATCTTAGGGGCCGAGAGTGTAGTACCAAATTTCGAGATCCCCTCCATCCAATATTTCATTTAGAAACCAATGAATGTCGTTATGCCCATGTGGTGGTGGCCCATCTTGATGAAAAATGAAATCCGTCATTTGTAAGAGCAACCAATCATGCAACATTTTAAGATAGGAATTTCTCGTAACAATGTTTTCCTTGAAAAAGAAAGGGCCATAAAGCTTAACAACGGAAACTATTACTGAATTACTAAGTCCCCATATATAAGAAATTTGTGGCATGAAACTTTACCACTTGTATGAAAGATTGCTTCATCACTAAAAATGAATTGCAATAAGTTGTCGTACTCCATCTCATGTGAGAGAATTTGACAAAAATCTATATGTTTTCTTCTGTCACCTGCACGAAGAGCATGCATCAGTTCCAATCTGTATGGCTTCAAAAGCATATGTCATCTTAATACATGCCTAACAGTCATTGAGGGAGGTAACTTCTCGGCTAGCACAACAAGTGGACTTTTGCAGGTTTTACTGAAAAGCCTCTTGAATTCAGTGGAAATTTTTCTCTGAATTTTTATAAACTTCAAATTTGTTTCTTTAATCTGTCGATACAACGATGGATGACTTTGCCCTCTTTGCTGATGATGGATCAATCCCATAACATTGTTGAAACATACATTGTACCATAAACACGGACTCGGTCATGCTAAGTTTGAGTGCACAAAATCCTTTCTGTTGCATAGATGTCATCTTCTTAACAACTAACAGTAGCATTTGTTTGGGATTTAATAGTGGAATCTAGCAGTAATGATATGAAACTCTGGAGCATGGCTATTCGTGTGGTGTAGGTTTCATTCATTTAGGGTTCGTGGCTGTGGAAATACTGTATAAGGTTTTAAAATTGGGCCTTTTTTTTTAAACACCTTGTAGTTTATTGGTGTTTAAATCTGATAAATACATGCAAATTTAGTGTAAACACTTGCAAACTTCCACTTTAAAAGTGAGAATCAATTAATTAAAAGATTTACTCTTTTCTCATAAGGGAATCCCTATTTTATTTGTACACTGGTGGCCAAAAGTTTGGACCAACCAGCAAATCAATAAAAAATAAATTTATACTAAAAATATTTTCCACCTACAACTCTAAGTAAATATGAAACAATATTCAGGGAAGAAACAAATTTATTTCTGCGTCATTGCTTTTTTATTACCTTAAATCAAAATAAGACTGGCCAAAAATTTGGACCAACATCACAAACATGCAAATAATTTGCATATTACAAGTCATCGTGTTGTGTGGTGAGCACTAAAACCATATTATGTATTGTATAATGTTAACTGAAGGCCAACGAGAGTGAATTAGAAATTTTAACTAGCAATTTACAAACTTCAAAAAAGTTGCCGAAATCTCCCATGCGAGCTCAAATCTTTATCAGGAATTGTTAAAAATGTTAATTGGAAATAGGACGACCTTGTGCACTGACGCGAAGAGACAAATCAAGAATTAAGAGACATGTTAGACTTGATATTACATCTGGGCATGTAGTCAACACCACACAAGTCAAACTTAATCTGCAACTTGCTGCCTCAAGAAGAACATTTTGCAGCGAACTACGTGCTCAGAACTTTGCCTATGAAATTATACCCAAAATGTTGCCACTAACACAGAAACAAACGCAGGATAGACTGGATTTGCTAAGACACATCTGCCTGAAAACACAGACTTCCAATTGGTTGTTTTTTCTGATGAAAAACGAATCAGTTTGGATGGTCCTGATAATATAGCTTCTTATGAAGAGCGTCGTGATAAAGAAACACTTGTTCCACTGTGAATTAAGCACCAAATGGGTGGTAGTGGAGTGATGATTCTGGGTGTCATTGGAAGCAACGGAAAGTTGAAGATTCACATTCTAGATGGACATTGCACATCAGCTCAATATAATGATGATCTTCACAATGTGTTCATCCCTTTGTGCAAAGTCTAGTTTAAGCAAAAACCATGGATTTAGCAGCAGGACAGTCCTGCAATCTTTACTGCACGAGTTGTGAAAGCCTATTTTGAGAGCAGCAACATTTCCACTTTTGCTTGGACTGCTCGAAATCGAGATCTCAATATTTTTGAGAATGTGTGGCATCTCATGGAACAAAAAATTTACCAAAACACATTACAAATCTCGAGAACAACTAATAGCAGCCATTCAGAAAGCTGTTAAGCCAAATGTTATTAAAAGCTTATTTAATTCTATTTCAGGTCGTTTGTCAAATATTGTAGAGTCAAAATGATCTCAAATATCAAAATAATTCATTAGTTAATGATGTAATACTTTTTTTGCTTTGTTATACAAATGTGGTCCAAACTTTTGGCCAGTCTTATTTTGATTTTAGGTAATAAGAAACCAACAACGCAGAAATAAATTTGTTTCTTCCCTGAACATCGTTTCATATTTACTTAGAGTTGTAGGTGTAAAACAGTTTTCGTATAAATTCAGTTTTTCTTGACATTGCTGGTTGGTCCAAACTTTTGGCCACCAGTGTAGCTATGAGCACTGGAGCATAGGCTTTCCAGTTCATGAATCCATCAGGTTGTGGGTTCGAATCTTGCTGTGGCAAAGATGTTCGTGCTTGTCCCAGGAAAGCATAAAGATAATAATTACGTAGCATTGTTTCAGGATATTGTATTGTGTTGAGATATTAGTCACATGAAGTGGTACAAAATGGCCTATTTGCTTTTTGCCAACATGCCCCCTGCAGCATGGAAAATTATCTTATTACTTTTATCATAAGTTTTGAAACGTAAATTTTTTTTTTTTTTTTGGCAGTTTAATTCTAAGTGAAAGAAGACAAATGGATATCCACACTCATACGAATATTTAATTTCTTACGACGTCCATCTTCAGGTACAAATCAGATACCGAACAGAAATGCAGAATTATATACAGAAAGGGAACCAATAGCAGACTAGAATAAATTTGCTGATTGGCTGTTGGGCACCTTACAAAGAGTAAAAGGTCAAATAACGATAAAAATAATCAAAAGGATTACATAAATACAATGAGAATCAATGGCAATCCAGTATCAGATTGGTTTTTGGTTGCCTTACAAAGACGATGAACAACAAAATAAAAAGCAGGGTTGAGGATTGGAAGAGCAAAACCAAAAATACATAATGAACAATTAAAAATAAAAATAAGATTCAAAACTTAGCATGAGTGAAATAAAATTTAAGGATTTTAAAAATTTAAAAAAACATAATTTAAAAGGACTCCTTGGAAACACAAAAGACCAACTTCTGCCAGAAGCACGTGCAGGGATCTATGAACTAAGCTGCAATTCATGTAATTAAAATATCTAGATTAAAGTAAAAGGAAGACAATTACCAAAATCGATAGACATTTCAGATATAGAAAAAATTACAATTCCCAATAAATCCAGCTTCGCCGAAGATATGTTAAAAACTGGACATATCACAAAAAAAGACAGCTACAAAATGTTACGTCCCGTCACCAACCAGAAGAAGCTCACCTTTCTGGAATCTTTAGAAATTTCAAGAAGACCTCCAGATGAACTATTAAATCATGATAATGCTCCATTGGATCTTTCACAATGGTCACACGTTATCAAACATATAAAATAATCTTTGTTTTTTATTTCACTCATGCTGTATTTTGTAACTTTCTATTATTTATTTTTGTTTTTAATTGTTCATTATATTATGTATTTTTGGTTTTGCTCTTCCAACCCTCAATCCTGCTTTTTATTTTGTTGTTCATTGTCTTTGTAAGGCAATCAAAAACCAATCTGATACTAGACTGCCATTGGTTCCTATTGTGTATTATGTAATCCTTTTGGTTATTCTATTTTTATCATTATTTAACCTTTTAATCTTTGTAAGGCACCCAACAGCCAATCAACAAATTTGTTCTAATCTGCTACTGGTTCTGGGCTGCTATTGGTTCCCTTTCTGTATATATGGGTTGATTCAAACATTACTGTGCAGTAGTGCATGTTAACGTGTATACTTTAGCCTGAGCTGAAGGATGAAATCACCACTGAAGTTCAGCAAATATCACCAGCCATATTGCCTAGAGTGTTTCACAACATGCAACTGCATGCTAACGAATGTCGTGAGGCCGGTGGCGAGCATTACCAGCATCTAATTCCATTAAATACCATTTCTAACCACTGTGCAGTAACTTTTGAATCACCGTGTATATCTGCGTTTCTGTTCAGTATCTGATTTTACCTGAAGATGGCTGCTTAGCAACCGATATGTACATCGTAAGAAATTAAATGTTCATGTCGATGTGGGTATCCATTTGTCTTCTATCACTGACATAAGTACCGACAGATTTTGTTGCCTTTATTTTAGCTTAATTCTTGTTTCTAACTATACAAAGGGCTGTTATGATCTATGATAACAAGTTACAGACGGCCAGAAAAGGTGGAAAACCCCTTTCGCTGCCATCGAGTGCATTCAGTCTGGTAGCCATGCATATCTGCTATTGCCCTGCATCACAATTTCCACTGCAGGAGGCTGGAACACACAACACCAAGATCAATTCGTAACCCCTCCTGTTGACATGCTTTCCACTGTTCACAGTCATCTCTTTCTGAGGGCTCATTTAAGTAGGCCAAAGCCCTTTAAAAAAATCCATAGGAGATGCATCCAGTGACTTGACGGGTATGTCGCTGAATGGAATAGAGCGGATTCCGGTATCTTCTTGGATGCATTTCAGGAACAGGCGAGTATAGGAAAGACCCCAGGACCATCATTTCCCTATGGTCACTATTTTGCCACTAGTTTGTCTTCCAGTAATATTTACAATTTTAGAATATTAGAATTATCATTTACTATGTAGTTGTGATAAAACAGGAGTTTATAAGTAAAATTATTGGCATTATTTCTTAACCCACTTAAGAGGGTCACTATTTGGTTTAAATCCAGCACAAGCAAAGGATGCTGTTTGCACCAACATAAGGAGCTTGCAGTTACATGCAGGTGAGATACAAAAGTTTTTAAATAATATCAAACTTCATTAATCTGAACTTTATTACAGGGTTTTTAATCAATTACAAAGGTATATCAAAAAGTAAGGTGAAGTTTTGATTTGCAGAAAAACATGCAGAGATAAATATATGAAAATTAATTATGTGTGATAAACGGTATCGCACTATCATTTTTATAAAGGAACCAAACATTTATTCCAACGTGGCACCAAATCATCCGTGATCTTTTCAAATAAATATTGCTCCAGGTTCCCTAACCAGGTAATATAGCCTGTTGTGCCTCTTTCAGTGTCTGGAAATGCTGCCCACAGAGGTGTTTCTTCAGGGGGCCAAGCAAATGGTAATCCAAAGGGGCTATATGGAGGAAGGTCAAGAATTTCCCACTTGAAACCCCTGCAGGTCCATTGGGCTGAATGTGGTCATGCGTTATCATGCAGTAACAACATGCCCTCTCTCTGTAGACCTCCAACAATTCTCGATGAATGTCCCATGTTTTTTTTTCCTCTTGGCCCATAAAAAATAAATAAGACCGCGCAATGATGTTCAAGTCGTTGCACCATCTTTGATTTGCTCTAAACACTAGACGAGTTGACGTAGAAGTTTGTACAAGCCGTCAGATTTCTGTCACTTTGGTACCTGCAACATACAAAAATTAATTAGCTACACAAAAAACTCTGAGTTTTAATTACAAATTCATCTTACTTTTTGATACATCCTTTGATACATAATACATGTATAGTTATTAACAGTAGAATTTTTTTTATTAAAAAAATGGATGGATATAGACTATAATATCATTTAATACAGTTCTGAGCTTTATTCCAGCTTGTTGGTAGGTGTTGTGTTTTTGTGAATAGTGAAATTTTTCATAAATGCACTATAATAATTCTTGTTTATTTGCACACAAGAATTAATTATGATCTCTCGCAGTTTGTGCAACCATCTTGGAGCGGGTAAAAAACGCACCTTGTTCTTAAGAAAGCTAAGTACAGGGTGCATAAGGTATTTGAGGATACACCTTCGTTTGGCTACTGCTGCACTATAGTAAATTGTATGTCCTTTTCGTTTCCGGAAAGCAAAATGGCGGACCATCAAGTAACACAAATCATGAAGAGACATGCAGTAATCGTGGCAATAAAGGCAGAGCACAGCGATTTAGAGATATCACGATTTCTAAAGGTCGCAAGATCATTCGTCCACAAAATGCGAAAGGTATTGGAGACCGAAGATGGCAATGTTGCACCAGTAGCAAAGCGTAAAAATCATGCCTCACGCTCTGACATCATCAGAACACCTGAATTTATTCAGCAAGTACAGCAGGCCATCGATGATAATCCCAGAATATCCATGAGGTCACTTGCCAGAGATCTCCATGTGTCGGAAGGAACAATCAGAAATGTTGTCCATGAAAACATGAGATATCACTCGTATGTTATGCGAAGAGGTCAGTTTATGTCAGACAAAACATAGGAAAACCACCTACTCAGATCGAAAAGGCTCTTAAACAAGCTGAAAAATCCGTGTGAAGCTGATTTGCTGTGGATTTTCTCCCTCCTAACTCCCCTGACCTAAATCCATTGGACTACTACGTATGGAGCATTGTGGAGAGAGAGGTCAATGAACATCCCCACAAGATCAAAGATGAATTGAAAGCTGCCATTGTTCGAGTAATGACCAATATGAACCATGACCATTTGATTCGCGCATGTCTACGGTTTCGATCTCGCATTGAAGCAGTTATAGAAGAAGAAGGTTTCTTGTGTGTGCTCATGATATGTTTCGATAATAAAGTTACTATCTCGACTTATATCTCTGTTTTCTTTCTTGATGTGAATCTGTCCTCAAATACTTTACGTGCCCTGTATAAGCCACAATTGAATGTATGTGGGAAACGAATTGACAGAATATAAGCTTAAAATTTTGAATGTAGAGGCACTTCGAGAGTAATATGAGGTTTAGCTCCACGTTGCTGGAACCACTAATGATGGAGTAACATTGGCTTCTTTCTCAAACATTTTTCATGACAGATTTCAGCATAGTTCTCAGTGTTCAGATACTCTTCAAAAAAGCAATGTATGCAAATCCCCTGCATTGACATAGCACACCTTTTTTGGATACTGGAATGAAGTCAGAACTGTGTAAAATAATGTGGTAAAAGATATTTTTAATGTAAATCCTTCTGTTTTTGTTTTTTTTTTTTAATAAAATTTAACAGTACAGTAATTGCCTGAACATCTAATAGTTTCCACTATAACAATTAAATTCCTAAATAATACACATACACTGTGGGCTCGATCTAACGCGCTCGTCGGGAGCCACGATTTAACGACCGCATTAAATTGAACCACGTTAGATCGAGCCTTCCTCCCCCCCTCCCATCCCTTGAGCAAACTTTCCCGAACAGAAAGAAAATTAAATACAGAAACGAGAAAACGTACAGTATATTGAGATTGATATCAGCATTTATTTTTAGGGAAATTAATAAACAATAATACAATAAAAAAACAAAACTTGGATAGTTGCAATAATATAGAGAAAAGAAAAACTCGTTAACGACAATAAAGTAATATATTATACACTACCCTAGCAAAAGTCATGGGACACCATCACTTTAATAGAAACATTCAAAATGTACATATTTTAGTATCTTCTTAGTCCACCTTTTGCTGCTATCACAGCTTCTACTCTCTGGGCATACTGCCCACAAGTTTTTGATACGTTTTGACAGGTAATTTTCGCCATTCTGCCATAAGTGTCTTGGACAGTTCGGTCACGGATTTCGGGCATTCCACACATGCGTGCAATCGATGTTCCAACACGACCCACAGATGTTCGATGGGGTTCAGATCGGGGCTGTGTGCAGGCCAGTTAAGTTCTCGAACCTCCTTTTCATCAAACCATGTGCCTACAGCTTGGCAAAGTGTGTTATTGTGCTAAAACAGAAAAGGGCCATAGTGCCAAAGTGCTGCCAGAGAGATGGGAGTGCTCTGTTGTCCAGAATGTCTTGGTAACGATCTGCGTTTAGATGTCCGTCCACAGAAACGATTGTACCCAACCCATACCATGAAAAGCACCCCCACACCAAGACTGACCCTCCACCGAACTTCACCGTGAGCACAACACAGCTTGGCAGATAACGTTTGCCTTACCAAAACCCGTCCATCCGATTGCCAGATGGTGAGCGGGACTCATCACTCCATTCAACCATTTGCTATTGATCCAGAGTCCAATGTCGTAACTCTTTGCACCATTGCAATCTCCTCGCTGCGTTGCTGGTGCTGATGTGAGGTTTGTGGGCTGCCGCTCTGCCATAAAAACCCATTGCATGCAATTCCCTGCGAAGAATCAGGGTGCTCACAGTTGTTCCCGTCGACTCTATGAACGACCTTGTCAGTCCATCAAGCGATGTAAGACGGTTTGCAGTGACCACTTTATGAAGAGCCCTTTGGTCTCTGGTCAACATGATCTTAGGTCTTCCAGTCCTAGGCGGAACACTTTTGGTGCCTTTCTCTTTCCATGTCCGGATGACGTGAACGGTCGATTTCGGGATGTTTAGCAGGGTTGACGTCTCTCTAACAGTTTGCCTGCGAGATGGCACCCAACAATTGTACCTCTTTGGAAGTCTGAAAGCTCTTTTTTTTTTGAGACATTCTTACAGTATTCATGCAAGCATCATCTCATAATAGCATACTCTCTGTTATGTAGTGCTGGGAAGAATGCCAACCGTGAAATTGCAAAGGAATGTCCCATTTTCATGCAAATCAGGGTTGTCCCATGACTTTTGATAGGGTAGTGTATGTACAGTATTGCAAAAAATCAATTTGATTTTTTTGGTAATATTGTATTACTTTATTGTGGTTAAAAATAAAGGGTCAAAAATCGCGGAGCCATGCCAAAACCACGTTGGAGCCGATTCAACATTGCATCGGACCGCATTTGAACGGGTCTGCAGTGTATATCACATTACTAAAGTAGATAACTATGTCCAATTAGAACTGGTGTACACCTGAAAGTATAGGGTGATTCAAAAGTTACTGTGGATTGGCTGGAAATGGTATTTAATGGAATAGATGCTGGAAATGCCCGCCACTGGCCTCATGACATCGGTTAACACGCAGTTGCTTGTTGTGGAGCATCTGCTCAATATGGCTGGTGAGATTTGCTGCACACTAGTGGTGATTTCCTCCTTCAGCTCAGGCAAAGTGTACATGTTTCCATGCATTACTGCACAGTAACGTTTGAATGGCCCTGTAGAAAAATAAAATATGATATTAATGAAGTTTGGCAGTATCATCAATATACTGGGTGTAAATTAAATGCTGGGTGCTACTTGGAAAATCATTTCCTAAAGACAAAGTAAGACGAAAAATTTTCTTGGAAGTTTTATAATAGACAGCATACGTTTCAAGACAAAGGACTTTGAAATGTGATGACATCAAGTTTTGTTCACAACAAGTGGGTAATAATTGTGCTTCTGTGCCAGCTATCTTCATGAAAAATTAGACTGCTTACGGAGATTACATAGCCCATTAATTATTCCAATTTATGCACTGCCAAATATGACCCAACTCCTGCATCAAGCACCTATCTCCGAAACTAATAGACTTACATGCGCTTAAATTGCAACGGTTAATAGACTGTGTACTCCCCGTAAGCTATCCAATTTTTGTGGAGATAGCTGGCATAGAAGCCGAGTTATTAGCCCATGTGTTAAGAACAAGTCATATCATTTCAAAGTCATTTTACTCGAAAGGTATGCCATCTATTAAAAAACTTCCAAGAACATTTTTGTCTTATTTTATTCTTAGGAAGCGATCTTCCAAGTAGCACCCAACATTTAATTTACACAGTGTTTAATGTTAAATATATTTTTTCATGTGTTACCTAAAAAAAAGAAGAAAAAAAAAAAAAAGAGCATGGATTGATCAAGGTAAAGCACTGCCCCCATATTGTGCTGAAAGTCTTTGATGAATTTCTACTCCTAGTACACCTATAGAAAAAGTGATAAAATGACATAAAAAACTTTCAATTGATTGTCTGCAAATAAGACCACTCACTACTGTAGTAATAAAACATCAAGATTTAAAAGTTTTGAATTCCCTGAGTGATGTGACAGTCTATAAATATTTGCATTATATTCTAAATTCAAACTAATCACCACTGCTCAATTTATTGGTTTATATGTCTCTAACAAACAGGTGGGGATTTTTATTTTAATGAGAATAATATACCATGATAAAGCTTCATGTTTCTTAGCCAAGCATTTAGCCAACAATTAGTAAACTTGCAATCAATATATTCTTGTTTTTATTTTTGGATATACATAAATGTTCTTATTTATTTATTGTAGATGCAAGAAGATTGGGCAAGGGAGTAATTTCTGTGACACCATTGAAGGAATTGCAGAAAAACGAACGGTGGAAAGTATTCTCTTTCGGAAAGGATGAAGCAAAAGAAGGGGAAATGTCAGAACCTGTGAAGAAAAAACGTCGTGTGAAATCTTGAAATACAAAAGTGCATTTATGATTAAGGATGGATATAAATAAAAGCATTTTATTTTGTTTTTCCTTGTTCTATTTCTAATCATACCAGATTTCGTCAAATGCACATTAAAATTTTTAACAATACAGTGGGTGCCGCTTAATGTAATCACCGTTAATGTTATCAATCGGTTATTGTTATTATCATTTTGGCTTGATATGGAACACTTATATCTAAATAAATACTAAATATGCTGTTTATTGTGATCAAATCTTCGAATATTGTTATTAAATTTTTCCCTAAATGCAGTAAAAATATTTGGATTGGCTCCTGAATTCCATTTATAATAGCCACTTTTCATTTCCCTTTAAGTCAGTGCACTGCTGCCCAAAATTACTGGTTGTTATAAGTGTATTCTTATTTATTGTCGAGTTTTACAATCAGTATAAAGAATGCTTCACTTATAAAGACTATACATTGTAAAGTATAGTTCCTATAATGCCTGGCTTTTCTGCTTCAGTTATTGTTATCAGTCAGTTATTTTTGTAAATTTGGCTTGGTCCCAAAGTGATCAGATTAAGCATCACCTACCGTAATTAGATTTGTGGATACAATTGTCATACAGTATTATCTGAATGGGAGGTTTCATGTGTTTGTTGCATATTAAAGAATTCCTAATTACTATTGTTATGACTTTCACAAAACATAAGATTTCTGCATAGGATAATCCCAAACACAGATGGAAGCACAGGAGGATTAATTGTTGGGTTGCCAAATAAAAACTGCGAAGTCTTTTCATAGGGACCTCAGAGGGACAGACTGTCGGCTAACATCAGAATGATGAACAAACAGGCTAATCAGAATCAATTGGATTGAAAAATGGGACAACAAAATGTGCAGTAGTCTCAAAAAGATCCCAGAAAGAGTTATTCAAAAAATAACCATATACAAACATTTAGACAATATGTCCTTCAAAATGCTGTTTTTCTGCAATCACATATTTTTGCCAAAGCATGTGTAGTTGTTGGAAGCACTCCTGGAGCCCATTTTTTGCAATCCATCGTTTCAGCGTCAATAATTTCATTAGTGCACGTAAAATGCCTACCCTTCAATCCATTGTCGTTCCCCATGAAGGTTTGGTTTGTTTTGGTTAGCCATTCAAATGAAGCCATTTTTGCGACTGCATTAAGCATTTGTTTTTGGTGTTTTCTCAGGTCTCTGTCAGCAAAATCTTCAGTCTTCCATGAAGGTTTTCATTTCCATGAAGAGAAGGAAATCACATGACGCAACATCATGTATGTAGGATGGATGTTCCAATGTTGGTACAGAGAGTTTCACAACATACTGTTGAACCAGAAGAGACCTGTGAGCCAGAGTGTTATCAAGCAACAGGAAATAATTTTTTTGCTTCCATTTGTCTGGTCATTTACATCTGATAATATCTCGAAAAGTTAATGTTTGTTCACTGTTTGAGAAGAGACATCTTGCATGTAGCTAACATTGTAACAAACTGCGAATGACCCAGAACAAAAGGACACGTGTTGTGTGTCATGTGCATATTGGGAACATGCATCAACAATAATACTATATCCATAGACTTGTTGCAAGCCCTGATAACATGTTTTTCATTTGTAATACAGTATTTCAGTTTTTATATCCTTACTCCCGGAACTTTTTGAAGCTACCTCGTATAGATCCTCATTTCTACTGAATAAAATCTCTTACAAGGATATTAAGTTATTTTGCATAAATAAAAAAAAAATAAAGTGACAAATGTGACATTATAAATGTGCAAATGTTGCCAACCATGGACAAAGTATGGTAGTATTAATGTTATATCAATGTTACACAGTGGGAATTAAATTTCAGTTTTGGACTGTTGAAGATCACCTACAGGACATAATATCTATGGCAAATGCTTCAAACAATGGGTATTGCTGAAATACACTCATGCTCAAAATTTAAGGAATTTACAAGATTGAGCTGTTTTTGGTCTGTGAAATATCATCAAACTTTGCATGGATACAGTAGGCTTTATTAACATAATGATGCAAAAAGTAAAAAGGTGGTTCAGCACTTTGCCTCTACAAGGGGTGTGGCAACAGTTTTTGTATTGTTGGCCATGACACTCCTCATAGAGTGAATGTGCATGTTCTGTTATTTTGCTGTTTGTTTACTGAAGGAATTTCTTCAGATAAATTATGGCCTGATGTGTGTGTGACTGAAGAAGGACGATAAAAATACACTTTTCACAAATAAGTTTTACTGTACATTTCAAGGACAATCTTCTTCAATTAAAATTAAGCATTTAGAAAGTACAAACTGCTACATATAATGAAAATACAAAATTAAGCTGCCCATTATAAAGTCCAGCACTGTAGTGAACATCCATCACACTTCTTTCACAATCTGGTATTTTGTCTTATTGCCCTCATTCATTTTCTTAATACTGTTGGTTCTTAAGAATGCAATTTTTAAGTTGTAGCGACAAGCAAGGGAAAGACTTTCTCTAATCCTTTTATTAGTTGTCTGTTGCAAGGGAAAACTAACAAATGTTTCTCATGTTTATAGTGGAAGGTCGTGCCTAAAAAAAAAAGTGATGTATGTGTCTGTGTGTGAATTTATTGTGGTTCATAATTTTTTTCTGAAATGGGACAGTATTCTGGCCATCGTTAGAAAAAAATAAAAATTAGAATTGAAGAAACATTTCTCTTACATTAGACTGGGAATGTGTACTCTTCCAGTCATCCTATTATTCATCCTAAATTTCCTAACCTACTTGAATCTATGGAAATCACCAGTCAATTGGATCCTTAGCTCACATTCAATGGACATCAATGATTAGATGTTCACCTACAATTACTTACGATGATAATTGGTTGTTTTATTTTATTATTTTCACAATCTTCAAATAATCAGTTAGTAGCTGAAGAAGGGACATTGTTCCCAAAGCATACATACAGTAAAATTTATTTGTAGATAAGTGTATTTTTAGTTTCTTCTTTAGTTTTTCATATCCACAGTTTGTGACCTTATTTAGTAAATGGGATTAACTTAGAAGTCCAGGACTAGAAGGGGCAATATATCATGTTACCAGGTTACTTAAAAAGATTTTGCATTTTTCTGCACCCTTCTATGTTCTACATGATTTGCATCCGCACACCTGTTCCATTGAGAAAAGCCTTAAATAAATTATTTTATTGCAGTAGCAAGTGATAAAGAAGAGTCTGCAATGGTGACTACTCAAGTCAAAATTTGAGCGGCATTGCTTTTTCAATTCAAACTGGGTCACAATGCGATGAGGCATGCCGAAATATATGCCAAGTGTATGGACAGGGTACCTTGTCAACAAGAAAAGTTCAATTTTGGTTTTCAAAATTCCAGGATGAAGATGTCCCTTGAAGAATAACCTCAACTTTGGATGACTGCCTGCTGTTGCCAAACCTGTCATGAATTGGTTAATGAGAATCTCTGTGACAGGGGGAATTGTGCATAACCATCTTTGCATACTGGGAAAAGTAAAATAATTCCATAAATGGATCTCCCATGCTCAGTCACCAGTGAATAAAGTACAAAGCTGACTACTTGCCCTTCCTTGGTTCAACGTCATAACAGAGTCACTTTTGGACCAAACATTACATGCAATGAAAAATGAGTCCTCTACAACAATATTCATCACTCCTATAATGGTTATCACAAGGTAAGGTCCAAAAGCAGACACTTCACTCAAAGAAAATGTTGCTCACTATTTTCTGGACACCAGTGCACTTTGAGATCTTAGAGCAAGGTCAAACCATCACAGGCTCATCAGACGCTCCTCCAACAACAACCTGCATTGGTCAATCGCAAATGCCCCCTAATGCTGCAGGACAACGCAAGACCATACACAGCTTTACATACCTGTTCAAAGATTATGCAGGTTACATGGGAAACTTTGCCTCATCCCCGTACTCAACTGACAATTCTCCCACAAATTTATCACTTCTTTAGATCATTGGATAATCCTATGCACACATACCGGGTATTTCAAAAATAACCGGTATATTTGAAAAATCAAAACGGGCAGCGATAGAAATACACAGTTTGTAATTTCGAAAGTTTGTCTGCCTGAAAATTTACTGTTGTCCCAAGCATATTGCAATACACGGTGTATTTCTATCGCTGCCCATTTAGTTTTTATTGATTTTTCAAATATACCGGTCATTTTTGAAACACTTGGTACATACAGTTTAAATATCATCATGCCCTCGAAATAGGTGCAAGACTTCTTCACCTCCAACCAAAGATAAAGGATTTACACATTAACCACCTGTTAGAGACATGTTATTGATTGTGAGGGAGATTATTTTGATGAATAAATTGAAAAATGTCTCTATAAATTATGAGTTCAAAGGTATCACTGAAAAAATTGAAAAATATTAAATGGCCTGATGATTAATTAAAGATGATAAAATTATGGATCAGGATTATAATTTTTAATTTTTTTTTTTTTACAATAAACCATTAACGAATGACATAACCAAGTAGCAAAAGGCTAAAGTAGTTGCCACCACAGACCATTTAAAACTATTTCCAAATGAATAATAATAATTATTAACTGGAGATACATCTCCAAGCATAGGTAATGATCCGGGTCGCAGAATTTTTCCTTCCATTTTTCAATTGAAAAATCATTAACTATTTCCAAAATTTTTGAATCGTTTTTGAAAACATAGGTTCAACAGAATCAAATTCGATTATCTTCATTGTGATTAATTATTCGTTATATTGTTCATGAAGTGGTTATGAATTGTTTGATATATTATATGTCATATCTTAGCATTGAATATTTCCAATGGTACCATAAACGTATCATTAAAATAATTACCACTGAATCAAATTCGACCATATTCGTAATAATTAGTCGTTATCTTCATTCATGTTGGGTTGTTTCCAATCGTTTTGTTATCTTCATACAATGTCTTAGGATTGAAAATTTCTAAGGGGGTATCAAAATGATGACATTTGAACAAGTGCCACTGAACCAATTTCAACAATCTTCAAACCATTTATCGATTGCAGAAATCAATTCTTTAACATTATATTCGTTCATATCTAATTGTTCCAAATTGTTTAATATATTACTTACCAAATGTTAGCATTGAAAATTTCTATTACCATTAGAGCACATGCCAATGTACCGATTTTTACCATCTTTGAACTGGCTCGTGCTAGAAGATCGAGTTACAGATGAGCAGATCGATTTCCTCAATAATAGCATAAAGCTCCTTTCGGTACTTAATAATGGTCTCTAGAATCTTTGAAATTATAATTAAAGATTTCTCTCGGAATTTTTGGATTTCAATTATCTTAGGTACATAAATTGCGTATTATACATGGGGAAATTTTCCAAAATCACCCAAAAACTTAGATGCGTACTAAACACCGAAAATTACGGTACTTACTTATTAATGCAATTCGTTTGCTATTACAGTAGTCGCCACTTATTGTAATTACGGTTAATGTAATCAATCGGTTATTGTCATCACGTTTGCCAGGAACGGAACAGTTATATACAAGTACGTTGAAAATCAGTCGCTTATTGTGCTCAAAACTTTGGTTAATGTCAAAATGAAGCTTCTGCACATGAGTAATGACCTAGAAATTTTGTAGAAATAGCATGAGTTGTTAAATTCAACTGTATTAAAAACATGGTGTTGCTTTTTGGCTCTGCTGCAAGTCGTCTGAGCAAGCTGTCTGCCACGATCGCCTCGTTCGCACAGGAAAACGATCCTACGTCATCTTGCTGGTTTTTTAATCAAAGCGTTTTCCCATTATTAAACATCTCGATAAGAAATTTTTTCAAAATCATTAATACACCTTTTACAACCTTCTTAGCCGTGTCACTATCTAATTGTAACGAAAGTTGTATATTTTCTTACACAAATTTGTCTTCACTCATGAATGCCGCAAAGCAATTTTTTAACGAAGTGTCTCCAGTCCCGGTACCAGTAATGAACAGAATTTTTGCTGGATCCCAGCACTGACTCCTGATTGGCCAGTTCAGTCACCTGAAGACACGGCAGCCGGAATCGGCCATCATCATCGCGTTGCCAACTTGCCGATAAGAAAACAGATACAAAATCATTCGTTGGCTGCTGGGCCAAGAATTCACATCCCTCAAAGAATTGGAGAAAGGAATTGAGTACAAAAAAGAGCAGTTCATTAAATTATGGAAACGTGACAGGAGAAGGGTCAAGCGATTCTGCCGCTACCTTTGCATCTACGGTTTGTCAGTGATAGCTAACTCGTGATTCCATGTTCACAGGTGTAACTGTTGATTGCTACTTTCTGATATCAGTAATTTTTACCTGTGAACGTAAAATCATGACTTGTTTCTTCCTGCGACTTATGACTTAGACAAACCAAAGACCTTTCTTATCGTCTTTGGACAAACGCTGATGATGATTCCTTAACGAATGTGGCAAAGAAATAGGCATTCTTTGTTGGGTATAATCAGGCTATAAAGACGATTTGTAAATAAAAAATAATTTCAATAAAATTTATTCATTTTAATTATTGTAATCCAGTATGTAATTAATGACTGCTGTATGATGGTCACAGCAGCTGGGGGGTGAAGATTGTGAATCATGGATGGTCGCTGTCCTCCACTTTCGCCCCTTAAATTTTTGCCCGTTCCACTTTCGCCCCGGCGCCATTATATGGTAATTTCACTTTCGCCCTGTATATTTTATCAAGGCAAGTAACTTGAATACAACATAGCCAGGGTTTCAAACTGTGATGGTACTTCAAGCAATGTTTTTCACGAATAATCACCCAATTGTTTTAAGTGGTTTTTAGTGGTAGGCGATTCCCTGAAAAATTGAATCCTATCTGAGAGGGTCAGAATCGATTAATCGATTATTGGGAAAAACTGAATCTATTTTTAAAAATATTAAAATTAAATTTGTTTATTGTAATTTATTTCCGCGGTTAACAGAGTAGCAAAATAAACACAGAAAAAGCCATTCATGAATTTTTATTTAATAACAAACAATAACAAACATGTTATGAAGCATTAATATTATAACAATGTATTGTCAAGCAGATACAAAATGTACTTGAAGGTCTGTAAAAATCTTTATTTTAAATTAAACTAAATAGATAAATAAAATTGTAATTCAATAAATATGATGGTGTAGGACTTTCAATTCAACTATACAACTTTGAATTTATTTATTTATTGACGAATCCAACAAATTTACTAGAGTAATTGCTAAAAAATAAATAATAACATAAATACTATGTGAATAATAACTAATAATAAAAGAAATACGACAAACTGATCACATACTGGAAATTAAATATTTATTCAAGGTAAACAATAACAAAAATATGATGATGATGATCTTCAATAAAACTTAGAACAATAACATAACAATAAGACTTTCAAATCAATCGGATAGCACGGCTTATATCGATTAAAAATTCTGGCAGTGTCTTCCGACCGGCCACATAGTCCATGCATAGGGTCTTAAGCCGCCGCTGATGATCTTGCGCGGCACGTCTAATCCGCTTTCGCGGAGGTTGCCCGCGAGATGCATTCAAGAAGGAAGCTTCGACTAAACTCTGATCTCTCTTTATACTTTCGATCGCCTTCCAAATGGTTGGATGTGCATGCCCCACCAAATTATAGAAAGAAGCATGCCAACCCTCGCAAAAATTATTAGTACAATTCTCGTCGCCGAGAGTGGCTTGGTGGACATTCCACAGCTCCGGCGGAACAGATCTGATCGTCACCTGGGAAATTGTGCCGTCGGGCTGAGGTGGAGGCTGGGTCCGGCGATAGCCTTGCACGTAAGTTCCAGTGAAGTAGTCCTGCAAAGTCAGGCACATTTTGCAAAAGACAAGCAGCTCCAAGCTTTACATCTTCGACTGGCAGAAATGCCAATCCATTGATCATCCCGCAAAAGTGTCTTACGGTTTCCTCATCCATGTATAGTAATTTGTTGGATTCGTCAATAAATAAATAAATTCAAAGTTGTATAGTTGAATTGAAAGTCCTACACCATCATATTTATTGAATTATAATTTTATTTATCTATTTATTTTAATTTAAAATAAAGATTTTTACAGAGCTTCATTTATTTTGTAAAACTGTATGCCATATTTTACAATTTTATAATAGAGTGTCATAATATTTCTTTGTGAAAATTTTTTATAAGATCGATCGATGTTGATTCCTATTAATTCAACTTTTTTGGTGGATTTTCGAGCTTGATCTAGCGATGTTTCCATGCGAGCATCCTTAATTCTTTATTATCTAATATTATCTTCGGCTTCGTTTATCCTGATGCATTAATTATGGTTCCGATTGAATTGAAAGTCCTACACCATCAAATTTATGTTATTGTTTACCTTGAATAAATATTTAATTTAGTCGTATTTCTTTTATTATTAGTTATTATTCACATAAGTATTTAAGTTATTATTTAATTTTTACACTCTAGCATTATTGTTTGCGTTTTAGTTTTATTTTCCGTATGTGAATAGTCAGTTGTTTTTCTTTTATAGTTATTAATTACAAGAATTTCTCTGAACAAGACGATACTATAGCAGTTAGGTGTGGTAAATATCCAGTGTGGTAATTGTCCGGTGGTAAATGTCCTACACTCCCCTAAATATGCTTATTTCGTTTTTGTACACTTTTATCATAATTACTTTCCTCCCATTAAAAAAATAAATAAATTACTTGTTTACTTGCTGCCAGTGGGCGGCGTTCACCCGCTAAGAAATTTGTACAATTCACTCCAATAAGTACAAATATCTGAATTAAAATATTGAAAATAATTGAAAACTAAATACTATAATTCTTGGAAAGATTATGAGCCCTTTTATCTGCCATTTATATAATTTAGCAAACTGGTATTACTTATTTATTTGACTTTGACAGTATGCCAATAATTATGAAACGAAAATAACTGGGGGGGGGGTCGCTGATTTCGTCACGTGACTGAACTGGCCAATCAGAAATCAGTGCTGGGATCCAGCAAAAATTCTGTTCGTTACCGGTAACGGGACTGGAGACACTCCGATTTTTTAAAGAACAAAATCGGCACTTCTGCGCATGCGCATTGATCATTGTTATCGTCGTTAATTGTTGTATGTAATTTTGTTAATATGATCATCAATGCTAGCGAAGTTCTTGATTGTGACGTCTTTGTGGAGAGTAGAGCTACTACATGTATATCTATCCTAGCAGACTCGACCGCCATTACGGAGCCCACTTCTAATAGTAATGCATGCTACAAGAGCGAGAATTTTTATCTTGCTGATTAAAATCTTTCCGAAAATGGCTAAAATTGGAAGAAATGGAAAGAGCAGTGCCAGATTAGTATGTGCAAGTGCGATGGAAGGCTACTATTAGCAATATTTCGATGAAATTTTAATATTTATATCTCCAAAGAGCATATGTTGCCTCTTCTCATCAACAGAGGGCGATATAAATGAAGCTGGATATGTTTCTAGCTTAGAGCACTATAATATATATGCTCCTCTCTTGACGAGAAAAGGCAACATTATGGCTGCTTCTAAAAACTCTCTCCAGTTGCGATCGAGCGTAAGCGTTCATAATCAACGCGAGCACTGCATCTAAAAATGACAGAGCGCTCGTCACTGGCGCCTCTAAAAACTTCCCGATCTCGTCGTCGTGTTGGGAACGCTCAGGATCAAAGTGATCTTATTTCCATTCTGATCACTTCGCGTTGCCTCGCTCACTTTCACTACTTTCGCTTTCATTACTTTCGCAATAATGGCCGACAATGAAAGCATATCCCACCTCGAAGTCCGTTTCCAATGCGGTTTATAGTTTTGCAATGAATCTGAAGGCACAGAACAGGTCAAGATACACGGCAGGGGCGAAGGAGCTGAAGATAAAAGCGAAGATTGTTTTATATATTTTAATTTTTTAATTTTTCTCTTAGGTTTCGAATTTTCTTTAAAGTTTCGTTTTCTCGTACGTAGATTTTTTAACACTCTCGTATTTATTGTCATAAAAGAATAAATGCATTCAAATCTAATAAATCCCCATCAGATTATAATAATGGACAATAAAAATAAATAATTACGCTTAAAACAGAAAGTTTGAAAGCGTAACGAGTTTCTGTGGCAGTTACCTCTTATTTACTGATCGGGCTGTTATCTCGTTGCCCTTGGCGCTGTCAAAAAACTTCATGAGCGGGTGAATAGAGCGGGCGCGATCAGGGGTAAACGATCACGTGATTGAAAATGAGCGCTCGAGAGTTTTTAGAAGCACCCTTAGTCACGTCTGCTAAAGAGAAGAAATTTAATGTCACGTCTGCTAAAGAGTGATTCCATACCAACTCACCTGAAAAAATAAAAGTAGGTTACATGACCGACTCGGATTTTCTTTAAATTTGGTACACAGATTGATGATATAGAGGCATGAAAAAGTCCAAATTTTTAGCTACCTGCTCCACTTATTTATAGAAATACAGGTCCTCGATGTTTGTCTGCCCCCTCAAAATACCAAGAAATTGATGTTATTTAATTCTTTTTTTTTAAAATTGTACTCATACAATATGAAAGTATTAAGTATCTATGCAAACTAGTTATTCCAGGCATTGACAGGCAAAGAGTTTACTTTTGGTTATTTGCATAAACAGATATCCTGCTGATAGTATATGCATGTTTTTCTCTATACCCTCTCATAGACTTAACATCTACGGTATGTATTAATACACTATCTATACAAGAATTCAAGCAATTTAATATATTAATTCATTTAATAATAACTAAAAAAATAATTTCTACAAGAAATAGAATTTCTCCAAAACTGAACGTTGTCCATTCGTAATTATAAAGTACTGAATAATTTCTTATAAAATCAATCAAAATAAAGGAGCTATAAGTATTTATTCCAAAAGCTATATAATTGAAATACAGCAATATATTGAAAATTGATGTGCACAGAATTTTATTCAACTGCAAGCATAAGTTCCTGTATTTTTTCACATTATCATTTGGTACTGCTGAATGCATTGGTATTATATCTAACAGATGCTTGTATGGAATCCAGCATGTATCTGGTTTCTCTGGCCGTAGAAATTTTGGCAGGGGCCATGAGGATGCATAAATTGTATTTGAACATCACCTTTTTCAAAGTTTTTTTTTTTTTAGAAAATAATCGATTTTACCAAACCATCGATTCTATCACATATCGAAACCTCAAAACATTGATTTTAATAAAAAGTTCGATTAATCGCACGGCACTAATTTGTATGAAAGCTCATGCAACAGAACAAGCAACGAAAGGAATAAACGTCGCTTGCAGGATGACTGCGTATCAGGTCTGTGAAATTATCACAGCTAGGGTTTCTAAAGTCGCGCACTCCACATTTCGGTTGACATCGCTCATAAGGGGACGTTCAAGAAATACGTCACGCTCTTAGGGGGGAGAGGGGATATGAAAAGTGTGACACAGCGTGACATAGGGGTAGGGGGGGACTTTACATATGTGTGACGTCACAATACATACATTCAAAAATTCAATTTCTTTCATTTTGAAAGTATTTTTTTTATTATTTCACATTATTTTATTTTATTATTTTCCTTTCAAATGGAAAATGAGATATCTTTCTGACCCTATTGTGAAGCTATCGTTAGAAAGCTCATTGTTGTTCTCCACAACAGAAGTTTGTTCCTTCAAGAAAACTCCCTAAGATTTATAATGTCCCAGCCTTAATTTAATTAGACAAAAACTATGGAACAACTAAAAAAGGAAGAAACCTTTAATCCACAATGAGAATTGAAATACCGACGAAACATTAGATTGAGAATTGAGATATCCACAATCCCTGGATATACTGCATCGTGTGACTGAAAATACCTGTCGTCGAGTAGAACCAACACCACCTCTACTGAAAGCCTGAGCGCAAAAATTTCATACATTGTTACATCATCATACGGAGTCATAATTTAGGGCTAGAAGTACGATAAAACATGACTCCGTATGATGATGTTGTAACGGCCAGTTTTGGCGTTACAAATCTGTCTTTCTCTTTCTCTTTGGTGGAGACGTTAAACAAGCTCGATGAGATTTCGACGCTCTTGTCATGGATAATGTATAATTATCGTTCTCAGCTAATTAAACGAGGAGAACGCCTAGCTTTACTTTGGAGATACAAGGAATGGCTTAGAATCAAAGGCTATCCGGTTATTCGACTTTCCGTACGGGAGAAACCCACTATGCAAAGAAGGACTTGCGAATCCACTTCAGCGAACCCGCAGCTAACGAAGAAAACAGTGTTATCGGATGTGAAAATGCCGTTGGTGTTGTAAGTGTAGCGCAGTAAGAGCCCTACTAACATCCTCAAATTCGTGTGCTTTGCGAATTTGAGTTTCCCCACCCCTTCATCCGTTATTTATTAGTATAGTAATTAGTTTACCCTTCCGTCTTACTGTCGCTCGACACCGTCGTCCGTACTTGAGAAAAGTTGTCTACGTAACGAGATTCACTGTTTCGATCCAGGAATGCTAGTAAAGTATTGATGATTCTGCTTTTACTGAAAAGTACGTAGAAAACGTTAAGATAAAACAGAGACGAACATTATACATATATATGTGATTCTATTTGAAACAAAAAAATTAATTGAGAGCCGGTAATATTTATAATAACTTTACTGCAGTTTTACCAAGATGTATGAAGAAAAAAACTAAGATGAAAAGAAAGTGATATGGACCGGGAAGGAATATTCCGAAAGGGGTCAGATGATAGAAGTTTCAGATATTAAAGCTAAAGTGCAGATACTTACTCGAATGTTTCAGAGTGTACTTTCAGATCTTTTAAACTCAGACTGTTAACTTCGTTTAAACTATTTAAGACTATATATTATAATTTTTTTTTTCTTTCTGAACGCCCGGCGGCGAAAGACTGATACAGCCAGATAACGTAAAGCATAATTGTTGGAAGTAAAGAAAGATGGCTCGTCCGTTATACATACGTTTCTATATTCCGAGAAAAGAATGACTAATAACACATCGGTGTTGAGACGCTGTAAACGTATTACCTTGCTTTGTAGAATAATTATTTTGATCTAATTGTAAATTTCAACAGTGAAAGACTATTTTTGTCAGACATAGTTGTCTAGGAGAATTCTATTTATGCCCAAACACGATGAAGGAATCGTCCACGTTGTTTTTCTCTTTTATTCTTGAAAGCTAAAGGAGAAGAGAAGTTTTGATGATTATTTATATTTGAATAATATTAGCATTCCTAACTACATGTAGAACTCGAAACCTCCTTGTTAATGATTTCATTGTATTGTTTGTTCCCTGTTTAGGTAGACTTCTGTACGGAGGAGCGTTGTATCCACTAAGAAGAACAACCTCACGTATGTTTGTCCGTTACAATGTAACAATGTATGAAATTTTCGCGCTCAGGCTTTGAGTAGAGGTGGTGTTGGTAGAACTGCGCTTGGCAGAAAACTGCCGTCATTTTCAGCATTTGCTTTAATGCACAATGTTATGCAGATACTGGTCTAGGTTCAGTGAATGTATCTATCTTATATGTTTTGTGTTCGAAAATATCAACCGAAATGTGGAGTGCGTGACTTTAGAAACACCCTAGAATGGTGTATGGGAATGGGTCCGTATATATAGGATATATTGGGGTGGTCTGTATTTGTCGTAGGAGGGATTAAGGCTTAGCCAATGATTAGGTTGGTCCCCCCCCCCCCCCCCCCCCCCACAATTTGTGTCATGCAAAAGTGTGAGTGAGGCTTTGCAAACGGTGTATTCAATTGATTACTTTAATTGTTAACCGCTTACTTAGTTAATTACAAATTTAAAGTCGAAATAAATGGCTATGACAATTTTAAGTAATCTTGCTTGCCAGCCGCTGCTCTGTTAGGTGGTCCTTTTAAAGTGGGAGGAAAACTGGAACCCAAATGCTCGATAGCGTGGGAAACACCAATGAAGCGTTTGCTGAGAGAACAAGAATAAGTAACAAGAAGTTAATACTCCCGAGGAAGGTATAGGAAAGTAGGGGAAGCCCTGAGATCATCTATTTTTACCCTTTTATCTCACTTTTTAACCCCTTCCCCAATTTTTAAATCGAAAAATTGATTTTCTCGAATATAGTATTTAGAAAGTGTAAAAGGCCTCTATCTTCTTTCGCTTTTCATCATTTCCGATCGAATGATATATGACATGCCATATGTTGCCATAGTTCTAAAGACCAAGTAACTGCCACCCCCACAATTGGGACAACTTGGCCCAAATTTCATAGAAGATCTTGATCATGCTTAGAAGATTCTGCATACCGAATTTCACTCTTTTATATGCATAAATACGCGTAGGAGTATTTTGGTCCCCTCTAATTTCCGCCCCAGAAACTCCGACCCCAGTGGGCCAATCAAAACCAAACTAAATATTGCAGGTGCATATGCCTCTAGTAAGCTGCATTCCGAATTTCAACATTCTATCTCAAAAAATGCGGAAATTATGAAGGGGACGGACGAACAGACCGACGGACATTGTAAAAACAATAAATAGCGTCATTCTTCCGCTACTTAATAATTCACGTTTCAGGACACTAAAATTAAGAGGAACGAATCGTATTAATGGAATCAGCTTTACATGCTTCACAGTGTGCAACAGACGAACCACCGGTGAAACCATCGTCTATATTGTGATTAACCAGAATATCCTCCTGGGAGGTAGTCGGCTGAGGTGCTGTATGATCTGGCAGTAGCTGAGATCTTGCATCCGAAGTCAATGTCGATCCACAATGGGGAAGAATTTATAGCATTTCTCACAGAAGACACCAGATGGCGGATTGTACTAGAGATCCTTAAAGTTCTAGATGGATAAAGTAAGGACACTCCCGCCATTTCTGTGCAAAATTCCATCTACAGGAATGCCAAAAAGGTCACATCGCGGGTTATTATTAAAAAAAAAATTAATACCAAGGTAATAAAGTTATTATAAAAATTACTTGCATTCCGGTAGATGTCTCTATGAAGGAATTTTGCACAGAAATGGCGGAGTGTCCATACTATCTATTTAGAACTTTAGGGATCCTTAGAGAACCATTTTTAATGTTAATCTATGGGAAAACGGCAGATTTAATTGATTTTTTTTTAATTACGAGGGGGAAAAATCGGTTTTTAAAGATTCATAGAAATTCAATACCAAATAAAACTTCTTAAAAAAAATTTGTTTGAAACATACCAAAAATAAGAAATACTGCTTATTTTTGAAAATCATTTTTAATTTTAGAAAGCAATGACAAATTATTAAATTTGCACTTCTGTTAAAGTTATTATAAATTTATTTAAAAATTCATTACTTACTTACTTGTCAAACCTGCTTATCCGTTATGGTCGCGGGGTCAAGCCCTATGAAGGAGGATCGCCAGCGATCACCATCTTCAGCCATCAGACGCATCTCCTCCCTGGTAATAACCAAGCGACTCGAACACAGATTCTCCATTTAGTCTAGCCAGCTGGTTCTAGGCAGACCCCTTGGTCTCTTACCCACCGGCTTGGAAAGTAACAACTGCCTAGGAAGACCAGTTTGCGGCATCTGTGTCATGTGGCCATACCAGCGCAACTGAGATCTCTCAATGCGGAGAAGCAGTGGCTCAACACTTAAAGACTATTATTGTGCTACTGTGCACCATCTAGTAGGGTAACATCTGCCACATCTCTCAGAAATCTCCTTTTAGCCGCTTGTACCCGCGACTGCACTCTTTCGGTCATTACCCAAGACTCATGACCATAGGTGAGAATGGGGACAAAGATAGATTTGAAGACTGAGAGCTTGGCTTTGTTTCCCAGCTCGCGTTTCGTTACCACAGATCGCCACAGTTCACGTCTGACACAGCGTGCTGCACCGATCCGAGCATCCAATTCTTTTTCCTGCCGCCCATCACTCAATGCAATCCCGAGATACTTGAACTTCTCCATCTGTCTCAATCGGGCTCCCCTAACATGGAGAACGCACTGAGCAGGCTGTCTTGAAAGGATCCAATTGAGCGGAACCAACGTCATACGCAGACAACTTAACCCTAAGGCGTTACCGCATGTCAAAGAGCAACCTCTCCACCAAGCAGTCGAGGACACCAACACGCACATCAGGCTGCCCCTGTCTATCCACTTCATAAAGATAATGAACAAGACGGGCGACAGTACACACCCTTGACGGAGTCCAACACCCACGGTGAACAGTCTTGATTTAATGCTATTTATCCGGACAAACATCTCAGACCTTTCGTACAGAGACATGATAACAACCAGTAATTGCCCATCCACTCCATACTCTTGCAACACTTGCCAGAGCTCCGTCAAATGCTTTTTCGAGGTCCACAAAGATGTGATCAAAGCTTTGCCATAGAGCAAAGATGTGATCCGTCGTGCTTCGGCCAGGTCGGAAACCGCACTGCTCCCCCGACAGTTCGGTGTCAACTATTTCCCCACTTCTCTTCTCCAGACACTTAGCGTACACTTTCCCAGGAATGCTGAGTAAAGAGATGCCTCGATATTGTTGCAATCTCTCTGAACTCCCTTTTTGAAGATAGGGATCACAATTGCTGTCTGCCATTGCGTAGAGGCCTGGCCAGATATCCAAGCAACATGACACACCCGAGTCAGCCACAGATTCCATCCTGATTTAAGGCCTTTAACATCTTGGACCGGATTTCATCATCTCCTGCACCTTTGCCAGTCTTAAGGGACTTAATTGCCCATATAACTTCTGCTTCGGTGATACTACCGTGGCTATTCTCTGCTCCAAGTTGCACCTCATGTGCCTCAGTTGTTGCTGTCACCGGATTTAGAAGGGATGCAAAGTATTCCTTCCACCTATGCATTTGTGATGAAAAAGACTTTTTTCCACGGAGGCGGCGAACGGTCTGCCAGAATATTTTGTTTGCAGAGTCTGCCTCCAATTTCTCCCCGAATTTCTCCCAGGCCTTGGCTTTAGCTGTTGATGCTGTCTTTGCTGCTGCCTTTCGCGTTTCAGTGTACTGCACTCGACTCGAAGGTGACTTATTTGCAAGCCATAGCAAATAGAATTCCTTCTTTGCCTTGCTAGCTTCTTGGACTTCACTGTTCTACCATGCGGTCCTTTTCTCAACGCCCTGCGCCACATAACAATGCAGCCGAAGTAATCACAGCAGTTTTAAACACCTGCCACTCCACTTCAACAGTACCACGATCATTGGGTAGTTCTTTGAAACTTGAAGATATATTATCTGCAAAGGTCTTCCTCACAGATCTATCCTCCAATGACTCCCATTTTATGTTCCATGTCTGTTTGGAGCTAGTATTTTCGCTTGGATTCAGAGAACCGCAAAGTGCAGACAACAAGGTGGTGATCAGTTGATAGTTCTGCCCCTCTCCTCACACGAGTATCCAACACTGATCGGAATAAGTCAGTTGATACGATTCCAAAATCAATCAGTGATTTCTGGTCCATTGTATTGATTGAGTTATTATTTAACCAATTTGGAGTTACAATTTAACTTCTCGAGATTGTTCTGCTTAATAATTTAACTTCCTACAAGTGTAATTATCCCGGGCAATGCCGGCTCCTCTGCTAGTTCTTTTTTATACAGGGTGTCCAAAAAGTCTGGTAACATGGCAGATATCTCAAAGCTGGCAGGTAGGCGAGATCTAATGAGTGTGGTTTATCGGCACAGGGGGGGGGGGGGGGTTGGGAATTCATTGCCGCACTCAAATTTGACTCTGACCCCCGATTTAAGGTCATCCATTTGCTAACTCGAAAACTATAAAAGATAGAGAAAAATTTATGGACATCCCTGTGCTGCAAGAAGGTGTTTGTTATGGACATCCCCCAAGTCCATTGTTACAACAGAGATCCAACAAGCACCTTTTATTCGCATTTAAATCGGGATAACCATTTCTCCCAATCACGCCTTTCCACGTTTGGTCATCAGCCCCTACGTGTGCGTTGAAGTCGCCCATCAGGATGGCAGAATCTGCACTCCCTCTCCTGCTAAGTGCAGCATAAACTTCATCTAGAAAGAGTGGGTACTTCTGTGACTGCATTCGGAGCATATGCAACGAATAGAGAGAGAGAGAGAGAGAGAAAGATCGTTTCCCTATCTGAAGCCTCAGGGAGTCCAAACTGCAACATAATCTGCCAGTCGGGGACTTGTGTGTATCCCCACTCCCGCCTGGGCAGTCATGTTAGGGTCGACACCTGAGTAGAAAAGCTTCCACCCTCCTTCTAAGTCCACATTTCCAGGACGTTTCATAGAGGTAATACCTATGATATCCAGTCGATATCGTTTAGCTTCCTCCACTAACTTTCTTTTCCTATAATGGAGAATATGTTCCAAGTGCCGATTGACAGCACCCGATCCCGTTGTCGCTTTACCCGTTTCTCCTCCTGGATAAAGGCATGCGCTGTCCCCGACCGTTTCCCCAAACGCATAGCGATTACACAGGTGGGCTTCTCGGAGGCACTGCTCCGAGATAACAGCCGGGAGACTGTCGACTATTTTTCGAACGATAGCCTCTGCCTAACTCCCGAACGCGGATGACTTTAACCTACGCAGTATAATTCTCTCATTCGTCGACATCATGAGATATATGTTTGTTTGTTTGGATATTCTTCGTCTCACTTCTCAACCATGACCTTTCTGATAAGGGTGACCCTAAAGTAGCAGTGCTACAACCAGCATAGCTCGCAGAATCCCTGAAGTACCCAAACCCCTGATCCACGGTAAGGGGGCTTCCACTCAGGGGCTAAAAATACATTTCAATTGAAAGTAAGAACTTGTGAAAAAGTGACATATCAAAGGAGGAGAGAATTTATTTAAAAACTAGAAGAGGCACCCGGCGTTGCCCGAGATATATACAGTTGTAGGTATACAGAACTACCTCAAGAAATTAAATAATAACACAAATTGTTTTTCAGTAATTCTGCGATTTCCTGCTGTAGACGAAGCTCCCGTTGTTCAGATATTTCCGACGCCTGGAGAACTTTTTGTCTTCTCTAACCAATACTCATTCATTTCAGTTATTTACTACTTTGTGTGGTCTAGCAGTCGCAGTTTTTTTCTGTTAACACGCTCACCAGTTGCTCATTTCAGCAGTATGCTGGCGAAACCAATACAACACTGAGCGAAGGGACTGGTTCCTCTGTCACCTTTCCAATCTTTCTCAATTGTCTGCTAACTCTACATTGTCTCCAGTTAGTGCTTATTTTTAAAGATTTTCAAGAAAATCTTAAGTTCCAATAACTATGAATTCTAAGAAAAACCTGAATAACAGGAATTCTATGCATTGTTACAAATTGATCCTTATTTTTAAAGCACAAATTTTGCCTTGCATTGTTGGTCATGAGATACCTCTTATTTGTATGCCCTGCCATCACAATGAGTATCGATTGTTATCGATAATTACTAATTTTTCGAAATCTGATGTGGACTCTCGCTTTGAAGATCAAGTGTGCAAAATTTCATGAAGATCGGAATAAAACTGTAGATTTCTATAAAAAACAACAAATGTTCGTCAATCGTCTTAACTATTGTTAGGGAGCTGAAGGCAGAGACTGCTTAATCTAAATCGTCTATTATACTCATTTCCTGCTCGAGTGGTTTCCTTACTACTTCGTAATCTGTTCATACAATTTGTACTCTACTCTTAGCAAAACCTCGGCTTTCATCCTTTTGTGTGGTCTAGCAATCGCAGTTTCCTCAGTTGATACGCTTGCATCGTCGACAGCGCGTGGGAACTTCGATAATCACTGGGTTACTTACCACTTGCTCAGTTTCTCAATAGTCTGCTAACTCTCCATTATCTACAGTTACTGTTCATTTTTAAAGATTTTCAAGAAACTGTTATATTAATTTAAAATAAATAAAAACTCCATTTAATTAAAAAAATATAAATAAAAATAAATAATAAAAACAATGAATAAAAGTCACCCAATGGAGAAATGCAAAGGTTGAAGGACGAAACACAATTGAAACAAAGGTCTTGTGGAGATTATGTAGATGAAACACAGATGAAACACAGATGAAAAGAAGATCTTGTGGAGAAATATGACCCGAAACACAGGGAGGCACATAGTTACAGGTGAAGAAGGTCTATGATGAAAGTTCGATGATCTGTAGACACGTAGATGACAACCTTGAAATGTACGAGGTCTGTTCAAAAAATACGTAGACTGTTTGAATTGCGCGGGCCCTGTTGGTCCCAATCAAAATCGCTTGGTGTCGCCATCTTCTGACAGATCCGCTGATTACAAGGCAGTTTTTTGATTGCAAATATCAGTATTGGTTGATTAGCTACGCGGTTGTTTGTGAAGTGTGTTTTTTTCGTTTGGCGGATTTTTAGAATGAGTGACTTGAACGAGCAAAGAGTTGCTGTGAAATTTTGTGTTAAACTCGGAAAAACTGCCACTGAAAAGGCGGAAAAGGCCAGAAATGTGGACGAGTGGTGACTGGTTGTTTCATCACGACAACGCTCCAGCCCATTCAGCCCTCAATGGCCAAACACTCGATCACTGTTCTTCCTCACCCACCCTACTCACCTGACCTCGCTCCTTGTGACTTCTTCTTGTTTCCCAAACTCAAAAGACCTTTGAAAGGAAGGAGATTTGAGACGATTCCCGACATAAAGGCAAATGCGACGAAGGCGCTGAAGGACATCACAAAAGAAGCGTTCCAGGACTGTTTCCAAAAATGGAAACACCGTTGGGATAAGTGTGTGCGTCGGGGAGGAGAGTACTTTGAAGGGGACCCAGATGTGTAACTTCTGAATAAAGTATATTTTGTTTTATGACGTCAGTCTACGTATTTTTTGAACAGACCTCGTATTATAAAACGTTTTCGGGATTTTTATCCCATCTTCAGTATATAAACTTTTTGAATGAATTTCAGTTAAAAACAAAATAATAGAAGATATAATAATAAAAACAAAACAATGTAATCTAATACTATGTGTGATATTATGTTTAGTTTGATTGTTGTGAACAGGTTAATAGTATTGGATTTTGAGTGCAAGGGAAGTGATATTATAGTTTTAGTAGTAATTTCCATTTATTATTAATTTCTATAGATGGTTTGGCTAAATTTTTTTCATTCGAAATAATGTTGATGGTTTCTTTTATTAGTCTTTTTTTGTAATTTATTTCTTTACTAATGATTTTGACTTTGTTCCAATCCGGATTATGATTTTGGCTAATGCAGTGGTTCACTAAATGATTATTTTTATCTTAGAAAGTGTTATATTCTAAGAACGATCAATTCTAAGAAAAGCCCAAAAAACAGTTATATTCTAAGAACAAATCAGTTTTGTTTTATAATTCGCAGAAGTGAAATGAATTTTCATTACATGGCTTAATCAAGCTTATTTATATGCACAAACTTTGTTGCGTGATGACACCATTGTTGAATGTCGGCCTCGGTGGCTCAGCGGTTGCGTGATCGCCTCTGATGCCCGAGTACGCGGGTTCGATCCCGGCCGAGGACGACGAGGATTTTTCAGGGGGAAATCCTGAGATCACGCACTTCCTTCGGAAGGGAAGTAAAGCCGTTGGTGCCGTGTAGTCGTTTGCCGGCTGCACGTTAAAGAACCCTTGCGAGGCAAAATTTGCGGCCCCTATAACGCCTTCCTGAAATGACCATAGCAGTTGAAAAGGACGTTAATACCAAACAAACCAAACCAATCATTGTTGAATAATGGTGAATTGCCTGATACCATTGTTGATGCAAACTTTGCCATGCATTGTTGGTCGTGCGATACCTCGTATTAGTATGCTTAGCTATAACCATGAATATCGATTTTTTATCGATAATTATTAATTTTTCGAAATCTGAGGTAGACAGTGACTATCCTCATGCTTTGAAGATCGGAATAAAACTGTAGATTTGTATTAAAACACACAAACAAACCCACAAACAAACATTCTTCTTTATATATAGAGATGATGACCATTTTTATTAATTACTAGCAGAGGCACCCGGCGTTGCCCGGGATAAGTACAGTTTTAGGAAAGCAGAACAACCTCAAGAAGTTAAATAATTAATGTTTCCAATACCCGGATAAATATTTGTCTTCTCTGAGCAATACTTATTCTTCTCTTCAGTGGCATTTCGATGGATATCAACTAACATGTAAACCGAACAATTATTAAAGACCACAATACAGCGTGCTTGTTTATTTGAAGAGTCGAGTTGATGTATGCTTTCTTATCGTTTATGTCGTAAACTGTCGTCCGAGAACATTTATTCAATACTTTCAAAAAACGCTGCTCTAGGGTTCCAAACACAAATCGTCTGAACGTAAGTTAGGGAGCTGAAGGGAGACGCGTGTACCTCCTCAAGAGAGACTGCCTTATCTATATCAATACTCATTTTCTGCTCATTGTTATAATTCTACAAGGGTAGCCCAGAACGTAATGTACCACAAGTTTTTTCTCCGTCCCCAACAATGGTACGAATGCGAAACTTGAGATATGCGAATGCTTCCTCTGTTACCTTTCCAATCTCTCGGCAGTTTGCTAACTCTCCATTATCTCCAGTTGTATGTAAACAGAACAATCTGAAGAAACTAAATAACTCCAAAATCGCTTTACGTAATTCTAAAATTACCTGGTGTAGACGAAGAACAGAACATTCTATCATAGCATCATCTTAAAAATATTGTTGCATCATCACCACATCGGTTTTCACGGCCACAGTATTTCCCCGGCCTTGATGTGGAAATAAATGACAACAATAAATGAAACGGCTTACTTCTTGGGTGGCAGTGGATGTACATGGTCGTTTCCGGATGGCTGCTCTCCAATCCCAACAATCTGAGTGTGGTTATTCACTACTTGATAATCTGTTATTGCAATTGCACTCTGCTTTCGATGTCTTGAAGAAAACCTGTCCATTCAGCAGTCGCCGTTTTTTCTTTTGCAGAGGCACCCGGCGTTGCCCAGGATAATACAATAATGACAGCAGTTTTTTCGCCTATTATACAGGATATTTCAAAAAATACTTTTACAAACTTTGGGGACAGGTTGCTACAACAAAACAAGAAAATAAAGTTCATATAAACATATGTCCGAAAATCTTTCTCAATAGTCCGTTAACTCTATTATCTCCAGTTAGTGCTCATTTTAAAGATTTTTCAAGAAAATGTTAAGTTCTGAGAACTATCCATTCTAAGAAAAGCCCGAACAACAAAAATTCTATGCATTGTTACAAACTGAACCTTATTTATAAAGCTTTGCATTGTTGGTCATGAGATATATATATATATATATTGTTGGTCCGTGCGTAGTGTTTGTATATTTGCGCGTTGATACCATTGTTGATACCTATTCTTTGCACAAACTTTTTCTTGCATTATTGGTCATAAGATATATCTTATTAATATACCCTGCCATCATCATGAATATCGATTTCTTATCGATAATTATTACTTTTTCGAAATCTGAGGAGAAAGTGACCTTCCTCATGCTTTGAAGATCAAGTGTGCAAAATTTTATTGAGAACGGAATAAAACTGTAGATTTGTATAAAAAACAAACACACCCACAAACCCACAAACAAATACTCTTCTTTATATACAGGGTGTCCAAAAGGCCTGATAACATGGCAGATATCTCTAAGCTGCCAGGTAGACGAGATCTGATGAGTATGGTTTATAGATAATAGGGGAGTGGGGAATTCATTGCTGCACGCAAATTTGACCTTGACCCCCAAATTTAAGGTCATCCATTTGCTAACTCAAAAACTGTTAAAGATAGAGAAAAATTTCTAATTGCTACCCTGTAGAGCAACGCCACATTAGTGTAAAAATAATTTTTAATCACACTCTTCCCCTTGAAAGATTGAGAAAATGGGCGAGGAAGAGTCACTAAATGTCAGGTTTAACTGGCCAGGTTGGCTGAGGTTTCTAACACATTGGGAAGGGGAAGGGGAAGGGGAAGGGGAAGCACACTCTTAGGTGACTCTTTCTCGCCCATTTTCTCAAAATCTTTCAAGGGGAAGGGAGTGATTAAAAATTGTTTTCAGACTAACGTGGTGTTGCTCTACAGGGTAGCAATTAGAAGTTTTTCTCTATCTTTAATAGTTTTCAAATTAGCAAATGGATGACCTTAAATTTGGGAGTCAAGGTCAAATTTCAGTGCGGCAATGAATCCCCACCCCCCCTTATTATCTATAAACCAAACTCATCAAATCTCGCCTACCCGGAAACTTTGAGATATCTGCCATGTTACCAGACTTTTTGGACACTGTCAGATCGCCGAATTGGAAAAGAAAATAGGAGAAAAAAATTCGACGATCTAACCCAGAAGCAGAGAAGAGCGAGAGAAGGAAGTAAGGGAAGAAAGCAAGAGAAAAAGAAGAAATTTAACCACCCGCCACCTCGAGAGGACAATAGAAGAATCGGAAGATTCGAGAAAGGAGAAGCAAGCCGCTTATTGGAGGAGGAGAATGGTATGCAAAAGCGGCTCATTAAGAAGAAGGATAAGAAGTGGGACCTGAGGAAGAAAGAGCAGAGAGGTTTCAGATTTTATAGCGAATGGAAAACGGATGAGGACGGCCAATGAGACGGTTTAGGAAAACAAACCCGGCGCATTGATAGCACTGAAAGATCTTCCACGAGTACGGGGAAACGAAGCCGACTGCGGAGATCTCGCCGCTCTAGCTGCTGAGTGAGCAATGTCAGCCTGGCCGACGTAAAAATATACGAAGTGCCTAAGGCGAAGCAAGAGAGGACGATTGCACAGGATCTATGGAATCAGTGAGTTCGCCCTTATGCCCAGGCAAGTGAACCGTATAGAACTTTTCATAATCGAACTGTTTTAAATTCGTCTTACATTAGTTCACCCAGTGGGAGAAAGCCTGCGTGGAAAAGACAGTTCTGCCGACCATCTAGCCTCTCGCCCCCGCCGACAACTGAGACGCATCTCTCGACGACATCGTATACGAAGGATGAGCCTTCCCCATCCACAGTGACGGTACTCCCGGATTGCAAACTGATAGAGACGGAGACGGACGATTCAGCGCGAGCCACGAAAGCTAGCGAAGCTTCATCGCTGAGCCACGACTCCGCCGACATCGACACCGATGTGGACAAGGTCTCTCCCGCCTCAGATCTCGTAAGTCCCGAAGGGAAAGCCACTACCAAACCGTACTCACTCAACTTGGACGAGGAATCTGATATTCCGGCTACCACCTCATTAGCTAACCAGACGTTGGAGAACGACAAATCAATCCCACTGAGTGCCCCAGCCAGCCCGACAGCGGACGACATCAGCCTTGCAAGCGCGAGCCGCGCAGAGATCTCTTGCTGCGAGCCGCACTTGGCTATATCGTCGCCAGCTAAGGGTATTCTTTCCTAAATCTAATTTAGTGTCTCCAGATTAGCTAAGCTAAAAATTTCAGACATTAAGTGCTCATATTAATTTCTTAGAAAATTGCAAACTGTACTCATTTAAGAAATCTGAATGATCTTCTTCTCGCAGTGTTAAGATACTTAGCTACGTAGGCTAATATATTTAGCTTTGTATTTATTCGTAGTATTCGGCAACGCTCCTCGAAACTCGCTTAGTATTCGAGTAACGGAAAACAGTGACCAATGAGCCTCATTGAATGAGGCCCGCAGGGCCGACGTGAGGCGCGAAGCGCCGAGAGTGGTAAAAGTTTGTTAAATTTAAACACGGCCTGCCAGATAGTAAAAGGCCTGTGCGAAAATCTTTTCTGCAGAAAAACTGATAGAAAAACTGCGCTCTCCCTTCCATTTTTCGCCATGACGTCATGTTCTGCCGTGTCGCTAGCCGCCAGTTGTTATAATTCTTTGATTAATTTTGTGCTCATTGTTATTGGTGAATTGCGCATTGAGACCATTGTTGATGCGAACACGACGTGTCACGTAGAATAATTAGTTAGTGAGTGGAAGCGTAATAAAATAACGATGAACAGTTATAAATACATTCGGAATTAATTTATTTATTCAAAGAAATGAAATTAATTAATGTTGCCCACTAACACGTGGGCAACTTAAAATGTTTTGCTTTAACTAAAAGAAAACAAGTAAAAAGAAACGATACAAAAGCCTAGTAAAGAAAACAATTACATATTATAATTGATTTCGTTAGGGTCGAAACCCTATTCACAGTACGAGACCTGATTAGATACTTAATATACAATTTTGCAATGCTGAACTAAAATGGTTTCGTTATAGTCATTAAAGTTCCTTGGCATAGACGGCATATAGAAACAGTTTCAACTGAACCGAATATGCTTGCAAAAACTTGTAGTTAGCCCAAAACCGCACAGGAGAGCGGCGACGCTTATTGCGTTTAAGGATTCCTGGAAGAGGCCTATCTGCAAAGAGAAAATAGCAGGACCTCAATTAGAAGCGCTTGGCATAGGGCTAGCAGTGGAAAAGATATAACGAGCTTTTATGCTAAGAGAAGGCATTAAGCGGAGATGAGAGTTAATAAAGTGAGCTTACCTAGTAATCGGGAAAAATGGCTCCAAGACCGTCATCCAGGAATGCTTCAATGCTCCATGGCATTATCATGTCTCCAACCTTAAAATGTCCCGTAGTCGCTTGTCGGATTTCGTCCATCCAGGGAAAGCTGTCGTCTAAAGGGATCTTTTGAAGATACGTTAATTGATGCCAAAACCTTGGATCCGCTCCAGGGAGTAGTCGTGGCACAGGAACGAAGCTTAATTCTACTGCGTAGAGGCCCAAGCTGCCGACCATCTTTTGTATAACGCAGCGGTTTTCCACGACGTCATTTGTGCGCTGTGGAACGTCGTCTTCTTGACGAAAATGTTCCTTCAACTCCGGTTCGCCTGTAATAGCCGTTAACGTCTCTTGCTGGGGAACTAAAACGAGCGAGAAACACTTCCGTTTCTCCGCGGTCGTTTCCTCCGAATCGTCACTGCAAAAGACTAAGTGAAAACTACTGGCATTACAATTATTAAGCCTCGCTGGCGGCGGCGAATGCGAGCTGCATACGGAGTTCCGTTGTTGCACAGGGACGGCTTCGTTTCTCCACATTACCGCCTGCAATTCATGCAGCACAGAATTTCTCTCCGGAGAAACCAACACATTGTCAACGTGTTGACCATTCAAATTCCCGCTCACAACTCTCACCTCTCCTATGCTCTCCGCCTTCTCCTCAATATACCTACGCGCGCCACCACTGCCCTTGCGTTTTCCTCGCCTACGACGCTTCGCTTTCGCTTTGCCTAGAAAACGAAACTGCGAGGAAAATATTGCGTTTTCCTCACAGGATGTCGCCACCACCTCGCTCTCTTCGAGATATTGCTTTCCTTCTATCTTCGACTCGCGCTCGGATGCTGGAATCCGTGACACGACGGGCCTATTGTTGCACAAACTTTGCCTTGCATTGTTGGTCATGAAGTATATATTGGTTCGTCCGTGCAGAGTGTTGTGAATTGCGTGTTGATACCATTGTTGATACCTATTGTTGCACAAACTTTGCCTTGCATTGTTGGTCATGAGATATTTCTAATTAATATGCCCTTCCATAACCATGAATATCGATTTTTTACCGATAATTATTATTTTTCCGAAATCTGAGGTAGACAGTGATCCTCCTCATGGTTTGAAGGTCAAGTATGCAAAATTTCATCAAGATCGGAATAAAACTGTAGATTTGCATAAGAAACAAAAACCCACAAACAAACATCCTTCTTTATATACAGGGTGTTTTTGAATTGAGTAAAGATTTTTTGGGAGATGACAGAAGAGGTCCTTAGAAGTATTTTTTGTCATATGAACATGGGGTCCCCGCAGCTCCGTTTGCTTACAATACTGCATTGAACAATCAAATGACACCGGGACGCAGTGTGCGTTGGTAGGCCTAGTAATAACTTTTAAAGTAATTGTTTGCAAAGAAATTTCAAGGTGCACGTGCTTGTTTGTTGGATTGGTCGTGGCGGACCAGTTGCTTGGCCACCGAGATCGCCAGATCTCACACCGATGATTTATTTTTATGGGGAAGCATAAAATCAATGGTGTACTCCGAATCCGTAGATACCGAAGAAGAATTGGCGGCTCGTGTTGTCGCGGCAGTAGGTGACATCAGCGACCGTGCAAATCAACTGTTTCCACGCGTACATCAATCCATCAAAAGGCGTTGCGAATTGTGCTATGAAGCAAATGGCGGTCATTTCGAACAATTACTGTATAAGTCATACAGTAGGTTGCTTGTGTTAATTGTGTTACAGTAGATTGCTTCTAAGGACCTCTTCTATCATCTCCCAAAAAATCTGTACTCAATTCAAAAACACCCTGTATATAGATAGAAGATTGGGCAACACTCCTCGAAACCCGTCAATGTCGTCGCCTTCTGTTTCAGCAGTGACAAGACTCAGCGGACATCGACAAGCCTCACTGAAACAACTTCAGAAGTTCAGCAACATCAGGCACGGCTAGTCACTGGATGGTTGACCATCCGTGATTCACAATCTTCACCCCCCCGGCTGCTGTGACCATCATACAGCAGTCGTTAATCCAGGTTCATCCAGGGACCAAACTCGTCGGCCTCAGGCCATACAGGCCCTGGATGGACGTATTGGATTACTAATCAATAAATAAAAAAATAAATAAATAAATATTACCTTCCGGTACTTCAATTTTATTGATTTATAAATATACAATTTTTGTGATATCGTATATAAATATATATTTATTCACTTTAATTTTTTTTAAATTTTTTTGTTGTTAGTAAATTATTAATTTAATTATTAGGAATTGTCCTAAAAATTCTGTGTGTGAATTAAGAAGCGTAAATTAATTTAAATTTAATAAAAATAATTTTTAATCGTAATAATCGCGAGTTAATAAAATGAAGTACCGGAAGGTAATAATTTATATAATTATTACCTTAAAACGAAGAGGTTGTTTGAGGCTAATTGAAGAAATGTAAAAAGAAAGGCTGCTTGGAGGGTAGAATTGCCTTTGCTCCTTCCGCTAGCTAGTAATGGCGCTAGTTAGAGGCATCATCATAGCCTAAGTTATTCTTAGGCTATGGCATCATTTTCTCCTATGGGAAAACGTGAATTGTCCGGTCTTCCTTTCTTATCGTCTTTGGTTAAACTTCCTATTTCAATTGTTAGACATTGTTGCCAAAGTAGAATCAACAATGTCTAACAATTGAAATAGGAAGTTTAACTGGACACGCCCACTCCAACTTTCGTTGGACAAAGTATAATATGCACTGCCATCATCATGAATATCGATTTATTATCGATATTTATTATCTTTTCGAAATCTGAGGTAGACAGTGACCTTCCTCATGCTTTGAAGATCAAGTAATCAAGATCGGAATAGAATTGTAGATTTGTATAAAAACAAACC
>JAHWFO010036887.1:4143180-4158314 GCA_023313115.1 Rhysida immarginata
TTTCTAAGTCATTTGGCGTTAAGTGAGGTTCTTATTTGAAATGCGGCATTTACAGGTGTGAAGCCAATCGATTTGCTATTTATTTTCGGATGGACCCGAAATTTTTATTAATTTTTGGTATCGCTTCTCGGCCTTTTGGCTAAGATCAGAATCGTAGTCAACAAGCTCGAAGAGCAGCAGTTGGTAAGTTTTAACCCCTACCCTCACCCTCTCCCTCCCCCCCTACCTGAACCTCAGTGGTTCTCTACTCGCTCCACTTCCGTAGTGGGTCGCCTTTTACTGGCACTACCTCCGCGGTGTGCAACCTTCTCAGGGGCTGCTGCCGCGATGTAGCTCCAGTCCTTGGCACCCACTACACATCCCATCCTCCCTTATTCCCTCCCCAGGTGTCACGGTCGGAGGGGCACGCTTGAAACACAGCGTGTCATTCGAAGACTGTGACGGGTGATATCCCTATGGTCACCCTTTAGCCTTCCCTCCTTACACTCTTTTTCCCTCCTCGGGTGCAGAGACCGGAGGGGCACGCTTGAAACACAGCGTGTCATTCGAAGGTCTCTGCGGGTGATATCCCTACGGTCACCCTTCAGGGGCCCCCCCGGGGGGGTGGGGGGCCACCTTGCTCAACTGCCATGGAGAGGGACCCCGATCTCTCCACACAAGGCCCTGGCCCCCCTGCCACACTTGCCATTGGCCATGCTGCCGAAGAACCTGGACCAGAGTCACAAAGCCCTGCCTCTGCCACCCCAAACTTAGGGTCAGCACTAGTAGCATCCTGTCTGTATGACATCTCTCCCAGTCACTTACTTCGAAGTGGCACTGAATTGGTGATCTTTCACCCACCCCTATTGACTTTTATTTGCACAGAAGACAACTGCAATGCCCAGTTCCATGCTACACCATGGACCGCAATGCGCCGCTCACTAGAGCGACACCTGAGGAATGAACATCAGGTGACCATAACCGCCACCATCAATTGCTGCAGCAGATGCAAAACCATCCTGGGGAAAAAACCGTCTGGCCACACCTGCAATGCCCCCATACCCGCAACGGAGGCTACACTAAACATCGTGCTACCATTTAAGTGTGGCCTATGCGATGAGGCCTTCCCATCTAAAAGGGGCCTATATAACCACTCACAATGGCACAAGGCGGAGACACAACGCCAAATTCAAAGAAGCATAACACTACCAGCCCCTGCAACTAGACAACGTCGACAACAAACCACTGCCCCACAACCTGAGACCCATCACGGCCAACATGACCTGGGAATGAGGGATACCATTGAGAACCTACCTTCTACCTCAGCAGTAGACCCCCAACCCACGGTCCCCCCTACGTGCCAACCATCAGCAATGTCAGATCCCAACCCGACAACCAATCAATCCTCAGATGATGAGGAAGAACCCCAGCTGCTAAACCCAGACGATCCAATGTCAGAGGAGGACAACGACCCTCTTGAGCTAGACAATGCCATGGCTACAGAACCAGAACAGCCCCCAGACACGGAATTACTCTGCGCCCCGGATGACTCTTCCCCCCTCGGCAGCTTCAGCAGGCCCCTTCGTGAACTGCTTACAGCACCTCCTACTGAAGAATGCTGGGAGAAATTTGAAAAGCTGCTGGGAGAGTTAACGCAAGCCGCCGCCGTAATTGTCAAACTACCCCAAACATCGAAAAGATCCACTCGCACAAGTAGGACATCCCCAGCAGATGACGCGCAGACGATACAAAGGTTGTACCGAAGGAACCGCCGTCGTGCCGTGCGAGCTATATTAGAAGAACCCCACCCACAATGCCAGATCCCTGTCGAGGAACTAGAGGCCTATTACAATGATGCCTGGAAACCCAACACTCTAGATCCCACTATCTTCGACGCCTCATCTCCAACAGCAGAACCAATTGACACCAGCCCCTTCTCATCACACGAAGTCCTGAAAAAACTGAGAAGATGCGAAAACTCTGCCCCAGGAACCGATAGGCTTACCTATCAACACTGGCGTAGCCTCGACCCAACAGCCACCATCCTCACCCCGACGTTCAACATGTGCTTGAAATACCGTCGGGTACCCCAGGATTGGAAACACTCCAATACCATCCTCCTTTTTAAGAAAGGAGATACCGGCTCCCCAGCAAACTGGCGTCCAATAGCACTGCAGCGCACAATCTACAAGCTTTTCACTGGACTCCTGGCAGCAAGAATGTCTGACTGGTGCCAGTCCTTTGATGTGCTCTCACACTGTCAGAAGGGATTCCTCCCCTATGATGGTGTGTTTGAGCACAATTACACCTTACAACACAGGATCAACCTCGCCCGTCGAACCAAAACTGACCTGTGTATAGCCTGGCTCGATATCTCAAATGCTTTTGGCTCCATTCCCCACCCGGCTATTCCCGCAGCCCTGATTGCCAAAGGCGCTGGAGACACATTCACACAGCTAGTCACAGACCTGTATACAGGCACAACAACGAGCGTCCTTACTGAAGAGGGCACCACAAATCCAATACAAGCAGCTGCAGGAGTCAGACAGGGCTGCCCCTTGAGCGGAATATTATTTAACCTTGTCATCGACCCGCTCATTCGGCAAATCCAGGGGGATGCCACCCAACACCATATTCTTGCGTACGCCGACGACTTGTGTGTACTAGAAGAGGATCCCACCGCCCTCCAGCTACAACTCGACCGACTCGCATGCCTTAGTACCAGGCTTGGCCTATCATTCAACCCTAATAAATGCCAAACCCTCCACTTAGGTGGCAGTCGACCAATTGGCTGTCGGTCCACAACTTTCCACTTAGAAAACTCACAAATTCCCCACCTGTTAGATGGGGACTCTACCATCTTCCTGGGAAGACCGGTCGGATTCAACATAGTCTCCGACTGGTCTTCTTTGAAATCGGCCATGGACACTGGACTGAAGATCCTGCGATCCAAACTCGCACCCTGGCAGAGATTAGACGCCCTCCGCACCTTCTACTACCCCTCGATGCACTTTGCACTGCGGACAAAAGCGTTTAGTAAAACTGAATGGAAGAGGATTGACGAGGTCCTACGGCCGGAAATTAAAAAGACCCTCAACCTGCCCCAGGAGGCCTCAAATGATTACCTCTACGGCAGCCGAACATCGGGTTGCTGCGGCCTCCCAGTCCTTGCCACTGACTCCGACATCTTAGCCATTGACAACGCGTATAAACTGCTCACATCTAAAGACCCAATTGTCCTCGAAATCGCACATACTGAACTATTATCTACAGTATCCGCCAGGCTACACAGGGAGATCGACGATAATGATGTGAACGACTTCCTCTCCGCCAGGCAGGATGGTGACTTCACCCGAACCACCAATGCCCTACGAGACAGCTGGACAGAAGCAAGAAAGGCCTCTGGTCGCCTCAACGTCCAATGGGAAGGGGAAGACGGGCTCCCCGTAGTAAAAAGCAGTTCCTTCACCATCAGACCAAAACAACGCAAACTACTCTGCAACTACTTCCGCCAGGACGCAGCCAGGATGAGAGCACAGGCACTACTGGCCCTCCCAAGCCAGGGGAAGGCCATGCGATGTGTTGCTGAAGACACAGCGAGCTCCCACTTCCTCCTATCTGGGAAGTTCACCCGCTTCGCAGACTGGCGGTTCGTGCACAGAGCCAGGCTCAACCTCGTACCCCTCAATGGTGCCACACACAGAAGAGAGCAAGGCAACATGGCCTGTAGAAGATGCGGATACCCTAATGAGACTTTGCCCCATGTACTCTGCCACTGCATGCGCTATTCCGACGCTATGCAGAAGCGTCATAATGCTGTGGTAGAACGCATCAAGACTGCTGCTCTACACAAATGCCGCCTGGTGGCCGAGAACCAGGCAGCAGTTCCCGGTTCAAGTCTCCGACCAGACTTGATCATCGCAGAAAAAGAGAGATGCTATATTGTGGACATCACGTGCCCCTTTGAAAACGACATCGAGGCCTTCTCGACAGCCAGACAAGCGAAGATCGCTAAATACGCCAATCTGGCAGATTCCCTGGCCCGAAATTACCACAGCGTCACCATCGAACCCATCGTTGTTGGACCACTAGGATCATGGGATCCCAACAACGACAAGTTCATCGCAAGAATCTGCAGTCGGAACTATGCGAAACTGCTCAAAAAACTATGCATCTCAGATGTCATACGATGGTCCCGAGACATTTACATACATCACCTTACGGACGTACGCCAATACTGAGATGTATACAACAACAAATGTTTTGTTCCTCAATTAATAGTAAAGTATAAATTCTTAATTGTTAATGTTCACTAACTCAATAATTGTTCTAACTAGCATGTAACCTTAACAATCAAACTCTTGTATTCTGTTGGTCCCATTATTAACCATTGGGCTACCAACTTGTGTGGCAATGATGATCATAATAAAGTGCAACTACACTGTTTCTTCTGTGTGGCACATAAACATTGACCTGAGCCATCTGTTCTTATCAGCTTAATATCTGATACGGTCCCCATTGGGGGCCCAGAATATTAAACTGATTTTTGGAACTTGGCGGGGAGCTCGAGGCTTGCTTCACCCCCGCCGCAGGTTGGCCTGGTATTGCAGTACATCCAGGATCGGCCTATTCCCCACCACGGGGAAATAAAAACAAATCAAAAATTAGTTAAACAATCAAATAACAATTTACTATTTATGTAAATTGAGTATCTTTATATGGCATTTGTGTTTAGGCGTTTATATCGAACTCCTCAGTGACGATTCGTTACTAACATGTCTGTGGCATTACAATAAGAGTCGAGAGGTTGAATGCAACATTTTCTACGAGTATTTGTTGAATTACAAAAGTGTAATAGAATTAAATTTTCAATGATAAAAACATTTCATTACTGTATTTGCGAAGTCGATCGTTCTGTTGCTAATTTTTCTCGATTTTTTTAGATTTTGACTCCAGATTCGGAAAGAGCATCAAAAAATAAGTAAAAGTCATAATAGGCACCCATGTCCTATCTCTTCGGGAACATGGCTAAAATGGCGGTCAAAGTTTGGCCAAAATTTTAAGTTCTGTGATCTTATATATGTTGGTCAATCAAATGGTATTACACACTAGTCCATCTAATGATCATTGAAATGACATATCCCCCACAGTTTTGCATCATTTTGACTGACTTCGCAAATATAGTAATGATGTTTTTAACTGACTTTATTTTAACTGGTACTGCATTCTCCAACTGTTTTTTTTTATTTTTTTTCTGTTGACAATATCTAAAATATAAACATAAGGTCGCCAGTTCAAATTCGGCATAATGTTTTCTTTAGCTTTATAATTTCTTAGTTATTATCGACAATTTCTTAGTTACTATCCATGATAGTTTCCTTCTATTGCTATTTTTCTTCATTTTTTCTCCAAAACTTGCGAAGCCAAACGAATTTCTCAAGGAGCAATATGTTGTCGCGTTATTACTCATAAGAAAAAACATTTGCCATACATTCGCATAAAGTTTTTCGCTTTTTCCATTCGAGTATTTTATAAAACCGGTCCGCTAATTTTGTAAAAGAAAATTATCGACATCCCAAACGGACACAAAGGCATGAAGCCAATGGTTCGAAACGGTGGATATACGTATTCGCTTAATCTTATCTGTAGTGGATTACATGTATCTGGGGATCTTTTGTTTATTTTATGGTAGGGAAAACCAATCCTTTTTATGCTATGTACTTATTCTCCTTTAAAACTTTAAAAAGTGCAGTATGTCATGTTATTAATTCTTCCTTGTACTGCGTTTTTTATTTCTGGTTTTGTATCCCACTTAAAATTTATCGTAACGGAAGATCACTACATGAGACTGGTTTACACGATCGCTCAAACTGGTACTCTCATATATCAGTCAGAAAAACAGTAGTAATAGTCGTTGATATAAATGTATCTTTTCCCGCCTTTACAGAACGGCTTATATTAATACAGAAAAAAGACGCATCTCTATTTTTAATCACGCCTTTTATTTAAACAGGGGCCTCATCGGAGTTATTATAGAAACAGAAGTTATTATAGATAATCTTAAGATCACTTAAGAAAAACGATAGTGAAGCCAGTGAAATTAAAAGTCAGAATTTCTTTGAAAACTTCCGCATTAATAAAGTATGCGCAAGCACATCTACAAAACAATTGCTGAGCTTATTTCATTCATTTTGCTACGAACCAAAATCAGTAAACCGAAACTTCTATTTACTGATTATGATATGAAGTAACAAAAAGAGCATAGAATGCGCTCCTTTAGAGCACTATGGAGCTCCATACACTCCTCTGTTCATTACCGCCATCTGTCGGCGTTTCCCTACACTTCACTGTTTCACACGAGACCTTCGAGATTAACTGTTAATCTTGGAGTAAGAACTCCATGTGTTAATCTCGAAGGCCTCTTTTCACATGGCCAAAACGATCTTGCGCCTCTAAGTTAAAAATAATAAATACATTAAAAACTCTTTTAAAGTAAAACTGTAAAAACTGCAGTTAAGAGTAAAAAATAATTTTTGGTACCTCTCATTTAAAATTAAGAAGAACAAAAAGGTATTCATAAAATTATTATTAATATTAAATTTTAAAATAAAAATCCACATACTACGTAATTTGTTCATTACAGAATTAAAATAGGATAACATAAAGAAAAAATAAAAACATATTTTCAAATTATATTTAATATTAAACGCGCTACAACACCACTTTTTTTTTAATTTTATGAATTCCTATTTATAAATGAGAGGCACTACAAAATTATTTTTTACTTTTTACTGCACTTCTTAAGATAAACGTGTGTGCTTAAAAAATATATTATTTTTAATATTTTCATTTTATTCTTTTAAGTCATGAATTTGGAATTCATTTTTAATCCTTGCTTTTGCTAAAACTTGTGAAAATGAAAAATCCTGAAGATGGTTTTGGAGATGTAAATTAAGTGAAAATCCGTGTTTTTAATCCTTTTTAAGAATTTGAATTTTTAAAAATTTTATACTGGATTGTATGTCACTGGAAAGGAATCAGTGGATGAAAATGAACTCAAGTTTTGAACGAAACAAAAGTTGTGAATTAAGCAAGTGTACATAAAGGCGCGTTATTTCATAAACTCCTGTTACTTGAGTAAGACGAGGTTTATAATAAAAAGCGTGTTTGTAAAACGAGACATAGAAGAACGCATAAAAGATCTTCGTAAATTATTAGACAACACGTGCAAAATCAAACAATAAAAATCGGAACTTACTGGATGAGGAAACGATGGGGCATCGCAGAGATTGCTGGTAGGGGCGGATGTAGAGAAATGAACTGACCAGAATGGATTCCATTGCTTCTGTAGTCCGAAATACAGATATGCAGAGGGTGGAGGGAAGATTGCTACATATTGGTTTCAAGCATGAAAAGCAATTTGAAAATATATTGAATTAGAGAACTACAATAAAAATGGGAAAACTGTAACACATACAACAGAAGAGAATGGCCTTGACTACTTGAGTTGAAAGGAGTTGGTAGGAGTTGTGAAGGGGAAATGGAGGAGGGGAAATGGGTTGCGTGATTTCATCTCATCACAGTGTAAACATACACAAGGTGTTTATTGGAGCTGCCATCTCGCGGAGGTCACAAAACTGGTAATTAAAAATCGGAAAAAAACCGGAGTAGTAATGAGCTAATGTATGCAAAGAGAGGAGGAACTATCCAAAATTTCGGGAAATTTCATTACTATTGTAAGCAGAGTGTTTACTAAACATGCACGGCAAAACTTTAGAGGATGATTCTTAGGGTTATTTTATTTTTTAATTACTTATATATTATATTCCAGGGTTCTTGAGTCTCGTCCATCTTTCCTACATCCGTCAATTGGGTTATTTTAAGAATCTTTTCGGAATGCGGCTTTGTTTCTTAGTTACAGGACAATAAAGGTTTTTCGACAAAAACAATCTATTATTAACTAATATTCCATGTAAAGCTTGTTAATAACTGCTAAAAATGACTACCACCAGCTAGGATGTATGAATCCAATCTTCTCCTCATTGACTGACGAACTTTAAAAATCATCTACATTTTCCACTGAAGTAGTGTAAACTAACGGGGAAACTGCTCGTGTTTTCAATATCTGCACTAACCTGGTGTGATTGCAAAAAAACAACCATTTATAATAATCAGGATGTTGTTAAAAGATATCAGTATTGTTTTTGTTGAAGAACCTAGGAACCTTAGGAACAAAGCGGCATTCCACAAATCATCAAAGGACAAAAGATTCTTATAATAACCCAAAGAACCCCTTGAATTTTTGGCGTATGTTTAGTAAACACCCTGTATATAGAAAAAATTTGGGAGTTTGCTTGTTTGTTTGACAATGCTCTTTGTTCTGTCACCAACAACAACATTCCGACGGATAAATAAAGCCGTCCATTCCATATATATAAAAAATATAAAATAACTTTTAAAGTCCACACTTTCACCTTAAAATTTAATATTAAAGGTGACACCACTTACCTTTTTTAATTATATTTTTTACTTTTTACTGCTCTTTTTAAGGTGAAAGTGTGTGCTTTAAAAGGTTTTATTTTATATTTTTTTTTATATATTTTAGTCTTTGCTTTGTGTTTTTTTTAACTATAAAAACAAAAAAACTTGAAAGCCTGCCCAGTCGGCTGCGTCTGTATCTCGAGAAAGCGTTTACAATACATTATGCTTGCTAATATAAACAATCCTGTCCACAAAGACGTCACAATCAACAACTTTGATAGCATTGAGATCAAATTAGCAAAAATTACATGCAACAATTAACAACGATAACAATAAACAACATGATTGCACTGTGTAGATATTAAACTTAAATATTAAATTATTTTCATTTATTGTAATCGTGAAACTAACCCCGTTGGGTAAAGTTGCAGAGCTGCAGGGCCGTATCCAGAATTTTTTCGGGGGGAGGGGGGCTGAGGGGGACTGGCCCAATCCTGCTTGTGGGGGGAGGTCCCCCCCCCGTAACGCCCCCCCCCCCCCCCCCCCCCCCCCCCCGGTACGGCCCTGCAGAACTGTCAAGAAGTGGGCGAAATATTGATTACAAATTTTGCGCACACACGAACGCACAAACAAGTGAAGTTAAATTAGTGTTCTGCTGTTGTGAACTCCATCCACTATGTGGAGACAAACAACGCCGTGGGCTTGCCCTACACAGAAGAAATTTCCACATTGTTGACATAACATTCAAAAGCGGCCAGTCGATTGTTGATGCAAACACTACCGGCCGATTGTTGTTACAGAGGAACAAACCAAAGTCTTTTTTTAAACAATTTTATTTAACTTCACTTTTTCAACATTTAATTATGTGAGTAACTTTTACATAATTTAAATCAACAAATACTGTAATATACAAATGTATCATATAGGTAAAATATTAGAAATGTTTTCATTTCATTTTCAAGTTATTTTTATTATCAATTGACAATGGCTCATGAAATTAATGCTTGTCTCAAGCAACACCTTCTAGAAAGAAAGCCAAACAACTGAAACGTCATACCTTGTTGCACGGGGCCGACGATATAACGGGCCTCAGCCAACACCACCTAGAGAGAAGGCCTGCGCACAGAAACGTCTTACATTGTTAGATCACACGAAAGCGGCTATTGTTAATCGTATATCTTCCAATAAGAAGCCCTAAATTTGGCCGTTTGATGATGATGTAACAATGTATACAATTTCGGTACGCAGGCCTTCTGTCTAGGAGGTGTTGCAATGACATATATTAAAGATAGACTCCGAATCCTATTGTTAACAGCGGCAAAAAGTGAAGCAAATTGAGCCATGACAGTTCTGGGCAGGAGTGAGCCGTGGAGTAATTAGCTGTCTGGCTGCTTTGTTTTTGAAGATTTTGGGCCTGAGGAATAATTAATTCAAAACCATTCCTCAAAGTTAAACTGCGTACAACTGTACAAATAGACAAGAAAAGGGTCTAGGAATCATTTTCCACAAAAATAAATCAAAATACGTAACTAAAATGAAAATACGTAACTGAAAGACAATCGAAACGAAATTGAAATTGAAACCATGATCGAAAAATTGTTTATAAAATATAATAAAATACTTCAAATACAAAGTAAACGAAAAGATAAACTTATCACTCCGTAATCGTCGTGTGAAATAATTATTAATCAGCTACTCTCGTGTTTAGCCATGTGTTTTGCATCAGATTCACTCACTTTCAGCCATGACAGTTCTGGGCATGGAGCTTCCCAATTTGCTTCAAGTTACAACAATAGGATTCGGAGTCTATCTTTAATATACGTCATTGAGGTGTTGCCTCAGCGCGGAAAAGTCACCTGACCATCTTAGTCCGGCCAACAATCCAACCTTCATTATTTCCAACAAACGAAAAAAATACTGATTGTTAAAATCCAAGATGGAAACAAAGACGATTACATTGTTACTCGGACTAAGATGGTCAGGTGACTTTTCCGCGCTGGGGCCCGTTATATCGTTGGCCCCGTTGTTGCATCACCATACTTCGACCGAGGCCAACGAGATAACAAGGCCTGGAAGCGAAAAGGTCACCTGATCGTCGGGGTGCTAGCAACAATCCAACAAACGGAAAAACGCTGATTGTTAACATCCAAGATGGAAACAATGAAGGTTACATTGTTGCTAGGCCTACCTTGGTCAGGTGATTTTTTTCAGTGCCGGAGCCTGTCTTTCTCGTTAGCCTCGTGAACTGCGCTATGCCACGAGAAAATGGCGGCAATTGTTGAGATTAAATGACGTTTTCCGCCAGCTTTTTAGCAAACTTCGCGTGATGACCCATAAAATCTGAGTTTTGAACATTTTGTACAGCTCCTATTCAAAATATTTGAATACTCACAGAAGACAACATTCTGATTGACATACTGGCCAAATGGTAACTCGTTTCATTAAAATTAAAATTGTACAAAGAAGGTGTCTTGCTATTAGGATAACAAAGGGAAGATTCAAAACTAGGTCATTTAAATAAGGTAAAAAAAATAAACTAACGATTCAGAAAATTAGAATACGTAATTTACTGGTTCAAAATATTAGAACATCGGGGTGGGAAGGATAGTTGACCCTTCCGTATTTAAGTTGGCCAGTTGAAAGTGTGTAAGCATAACATCTCTGTCATTAACACTACTTGGAAGCTATTTGTCTCACTGCAATTGGTCGTAAAAGCAACATTTCAGCGACAACGAAAACCCTCATCATAGCCCTACATCAAAACGGTAAAACGCAGAAGGAAATCGTCACAAAGTCAAATCTACAGAGTGCATAGTATCAAGAACTATTCAGCAACGCAAATGTGGTGACAGCTTTGCGACATGACGACGCAACTACCGAAGAAAAGGAGCAACAACTGTGCGGGATGAAAGGTGCCTGAGGAACATCATCAAGAAAAAATGTTTCAAAAGCGTTCGGCACATTCATCGACTGTGGGGCCTGCATAGAATACACGTGTCCAGGTCAACTGAAGTTTGTATCAAAAATTCCAAAAATAAAGCCCGCGCTCACGCGCTAGCAAAGGAACTCTCGTGTGAAGTGGTGCAGAGAGCATCTTTTCTGGAGTGATGATGAATGGAACAACGTACTGTTCAGCGATGAATCAGTGTTCTGCGTATGCCATGGTGACAAAGGTACCCGCGTGTGGAGAACGACGACAGAAGCATTAAGCAAAGAGTGTCTTAAACGTTCTGTCAAATTTGCAGTATCTGTCATGGTAGGGGGGTTTATGGCCGCTGAAGGAGTAGGACACTTACGTGTTTTGAAGACCCGTATAACTCCGAAGAAGTATTGGAGAATTACATGCTCGATTCTGCAGAAGAGCTGTGTGGTGAGGACTTCATATTCCAATAGGATGGTGGGTCCTGCCACAACTCTAAAGCAACAACGGCATGGTAGAAATCTCGAAACATTACGGTGGTTCCTTGGCCTGCCGATTCTCCGAATCTCAACCCAATAGAGAACTTATGGGGTGTAATGCAAAATCGGCTCCAAGTCATATCACCAGGAAATAAAGCTGATCTCATCATTTGTTTGGGACCTGTGTGGAATTCTTACAAAAGTTGGACTGTGCGAGGCTTGTTGGCAATATGAGAAACAGATTACGGGCTGTGATCAAAGCACGAGCGGATGCTATCAAATATTGAACATTTCAAGAATGCCAGTTGGCGTTAATGAATGTTTGTTCGTTAGTTTGTCCACGTATTCTAATATTTTGAACCAATAAATTAAGTATTCTAATTTTCTGAATCGTTTGTTTATTATTTTTTTTTACCTTATTTAAATGACCTAGTTTTGAATCTTACTTTTGTTACGCCAATAGCAAGACACCTCCTTCTCTGTACAATTTTAATTTTAATGAAACGAGTTACCATTGGGCCAATATGTCAATCAGAATGTTGTCTTCTGTGAGTATTCTAATATTTTGAATAGGAGCTGCATAAGAAACTAAGTTTTTCATCATGCAAAAGATCACGCTAGACACTTAATATCCTACATTTTCGGTATAATTTTCTGAAAATTTTCGTATATACAACGTGTCTCACTTAAAGCGAACCAATAGCCAACTTGTGAAATACAAATTTGACAGTACTTTAAATGGTAGAATTGTTTTACTTTTACGTGAGGGTTTTTATGTGTATTCCATTTCCAAAAAAAACGACGCCATTTTCGATATACAAGTCAACTCTGAAATGTGCAATGGAAACCCCTATATTTTAATAGTATTTTCAGATTGTACATAAATTTGAGAAATAGAGTGTAAAGTGTTTTTTCAATTTATCCAATCGTTTAGAAAATAGAGGCCGTGAAAGGGTGGTGCGTTTGGATTAAAAAAAAAAAAGTCAAAAAACAAATTATTCATCAATTTAAAAGAAAACTGTAAACATGTTATGTTTAAATAAAAATATTTGCTATCCACTGTGTTTAAGAACAATTTCCGTTTTTTTTTGTTTAAATTAAAGAATTCTTTTCGGTTTTTAATATGAATTTTACTGTGCAAATTCTAAGCCTTTTTCATGTGTTCATTTTTCTGTATATTCATACACTATATAAATGAACACAACTGTGTGATTGTGTAATTTTTCAAAAATCTTGGGACACCCGTATTTTATATAAAATTGAGGCATTCCCATGCAATTTAAATGATGATGTCGTTCATCCCAACACTACATAGAGGTCACTTGTATGCTGCAGGAATGCGTCAAAGAAAGCAGTTTTTGGACTTCGAGAGGGGTACAATTGTTGAGTACCACCTTGCAGGCGTGGAAAAATAACGGCACGACAAGTGTTCAGCCCAAGACCGGAAAACCCAAGATTATGTCGCCCAGAGACCGAAGGGTGCTTGGTATAGCAGTCACTGTAAACCGTAAAACATCGGTTGATGGACTGAGGAGGTTCTTCACAGAGTCCACTGGGACAGCTGGAAGCAGAAGGACTGTTTGACTGTTCGCAGGGAACTGCATTCGCTGGGTTTCATGGCAGAGCTGCTGCCCACATATCCCACATTAGCGCCTGCAACGCACCGAGGAGATTGCAAGGGTTAAAAGAGAGACGTCACTGGACTCTGGAGCACTGGCGGATGGTTGAATGGAGTGACGAGTCACGATACACCATCTGGCAATCGGGTGGAAGGATTTGGGTATGGCGAATCTTTAGAGAACGTCCTCTGGCAAGCTGTGTAGTGCCCACAGTGAAGTTTGGCGGAGGGCCATTGATGGTGCGGGGGGGGGGGGGGCGGATGCTTTTCGTGGTTTGGTCTGGGTCCAATCGTTTCTGTGGCTGATCATCTGAACGCGGAGCGTTACCAAGACATCCTGGACAACGCCGCATTCCCTGCTCTCTGACAACAATTTGGAAATGGCCCTTTTCTCTTTCAACACGATAACGCACCTTGCCACAAAGGAAGGATTGTAGGAGATAGTTTGAGGAAATGGAAATGCAAGAACTTGACTGGCCTGCACAGAACCCCGATCTCAATCCCGTCGAACACTTTGGGATGTGTTAAAGTGTCGATTGCGAGCGCCCGAAACCTGTAACTGAACAGAAGGCCCTTTTGGCGGAATGACGAAAAATTCCTGCAGAAACATACCAAAAACTTGTGGACAGTATGCCCGACAGAATAGGAGCGGTAATAGCAGCAAAAGGTGGACCAACTAGATACTAACACATGCATTTTTCTGAGTGTTTCCATTAAATTGGTGGTGTCCCAAACCTTTTGACAATACTCTTTGCTCGGTCTGCCACCAATTACAGTCCACAGATCAAGAATATGCTGACGGATAAACAAAGCTACAAGTAAACAAAAAATTAACCCTCCTAAGGTCGGTACAGGCAAGTAGCGGAAGCCACGAGTTCAAATACCATGTAGATCACTTGGTCCTCTCTGACTCCTACCCCCGTAACTCCGACCCCAATGATCCAATTAAAACCAAACTAAATAGTAAAATAGGACATGCCTACGGTAAGCCATGTTCCGAATGTCAACCTTCTACGTTAAAAAATTTGGGAAAATATGAAGGGGACGGACAGAAAGACAGACGGACATCGGGAAACCAATGCTCCGCTACTTAATAAAATCAAGTGCTCACTAATCTATAAAACAATAGCGGAAGAATGGGAAACAATCTATAACTTATTGGTTTTGCAATGTCCGTCCGCCCCCTTCATAATTTCTACATTTTTTTTTAGGTAGAAATATGGAATGTAGCTTACTAGGGGCATGCCCGTCTTCACTGTTTAGTTTGGTTTTGATTGGTGCACTGGGGTCGGAATTACGGGGGTGGGAATCCGAGGGGACAAAAGATCTGTGTGCTATTGAGATACGTAAAGGAGTGACATTCAGTATCCAGATTCCTCTAGGCAAGATCTATGTGTTTAGGCCCAATTGTTCCAGTGGGGTCGGAGTTGCGGGGGTGACAGGCACTTGGTCTTTAGAACAATGGCAACATATAGCATGTGGTATGTCATTGGATCGGAAATGATGAGAAAAGAAAGGAGATAGAGCTCTTTTACATTTTCTACATACTGCGTTCGAGAAAATCAATTTTTTGATTTAAAAAAAAAACTTGGGGGGGAGGGGTAAAAAATGCAGATAATGGGGTAAAAATAGATGTCCGCTACTTGCCTATACTCTA
>JAHWFO010036887.1:4187032-4212933 GCA_023313115.1 Rhysida immarginata
ATGTCTCTGGCTACATTTCAGAATGGAAGCACCAACGTTGGAACAGTGCGTGTTTATCGTAAAGAAATTTTACGAAAATGCTGGAGTAATCCTGTGGGAAGATGCTTATTTAGCAGAACATTTGGTCCGAGTACAGCACCATCCAAAATGACCATTGCACGGTGAGATTACATTACAGAATTGAAGCCAAATTGTGATGACAAAATTGAAGTATCCTTTGATGCGGAATTCAGTTGAAAGCTCTACACACATGATTGCAACAGATGGAAATCACTTTGAAAACCTTCTGCATTAAATTTCAGGATGTCTATTATAGCATAAATATGATAACAAGAATCTATAACCTCATATTATGTCGTAGTAGACAGAAACTTTCTAACACCTTTTTTTGTGCCACCGGGTACCTAAGTGTTACAGTTTCATACCAGTATTTGTTTACCAAAAATTTTCTGTGTAAAAAGCGAGCATCTTTGTGAAACCTCGACGAACTGCAATAAGAGGCTTTGTATGTTTTCCTGTAGAGCTGCTTGTACGCAAGTTCAATCACATGCATGTTCAGTAGGTGACATGTGGAAAGGGAAAAAAGGGATCTGCCTGCTGGAATATCTTGTCGAGTATGGTTCTTGTCTAATTATCCTGATGTTGCTGTTGAAAATACCCACAATGTACTAAAATGTACAGTATTGAAGCTGATAGCAAAGCTCTCGCATCTTGAACACGCCGTTTCTTAGTTTCTGAGTTACTGCCGTTTGAGTGCAATGTATTTCAGTGTCTGTGGCGATTTTTGCAATGTCCGATTTATGAGAGCAACGATGCAACATGAAACTTTGTGTGAAACTGGGGAAAACATTCATGGAATCGCAAATAGAGATCACTGTTGTGGCACAGACAACTCATGGTTCCTTCATCATGATAATGCACCTGCCCACTAGGCCTTGTTAATTCACCAGTTTTGTGCCAAAAATCAGAAGAATGTCCACAACGATACTAGACTATGGAAATTATGAATTTAATTCAATAATTATGTCAAAAAAATCACTTTATCTTCAATTTTAAGGATTTACCATTAATTTCAATTGTTATAAAATATTTTAATTTCAACTATTAGAAAGCTCATTGTTATTCAGATGCGAAAAATGGCAGAATTTTGGGAGAAGGAGTTTGATTTCTGGTGCTCGTACAGATTCAACAAGCAGCAGCCAACTGAAACCGAGTGATCCAGACCATTCAAATCGGCGATCTCGATTCATACCTAAAACTCAGAGTGAGTGATTAAAAACATTTAGATCAACAAAATGAGTGCCCTTAGTATTGTTTCTATCAATGAAATTGGTAGAGACTTTACAATAAAGAGAGAACAGATTTTCCGACTAGTTTTGCCATTTATTCCTACCTTTATCAAGGATATAAACTACATTAGAGGCTTCCCGGCCCAAGAATTGGGTTTCTATACCTTTCCTTGGCCCCCATTTCTCCCACCTAACTAATTTTCTTTCTTTGCTTGGTCTCACATCTCCTTCCGATCCTCCACCCTGTTTCCATACATTGAACCCTCCCACCCATACCAAAACCAACAACTACTCCCGTTCCGGTGTATATCATCTAGACTGCGGAGTTTGTGAGAAGTTCTACATAGGACTTTCATTCCGTAACTTCGCTGTTCGTTGTAAAGAACATATGACATCATTCCAGAAGAAAGATGACACGTTCCATTATGCAAAACACCTTGCCATCACTGAACTCTTACGTAAGAAATGTGAAGTAGTAATGTCCATTCTTCACTTTTGTAATGACCCTTTTAAAACCGCAACTCTGGAATCCATGGAGATTTTCAGAGCCGAGAACTCTTCTCCTGACCTCCTCCTTAACTGTCAAACGGATTTCGACATTTTTCCATTCTTAATTCAATTTCAGATTTACTGTAATTTTCTTTTTGTATTTTGTTACCTTATTCGTTTATGGATCAGCCCTTCTATATTCATTTATATTTATCATATTTTAATATTTTTATTCTATATTAGTCTGTTATTTATTATCCAATCGCTATTTTTCTGCTTTAGTCCAGGTAGCTTATTTTTATCTTTTATAATGTACCCAGGGTAACTAGCGATCAGGAAAACCGGGAAATGTCGGGGAATTTTTTGTAACCGGAAACAGTCAGGGAATTTTACTTTTCATTCTTATCCAATCAACGTACACCTATGCTGTTTATTTTGCTTCTACTTTCATTGTACCCAGACAATATTACTCTTTGCTTTTATCTTGCCATTCGTTGTATTTTATCCAATCATATTACTCCATTGTACCATAATTTCTGTATATAAAGGCAAGAAGCCTCTAGTGTAGTTTATATTCTTGATAAAGCCAGGAATAAATGGCGAAACTAGTCGGAAACTCTGTTCTCCCTTTATTGTATTGTAAAGTCTCTACCAATTTCATTAAAAAAATTTGTTAAGAAGTTTTCAAATCCTTAGCTGAACTGCTTTTTTCAACAGGTGAATATGCAAGTTTAAAAAAAGAGGCTGTAATTTCCCCTCAAAATTCCAAAGTTTTAAGTGTAGCTTTGTTAGGACTTCCCAACTCAGGAAAATCGACACTGACAAACAGGCTGATGGAATGGCGAGTAAGTTTTACTATTATTGTACAGTCAAAGGGAAATAATCCACACTTGAATTTTACTCTAAGTTTTACCGTTTCAATATTAATTTAGTTTTAATAATTTAATATTACATTTAGCGTTAACCATATTAAGATTATAAAATTTAAATAATTATAATTAAAAAAGCTATTAAAACAACACATTAGCATGAAATGTAATATTAAGTATTAAACTTGTGTGGAATATTTCCTTTTGTTGACTGTACATGGTGATAATGGATATACAATAATTTTTTTTTTCTTTCAGTAATTAATTAGATATAAGTTACCAGTCTTGAGTTTTCCAATTTTTTTTTCAGGTCTGTTCAGTATCAAGAAAAGTTCATACAACAAAAAAAAATACTAAAGCTGTTTACATCGATGGCATCACGCAAATTGAAAGTATATTTTATAAATTTATGTTTCATATTTGGTTAATTTTCGTTTGTTTAAAAATAATGTTCTATGAATTTATTTGTTAAGACCTTATTCTAACCTTAAGGAGGCTCTACTGTACAAATTGGTAGATGGTTCAGAGTAGATCACATCTTGTATAGAAATAATCTGTGATGATATTAATTTGAAAATTGTAGTCTACTAAGATTTTTATTTTAATTCATTTTGTCAAAAAGCTCATAAATCTTTATCATCATACTTACTTTTTAACTCATAATTTTACATTGTTTAGCCAAAATTGTTGTACATTTTCATAATAAGAACTGCCAGTTATTGAATATTTTGTTAATATTTTATTTGTTTCTTATTTTTTTGTTGTTGAAGTTTGTGAATTATTTAAATGTATTACTAATCAGTATTGATGCTTCAACGTTAAAAGAAATGATTATTAAGGTTTATTATGTTAAAGTGTAAACCAAACAAACACTTGATTAGTCTACATTAAATTACCTCAACCTTACTGTTTTATATATATGCAGAAAATTTTAATTGAAAACAAAATTTAAAGGAAAAACAGTAGTTACAAAATTTATTGTTAGTCAATTATATTTCCAGACGACAATAATGAGGAGAGAAAAAAAAATGCATTTCAGCCATATTTTAAAGATACCGTAACTGTAAGGTGAAAAGGGCCAAAAATGGCAGATTCTGTAGCAGATGGCAAAGTTTGCCGTACTTTGGTTATCTAGAGCTTTACTAGAAATGACAAAGCAGAGCCCTCTAACGTCACTACAAAACTTAACGAGATTATTCATGGCCTACTTTTAATTTGGATCATTCTGCCCAATTAATCATGCCAAAAAAACCAAAGTATTCAAAAATTCTAATTTTCCTGCAAGTAACTAACGGAAATAATTTTTTCAGAAGAAAATAAACTTTATGGTTAAATCATTAATGCATAAAGTTTTACCACATTTAGTTACGCTTAGGACTTGTGTGTATTCTTGCGCAAACATAGGTACCAATTCTTAACAGTGGATTCATGTATTCATTTGTGATTTCTTCAGCAAGGTGCAACATCTGCAAGAAATTACAGTAAAATTTGTGAGAGGAAGAAGGATATAAGATTTCAAGTAAGAAATGTTTATTTAATACGGAGTGGACAGTTTCCGAACTGTGCCCCATGATTCCACTGTGGATTCAGCCGGCGCGTGGGAATTCTAATGCCGCATCTTGTTTACTTTGTGGAGGCAGTTTTTCTTTAAGTAACATGGGCTTAATGGCTGTTTGATGCCACATGGACGGAAAAAAACATAAGAAGGCAGTGGAAGCACAATCAGCTTCTGTAAGTATGAAAACTTTTTTAACTCCGGCAATCGGTGTACCTGTTGCGAATGCTACTACATCGAATATGGGAGAATCAAGTTGTGCAAATTCCTCCACTGCAGTTTGCGATGGAACTTCGAGCTTACAGTCCAATATAAATCAGTTTGTACTCTGTGAGAAAATATGTTGGGCTGAAGCCTTTTGGTGTATGAACTGCATTGTCTATCACACGAGTCAGCGTGGATTTGCTGCTTGTATTGAAACCATGCGTCTGATGTTTCTGGAAAGCACAATTGCATCGAAAATGCAACTAGGAAAGGATAAAATTGCATACATTGTAACTTATGGACTTGCACCCTATTTCGCATTGTATTGATAAGTGAAATAGTTGAAAGTGACTATTATGTGATTTGTTTCGATGAATGTTTGAACAAAGTGACGCTTAGTCAACAAATGGACATTATATGTGAGATATTGGAATTTGGATCAAGTTTGTTCCAGATACTATCAGTGTTTTTATGTCATTCGACTGGTAAAGATATTCTAGCTGCGTTCAAAACTGCAACAGTAGAATTGCCACTGAATAAACTTTTGCAAATTTCTATGGATGGCCCAAATGTGAACCATGCTTTTTTCTCTGCTGCATGTAAGGAGCTAGAGAATGAGACAGGTAGGCATCTCCTTGTTATTGGAACTTGTGGGCTGCATGTTGTTCATGGTGCATTTAAGGTGCTGTAACAATTACAGGATGGAACATTATTGAATTTCTTAGAGCTTGCTGTAATTTGTTTAAAATGTTCCAGCTCGACGTGCTGATTATGTTATGTGGACAGGTTCCAAGTTGTTTCCATAGAAGTTTTGTGCAGTTTGCTGGTTAGAAAATGTATCTGTTATTGAAAGAATGTTGCAAATTATTCCATTTTTAAAAACCTATGTTGAAGAGGCAAAGAGATCCAAGAAAGTTCCAATTCGTGCTAGTTTTTCAACAATTAATGATGCAATACAAGATACACTTTTGTCAGTGAAATTAACTTTTGTGCTATCTCTTGCTGTTGAACCTGCCCATTTTTAATAAAGTTTCAAAGCGATTCCCCCATGGCACCACTTTTACATGATGCTTTCCGACATCTTTTGATTACCCTGATAAAACGTGTAGCCCAAGCTCCAGTGCTAGAAAAAAATCAGACTGATTCTGGACTCCTTAAACTTGCATTTACTGATGACAATCTGATAAGTGTACAAAATTTCCACTTAGGCCTCGCAACCTTAGCTGAACTAAAGAAGTGTTCAAAAGTGAGTAATCTGTGAATTTTAAAATTAAAACAGAGCTGCAGATCTTGTATCATAAAATGCATTAAAAAGATTATTGAAAGATTATTAAAGTATGACCTTATGCGTGGTATTTCTTGCTTCTCACCAGCTGTTGGTTTAGATAGTAGACAAGGGAAAAGCCGTGTTTTTGCCACATTAGAAATCCTGATCGAGAAAGACTGGCTGACTGGCACAGAAGCTGAAGAAGCACAGAGAGAATATAAGAGGCTTGTTGGAATGCCTGAAGTAAAATGTGTATTAAATGATGGTCTCGAAAAAGATGAACATCTGGATGTGTTGTGGTCAAGAATATGCAAGGCAAATAATTCCTTAATCAAACTCATGCATCTTGTTTTTATTTTATCACATGGCAATGCTTCCGTGGAGCAATCATTTTCTGTTAATAAGCAAATATTACTTGAAAATTTGCATGAGGTTACGAGTTTGCACAACGATTAGTTTACGATAGTGTTCGTGCTATTGATGGTTTGTCTAAAGTGACACTGACTAAGTCATTATTAAGCAATTTGAGGAATGCTAATGGCAGGTGGAAAGCTGCTCTAGAAAATAAGAGCTCAACAATCTGAGCAAGAGCTTATTGTCCTTCAGAAAAAACAAAAAACAGCAGAGGGTCTTAAGTTGAAGAAGAAACGACAGTGAGTGCTTGAAGAAGCCTAGAGAAATTCATCAACGAGTGTGGGCGCACTAACAGGTGCATCTAGAGTGCAGGAATTAGACTGCTCATTCAGCTGGAAAGATAATCCATCTAACAGGCTGTCTGTTGCTTCTGCTCCTGCATAATCGCTTTCTTGAAATATGTCTCGAGAGATTTCTCTAGAAATGCTGCGGAGATTTCTTTAGAAATCCAAAAACTGGAAAAATAGAAAACTATTTTTTAATAATTTATGTTTTTAATATTATTATATTTATTATATTAGAACATGTGACAGTGCTTAATAATGTAGACTGCATCATTGATTTTCATCATGCTAGGTGGCACATCAATCAAATATGGTATTCGTTTCATAGATGCAAGCAAAATTCTAATGAAACAGTTACTAAAAAGGATATTCACTTGGTCCCCTCTAACTCCCACTCCTTTAATTCCGACTCCAGTTGGCCAATCAAAACCAAACTAAATAATGATGGTATCTTGCCCATAGTAAGCTACATTCAGAATTTCATCCTTCTACCACAAAAAATGCAGAAATTATGAAGGGGAAGGGGACAGACAGACAGACACACATTGTGAAACCAATAAGTAGCTCCATTCTTTTGCTACTTAATAATTGAGTTGCTGCTTCATTGAGTGCACTGACAAGGGAACCATCCTAGCACAACGTTATGGTAGTCCATTGCAAAAGTCTTCTAAAATTAATAAAATAAAATAATAAATTAAGGAAATGGTTATTAATTGCTAGACCGATAATTTTTTTTACTAGATAATAAAAATTTTGTTTAGAAATTTGAGAATCCATTCAACAGATGTCGTCTGCTGCTCCTTCATAGGAAGTACAGTTGAACACCGTTATTATGAATCCGTTTAATGAATTTTCACTTAATACAAATTGTTTCTCTGGTTCCATCCCATAAATGCTATTCTTTCATTCCTGGATAATACGAACAAAATTTTTGGTTTTCTGAAGATCATAATAACTGGATTTGACTGTAGTTCCATTGCTTTCATGTGAAGTGAATTCGTGTGAGTAGATCTTGCTTGTTCAGTGGTGGAGGATAGCAGTTCCAACGTTTTCAAATGCCAACAGGTCTATTTATGCACACACGGCTTCACATATGAGATAACAATGGGGTCTTCGTATGGCTATGTGTGCGCTAACACAGAAATTTCTTTCGTTTTCACGGTTTATTTTGAAAGAAACAAAATAGTGCGATTTGTTATTTTCCAAGCAAAATATTTCAATTTGGTTTCAAACTGATATACAGATTTGGATGGTTCTCTTGTGAGTTTTAAATTATTGGCTATTCCAAATGACTGTATTTTTAAATTTTACAAATATAGAATGATTTAAACTATTTTGTTTCTCACTTCGTAAGTACTGTACACTCACTCACCAAAAGTCATGACACACCCCTCCAATCGGGTTCCCTGTCCGTAATGAGATAGATCACGCTGCTTCCATTCTCGGAATGCAGGTGCACAGGACTCCTTGATATTACACAATCATTGTAAGCAAAACTAGCTGCAGAAATGGAAGAGAGCTATCCGCATTTGAACGGGCAATGATTATTTGTGCCAGACGGATGGGTGCCTCAATATCAGATGTAGCCAACACCCTGCAATTTTCCCGCACAACCGTTGCAAGGATCTATCGAGGGTATATGCAACGAGGGGTTACAACCCCTTTCGGACAGCAGACGGGTCGCCCACACCTCATTGATGCCAGAGGTGTTTGCTGGGTCACCCGGCTTGCAACTGCTGACTGAAGGGCTACAGCCGGCCAAATCACCATGCGGTACAACCAGGGACGTCCCACAACTGTGTCCGTGACGACAATTCGGCAAACCTTGGCAGCTGCAGGCTTTGGGAGCAGGAGGCCACGACGGGTGTCACTCTTGTCAGCTGCACACCATCGGCAGCGCCTAGCCTGGGCATACCTGCCAACTCTCCCGCTTTTGGCGGGAGACTCCAGATTTTCTGACTGATCTCCCGCCCTCCTGATTTAAGAAAACAAACTCCTGATTTTTAATTCAGTAAATAAATTAGTTGAAGATTCTCATTTTCTGTGACTATGTTTCACGATTTCCACGATCACAAAGCTATGCCTGGCCAACCAACATCAATATTGGACATCCACTCTGCGTGCTACTTCCTATGTCGATGTGCTTGGGGACTATCTGCACCCCTTCATGAACTGTTTTACCCTGCGGGCGACTGCATCTTCCAGCAAGATAATGCACCTCCACACATGAACCTTGTGACACGGCAGTGACTGGAAGAACATGCTACTGACTTCACAACAATGATTTGGCCTCCACATTCTCCAGATTGCAATCCCATTGAACATTTGTGGGGTGGCATCGAACGATCTGTCAGGTCGTCACCAACACAAGTGGTAAATGCAGCATCGTTATCTAGTGCAATGGTGGCAGCATCGCTTGCCATGTCTGTGGATGTGTTCCAGGGACTGGTAGACTCTCTTCCATGACTGGTCGCTGCGGTTATCCGGCCAGAGGGGGCCCAACACATTATTAGGCAGGTGTGCCATGACTTTGGTGAGTGAGTGTAGATGACTTCCCACTTCATAAGCAATTGATGGATGTAAGGAGAGAAGGATGAGACACAAAAATCTTGGATACAATTTATATGAAATTTGTTATATGAAAAATACAATTAATTTATTTATTTGCTAATTAATTAGAGAATGCACCGAGGGGCCCGGTATGGTCATAAACCGTCAAGTAGGGCTCCTGGGGTGCTGCAAACAAACGGAAAACTTAAAAAATAAACACAAATAACGTGTTGAAAACGTTAGAGTCAAATATGGACTACCCTTAAAAAAACTAACAACAAAAAAAAATAAATAATAATAATAATAATAATAATAATAATAATAATAATAATAATAATAATACCGTAAATACTCAAGAATAAGTCGCACACCCCAAATTTTAGGTAGATTTTGGTACAATTGCGACATGAAATTCTGTTTTTTCCCTGACCAGCAGCAGCAAAAAAAGTGTATCTTGATAGAATATTATTGACATTTTTCAAATTTTTCGTTCCTATTTAGCATTTTTTTTTTTTTTTTTTTTTGTTGATTTTGTAAAATTCTCTGATTTTTTTGTAAAATTCCTTGATTTTTCCCGGTCGCTAGTCACCCTGTTATTAAAACTTATAATTAGACTAAGAAAAATTTTAGGCTAAATTAAATAGCTATATCGCCTATTCAATAATAATAAATTAAATAATTAAATCGCCTTTTCAGAATACATTATATTCAATTGCATGGAGATGAGTTTTAGCGCCACCGTGGCAAAAATAAGAAACCTGTTTACTGTAAAGCATCGAATGCGCCATGAGCGAAGTTGTATTTATATCTCCTTCGAAGTTAGTTTCTTTGATATTATTCAGTGATATTTACAAATATCCAAAGATAAATAATATTCTGTAGGTGAATAAACAATAATAAATACATATTAATTTAATAAAATGTAAGTGCTGTGATGCATATTATACGATAATTTCGTTTGAAGTTCATCAGGAAAAATGCAACTGTGGCTGTGTTCGTTAATTTATTCAAAATGACGGTTTGCGAAGCGAAGTCATGTTTAGATCTCCTTCGAAGTTAGTTTCCTCGATATTATCCAAAGATAAATAATTTTATATAGATGATTACAGTTAACAATAATAAATAGATATTAATTTGATAAATTTAAGTGGAATATAATAACTACTTGTTTGCTATTCAATTTGTTCAGCATGCAGGTCAGAAGGTAGACATGAGCAGCATTTAATGCTCACATAGGATAAACAATACCTACAGTGCTGGAAAATGAATTAGCAAATGAAGTCCTCCTGTCCATACCAAACAAAGGAAACCACTTACAGTGGGAAAAAGAATTTATTTGGAATCAAGGGCATCTTGAAAGATTTCCTACAAAAAAAATAACATCAACATCACTTTATTATAAAATTTACAAGAAAAAAAGAAATCTGTCCATGGGAAATTGAATTAGCAAATTTTCAACATCCATAAGAAATTTTAAAAACTACCTAATAAATCTAACTGATAAAAATTTTGTAGACGTCTCCATAATTCAATAATGGACCATGCCATCTTATTTACATTTGGTAAGCCAAATAATTTACATATTTCCAAGATGGGAAGGTGTAAAGACATAAACTCAGAGGAAAGTGGCAAAATCATGGCCTATAAAGAATGTGGATTGAAATTACAGGAAATTTCAGCTAAAACTGGACGTTCAGTGAGTGCAATATCACAACACATAAAAAAAATTGAATCTGGACAGAATAAAAAGCATGGAGGATCAAAATACAAATTATCAGAACGTGACAAGAGACACATCATCCTTCTAGCTAAACGTGATAAAATGAGTTCGGGTGAAATTGTTAGACAACTGGAATCAAATGTGTGTGCTCGAGCCATCCGTAATGTTTTGAAAGCCAATACCCATTTAGTTTGGACTAAAGCTAAAAGAAAACCTGCAATGAAAAAGAGACATTTTGATGTACGACTGATGTGGGCCAAGGAGCAGGAATCCTGGAATCTGGAGTGGACACAAGTTGTATTCACCGATGAGAAACACTTCACATTGGATGGTCCGGACTCAACAATGTACTGGCATGACCTCAGAGGTGGTGAAAAAGAATATCTAATGCACCGTCAGAGTGAAGGAGGAGGAGTCATGGTATGGGCTGGTTTTGGATACTATGGCACAACACAAATTGTGATTGTTGATGGTCAAATTAATTAATATCAATGCCAAGATCTTATTGGAGACCATTTGCTGCCTATTGGACCCCTTCTTGCTCATGGAGAGTGGATTATGCAACAGGATAATGCACCTCCACATGCAGCTGCATCAACAATTGAGTGGTTTCGAGTGAACGAAGTGAATGTTTTGAAGTGGCCAAGCCTTAGCCCTGATCTCAATCCACAGGAAAACCTGTGGGCATCTTTAGTCAGGGTTGTGTATGGAAAAGGGAAACAGTATCACACAAAAAGTGAGTTGATTGTTCCCATCAAAGAATGTTGGGCTGAAATTCCACAGAAGGAACTGCAGAATTTGATTTTGTCAATGCCCAAACGAATCAAGCAAGTAATTCAACGAAAGGGAAGGCCAACTGATTACTAACATCAACGAGAAGAAAATATTTAGCCATTATTCTGAATTATTGTTAGAATTTGCTAATTCAGTTTCCCATGGGCAGATTTCTTTTTTTCTTGTAAATTTTATAATAAAGTGATGTTGATGTTATTTTTTTTGTAGGAAATCTTTCAAGATGCCCTTGATTCCAAATAAATTCTTTTTCCCACTGTAAGTAGTTTCCTTTGTTTGGTATGGACAGGAGAACTTAATTTGCTAATTCATTTTCCAGCACTGGATGGTAGTTAAGTTTCGTTAACAGGAGACTCAGTGCACGAGAAGAACTAGTTGGGTAGCAGTGGATATCTTCTTTAGAACTAAAGCTAATGGAGTTAAAACCGACAATATTGAATGTGAGACTTTGAATACAAACGTGCAAGTTTGTATAAAAAAACAACTGGTAAACCGTGAATAAACAAAATTCTCCAAAGTAAGGCATTACAGATGCTGATTCGGGAATCTAAGGAGGGTTTGAAGGAACCAATTTTGCAATTTCCAAGAGGTAGATGAAAATATTATGCTAAAACAAAGAGAAGAATGCATCCACGCATTGTATAAGAGTAATAAAATTTTGGAGGAGAGGAAACATAACCTAGAGACGATTCCTTGTTTCTTATTTAGGTTGGATAATAATATATCAATATGTGTATCCCAGGAAATATCATGTGTAACAAAATATAAAATAAAATACGGTAAATCAAAAATAAAAAGCGGACGTTTCGGATAGAGGCTATCCTTTGTCAAAGCAGGGAGGATAATTCCCTAAAGCAATAAGAATATTAAAGAATTATCCTTCCTGCTTTGACAACGTCAGCTTTTTATTTTTGATTTCTTTCATTTTATATTTTATTATATTTCTATTATTCACTTCATAAGCAATATTAAGATAATAGAATTCCTCCTAAATATGAATGATGAACAAATGCAGATGTCTTCACTGATTCCACAGCATCTATGTGACTACTGTTTAGGATTGTGGCTTTCTGTAAGCCCTGTAAGTGTGGGTTTATATATAATGTTGAAAGGTTTTTGTGAAATGAGTGTAGAATAACCTGAATGGCAGAAAGAACGATAGGAACAATGTGTACTCTATCAACTCCCAAAAGGTGTTCTATTTCCTGTGTATATTTAATAATTTTTATCTGTGTATGTCTTTTGTAAATTATGTGCATTGGAGATGGAAGTACAATTTATGTATAATCTGTGGTCAATTTATAATTCACTTTGTTCAACTTATTTACAAGTGTGGAATCTGGTCTGTTATGAGGGATAGCTGTCAAAATTATCATTATTATTGTGTTATTGCTGTAATTTTAGCAATTGCTTTGTAAGAGTAAAGATGCTCAAGATAATTGAAAGCTCTTTTTTTATTTATAGGTTTTCACTGATACACCTGGATTAATTAGTAGATCTGAAAAGATAAAGTAAGTGAACGTTTATTTATAATAGATGCCCTGTTCAGTTTAATTTTTGTATTTCTGATATCATAGGCACAGCTTAACAGAAACAATGTTAACCGATCCAAAAATTTCAATTCAAGGTGCAGATATAGGTGATTATATTTTTGTGTTGTTTTTATTTTTTCTTAACTTAAATTTTCAGTTGATCACATAGTTTTAAACTTAAGGAAGGTTGGCTTTGTTGTCATTTTATTCATTGTAATACATTTCAGTTGCTATATTAATTGATGCATCAAATAGATGGACAAGATACAATATTGATCACAAAATCTTGCAGTTGTTAAAAGAACATTCAGAAAAAAAGACCATTCTCATTTTGAATAAAGTAAGAAATTTAAAATTAGGTTGATGATAAAGTTTTTATAACTCTTCAAATTAATAAATAAACATTAATTTCAGACTTGCAGTGGTCAGAAAGATTAGTATTTGCATTACTTCTTCCATTTGACAGTTGAACAGGTTGTTCCTGTTCCAGGATTCGTATGGTGCTTAAAATTCTTAAATAGTGCTCATTTTTGAAACCCTTTTTTAAGGCCTTAAAAGTGGTTATTTTTTTTAAACCAAGTGCTTAAAATTGATCTGTAATAAAGTGCTTCCTGAGAAATGGGAAAGCATGAACCCAATGCCAAGCTGTTCCCAACGCAATGAGTTGTTAGCTTGCGATATGCATCATTGGAGACTGTTCAATAGGAGAGCATATCTCCAGGATGATTAAAATAAGACGATTTAAAAAAAAAATGACACGGCAAAAAAAAAAAAGGCTGGTTGCTTTTTGATTGTTTAACCACTCCTGGTAACCCTTGAAATGGTTGTTCAGAAATACCTAGAAGGCACCAATTATCATCCAGCGCTTGATATCTCTCAGATACTTTGTTTTCCCCATGGTGACGGTCGAACCACTTCCAGTTGACAGATGTGTTCTCGCTTTATATTGGTACCGAGCTATCACATGACCAACTGATACGTAGTAATTGCTATGCCAACGGATTTGCATAGTCATGGGTGTTCCTAATTAACTGGCCACTCAGTGTATACACATTCACTATATATATTTATTTCAATTAAGCAAAATATAACGGTTTGTCGAAAGGTAATGCCTCCATCGCTGTAACTTTATTTGTTAACTGATTTTCAAAATACTTTTTGTATCTGATACTTACATTTGTCCTCTATGTAATGCAGTATTTAGTTTTCAACATAGTCCCTATCCCTTTCCATGCATAGTCGGGTGAACATGTCTGAGAGGAATTCTGGGGTTGTCGACAAAAGGATTGAATGTCATCTTTCACCTCGTCGTCGGAAGGCAACTCTTGCCCCTTAAGATGCTTTCTTCTTTGGGAAGTGGTGAAAGTCCCAAGATGCAAAGTCTTTCATCTTTGAACTCTGTGTGCTACAACGCCTCTTGTGTGGCGATCGTCTGTGGGCGGGCGTTTTCGTGCTGCAGAAAAGGGTCCAAAGCTGCCATTAATCCTGGTGTTGACAACAACCCCGGAATTCTTCTCCGACGAGTTCACTCGACTAGTCACGCATTGGTGCAATGTGTGGAAAGGGATTTATTTATTTATTTATTTAAATTATACGGGAATACCCCTTTTACATGATCAATATAAACAGTAACAATGATATTATCAATAAGATAAAATAGGATGAAATAAGTAAAATCTGAAAGGTACAACGTAATATCAAAAGATGATGAACATAACAGGTAAAATTCAATGGATAATAATGACAAAGAAAATAAAATTTCGATAAAATGCACAAATTAAGGCAGTACTCTAAAATCATAAAACATGAGGAACGGTACAATATATAATTATCATATAAAAATAAATATTTCAAGAACTGGATACATAATGAGCACAAATGAAATTAAACAAAAAAATAAAAAATGAGACAACTCGGTTAAAGTCCAATAGGAACTCAGTTATAGTCCAATAGGGAAAAAAAATAAAAATCAGTTATAATGCAATGTTAATACACTTCAATTTGTTCCTTTTGTCGTGGAAGAGGTCGAACGAAGTAAGAAGGTCATTAACACTACGTAAGGCCCGTTTGAAGGGAGCGTTATGAATGTAATTGCTAGATGAGGATGACTTCTCAATATGGAAAAGCATATTTGATCTGGTACTGTAAACTGGTACTCTAAAGGGAATTAATTCAAGTGGTGGCTGACAGTCAAGATTTGAGTTACATAAGTCATAGATAAACAAAAGATCAGTACGAACTCTACGGATTTTTAGGGTTTCAAGCCCCGTCAGGTTACGGAGTTTGTCATAGTTAGGAAAGGTAGGAGAATGGCACAATTTTCTATGAATGATATACAAGAAACGATTTTGGATACTCTCGATGATATCAATATATTTTGAGAAATGTGGGGACCAGACAATGGATGCATACTCCAAATTAGAACGGACTAGGGAGCAGTATAGGGTCTTTAAGGCCAAAATAGATGTAAAGGATTTGGTATGTCTATTAATAAAGCCAAGCATTTTGTTGGGTTTTTTAGAAATAGAGTCAATGTGATACACGAAGGACATTCTGGAATCAAAGATGACACCAAGGTCATTGATATGTTCTACAGAGTGCAAGGGTTTGTTTTTAATGTTGTATGTGAAGGTCACAGGATGTTTCTTCCTGGAGAAGGAGACAACCTTACACTTTTCAATGTTCAACTTCATGTTGTTATCTGAGCACCACAAGACAAGTGAATCAAGTGAATTCTGTAGACGATGGCAGTCATTGAGGTTCTTGATTGAGCAGTATAGCTTAAGGTCGTTGGCAAAGAGAAGGAACTGCGCGTCCTTCAGATACATACTGACATCATTGATATATAGTAAGAAGAGCAATGGACCTAGGTGGGAACCCTGGGGAACCCCACTTGTTACTTTAATTGCTTCAGAGATAGAATGCTTCACTCTAACATAAAGAAGCCTGGAAGATAAAAAATTAGAAATCCAAGACAGAAACGGGTCTGTGATTCCAAGTGCCTTTAGTTTATGACATAATATATCGTGGTCTACCTGCTCAAATGCTTTGGCTAAATCCGTGTAAATTGCGTCGACCTGAAGCTGTGTGTCCATATTGTCAAGGATAAACTTTTCAAACGTCATAAGATTTGTAATGGTGGATCTACCCTTACTGAATCCATGTTGTTGGGAGATAATGATATTCCTAAATTGCCCCTGTATAGATTTCAGTACAAGGGATTCCATGATTTTGGGGAAAACTGATTGGATAACTATAGGCCGATAGTTGGCGATATCATTCTTATTACCAGATTTAAAAATAGGGGTAACAAAGCTTGATTTCCAGATGGACGGGAAGGCACCAGAAGACAGAGACTTATTAAAGATAATTAGGAGTGGGAGGCAGAGGCTAGATCCACAGCAACGTATAAACAGAGGATGTATACCATCAGGACCATCAGGGCTTTTATTAGTTTTTACAGTTTTAAGTTTTTCTTCAATTTGTGCTGCTGATATTTGAACACTAGACAGATAAACATGTCTGTCATAGGTGATATGCTTTGAATAAGAATTTAAATTAGTATTTGCAAAAGTACTCGAAAAATATTGTTGGAAAAGATTAGCAATGCCCAAGGGATTGTTCTCAATAGCACTGTTGTAAAACATGGATGTGGGTAAGTCATTATCAGATTTCTTAGCATTGATATAACCCCAAAAAGACCTGACATTGCTTACGATGGACGTTTCCACTGATGAAATGTACTGGTTGTAACAAATTTTAGTAAGAACTTTACATTTGGATCTAAGATCAGAGAAGCTTAGATAGTCTCTTATTAGATGGGAAGATTTGTATTTACGATGAGCATCCTTCTTTTCACAGAATAATTTCCTTAATTCTGGTGTGAACCATCTTGGAAAAGTGTTAATCACATTACAGATTCTCTTTCTGGGAACAAGTTCATTAATTATAGAATATAGCAGCCCATAGAAGTGATCAACGGCTGCTTGCAAGTCCAGCTGATCAAGAACACACCAGTCAATATTGCTTAAAACTCTATTAAGATAATCGTAGTCTGCATTTTTAAAATCAAAGGAGTAGAAATCATATTGAATAGATGGACATGAGTGCCTGGCATGGATAACTCCATATAAGGGGGGATGGTGAAAATCGGGTAATAAAACAGGATCAGCTGTGATTGAAGTTTCAACAAAAGAGGTAGATAGAATAAGGTCCAATATTACGTCGTTACTATTTACTGAGTGATTGTATTGAGTTAGGTTTAAGAAATATAACATATCTATTAGCATGTTACCTTGCCAGGACATTGAATTCCTGTCGAGAAGATCACTATTGGACAACCAAAATGGAGTTAGTTCACGTAAGTTGTAGTCACCTAAGACACAAATCTCAGATGTAGGGTAAAAAGAAGCAACTCTCTCGATCTCGTTCAAATGTACTTCATAGATGGAAGGCGGTGAACAGGGGGGAATATAAGTAGCACATATGATGTAGGAAGAATTGTCCAGGTAAAGAATTACAAAGAGATGTTCCACTTGTTGAACATGAGAAGTAATAGGCATGGAGGAAAACTTTTTATTAATGGCAATGAGCACGCCGCCACGTGAGGTTTTTCCACTAGTTGATCGGTTCCTGTCGTAACGGTAGACATTGTAGGAGGTCAGGCCAAGTTCAGCGTTGCTTATATCAGGTAACAGGTTTGTCTCTGGGATGGAGACTATGTTGAAAATTGAACAGTGCATTACATAGAGCACAAATGTAAGTATCAGATACAAAAAGAATTTTGAAAATTGGTTAAAAAATAAAATTACAGCCATGGAAGCATTACTTCTCGACCTATTGGAATTTATACCAATCGGAATTTGGACCAATCGAAATTTAGACCAATCGCAGTTAGGTAATCAGCGTTAGTCCGATCGTCATTAGATCAATCGTCCTGGATTGGCTGGAGATGGTGCAAGCAGAGCACTCCTTGGGCAGTTTTCTATCTTGATGATGTCTCATCACTGTCTGATCAGGATCCAGTTGTACATCCCTTCCCAGGCACAATCTGTCAGTAGGACTCCTTTCCCGCACTTGGTTGGAGTCCAGGTAAAATAAACCGATGGTAGATTACCCAATGTTGGGTGGGAGGGGGAATTGTACTCTAGGCTAATTTGCCCAATTTAGAAACGCTGCTATCCACATGATTACAGCCTTGTATGTCCAGCATTGTCTCTGTACTTGCTTCCCCAGTCATCATGCGTATGGAGATGATGCCTATGTGGTGGTTGGATCTGTGCAGCTTTTCCCTTCAGGTACAGAAAATGTATCATTATCACAGCCTTCACTTTGATTTTCTGCAACTTGGATATGGTTCTTTAGCAGTGGAACCTTGAAACAACATTGCTTACATTGGTTTGGGCATCTCTGCAGGAATGTGCCTACATGCTATCATTGTTATTTCACTGCTGCATCCCCCCATCCCACCACCACCATGCCACCATGGTAATTATAAGGACTTTATGATTGACCCCTGTATAAAAATTTATACAGTGTCTTAACCAACAGCAGCAGTACCATATATACTCGTGGATAAGCCAACCCCCGATTTTTGACCCAAAAAAATGGAAAAACACCATGACTTGAGCATAACCCAAAGCAAAAAAGGAAAATAATCTTTATTACATAAAGAACACAACTGTTACAAAAGATTAAATTTATAGTACATGTAACAAAATCATGGTGTGGGAAAACGTAGCTTCTTCATCTGACTCTCCAAAAATTAATAAAAATTTTCGAACGTCCCTAACGAATGTAAGAGAAAATGCAACCAGATGAAAAGTAACAAAGCCTCAAGGTCTATTAAGCATGAGATAATATTAATATAACAATAAATAATATATAACTAATAGATGTTAATCCTGCCATTGGATACGAATTTTCAAATCACTCTTCATCTCACACCAAAATGTCGATTTAAATTTTCATTCTCATTCTCGTCGTCTTAAGTCTCGTTTTCAACGGTCTCACATTATTTTTTTTTTTCGAAATGATACTAATTATTTACAGTATGTAATAATAGATTTTAATTGTAACCATATTAACTTTCTTTATTAAAACGTTTTTGGACGATTGTCAAGATGCACTTGGTATGAACACAGTGCCAGTTTACCATGGTGTCGCCATATTGTTCTCGGCATTTGACTTATGCATTTGCTTTTTACAATGGAAGACTGGATGGAAAATTGAGGAAAAAGATGTGACATAATGCATCAATTAATGTACTGTATATTGCATATATTTGTACAATGTGCTGTAAGTTATATCAAATTTTATGTACTAGTGCTTGGCGATAGTTTTGATGTTCAAAAAACTTCGATATTGAATTTTTAATGTTCTTGAGTCTTCGATGTTTCATTTTGAATTCATTATCTATTGAACAATTGTTTAGGTTAATGCAGTGGTACCCAAACTTTTTAAGCCGGGGCCCCTCCTGATGCTCCAGAAAATTTTCCACGGCCCCTTATTAAAAATAACAGATCGGAAAACTCAACTATGGTTGGCTGCCGCGGCCCCTGGTGAACGGTCGCGGCCCCCACTTTGGGAATCACTGGGTTAATGTATTGATGTATCGCAATGAAAGAACACATAAAAACGCACTGGTTTCTTTTGAATCCCCCCTTCATTTTTCGTACTTTCGGTTTTATTACTGGATTATTATATGCAATTTTTCAATAATACACAATTATTCTTAAACTCTTAAGCAGTGAAAGGGTTAATAAATGAATTCTAAATGAATTAACAAATTATTTAGTTTTTTTTAAAGTCCCAGTTATAAGAGCACTTCTCTTAAAAGAGCCCTTCTTGCATATGCGGAATGTGGTTTTTAGGGGTCATTTAAAAAAAAAAAAATTCTGCTTATAGACGAGTGAGTAAGGTAATTCTTTTTAATATTTTTTTTTATTTTTCGAAGATGCATTAGACCAATGGAAGATGTACAGTAGTTAGCATTAAAAGGATTGTGGATTCATTGTCCCAAAATAAACTCAAAAGATACAACTTGATTATTTCATAAGATACTAGATAAAATTTTCTCAAAAACTTGACTGAAAAACTTTCTCACCAACCTTTCTCATTCTTATTTTAAATTCAACTATCAGGTTCTCACAGATAAATATTTACAGATTGACCTTTTAGGATCCAAATCTTTGTTGTTGGAAATGGTCAACTCTCTCACAGGTGGTATAGTTGGAAATCAACGATCTGTGGTTAAGAAGGAGAAGCACAAAATTGAATCTGTAGAAAAGTTGATTAAAAGAACAATGCAGAAATTTCGGGCGAATGAAGCAGAATCATCAGAAACCAATGAAGATGATGTGCAACAAACTTGCTGGCCATTGTTCCAAGAAGTGTTTCTCATTTCAGCTTTAAATAATGATGGTGTCCAGGATTTAAGAGTAAATTAGAAAATTAGAAACAAAAAATTTTCTGAATCTATTCCTTTCTCTTCCCTTTATTCCTCTTGATGTTTTATGATTTTGTGTCTTTTTAGGCATATTTATTAAAGAATGCCATAAGCAGTCCATGGATATATCCATCATCTCTTGTTACAAATCAAAATCCTAAAGAGATTGTACTTGAAGTTGTGCGAGAAAAATTATTAGACAATTTACCAAAAGAAATTCCTTACAAATTAAAATTGGTAACTATATATATTTTTTTATTACCCTTTTAAGTATGTGAAGTTTTTTTTAAAATAATTGTTTGATATGCTATTAGTATACACTGAGTGGCCAAAAAAGTTAGAGATACCCCCTCTAATAACGAATGGCCCACCTTTAGCTCTGATCATAGCCGATATTCTTCTTGGCTTGGACTCAACAAGATGCTGATACCGTTGCTAAGGAATGTTGCCTCATGCTGACATAATGGTAGCTCTAACTTGGGTCAGATTAGATGGTGGTGTTTCCAAGCTTTGAAGTGATCTTTCAACTTCGTCCCACAAATGCTCAAAAGGATTGAGATCAGGGGTCTGAGCTGGCCATGGAAGCAGATTAAACTCTGATTGATGTTCCTCAAACCAATTTATGACCGATCGAGCATGGCGACAAGATGCATTGTCCTGCTGAAAGTGACTATCTCCAGAAGGGAACAACATAGCCATAGACGAGTGCACGTGATCGGCAATGATGTTGAAGTAAGCTCTACTGTTCAGAGCTGTGTCCACAGATATCAAGGGACCCAGTGTACTCTAGGAAAACATTCCCACACCATAATTCCACCGCCACCAGCCTGAAGAGTTGTCATTTGGCAGGAGGGGTCCATGAACTCATGCTGTTTGCACCATAATCTGATCCTGCAATCTGCATGATGGAGCAGGAAATGAAATTCATCGGACCAGGCTACTTTTATCCACTCCTCAAGTGACCAATTATGTTGTTCCTGGGCTGACAACAGGCACCTTTTCCTATTGTTCTGTGATAACAAAGGCACTCTTGCTGGTCTCCTGCTGCTAAAGCCCATAGTTTGCAAATTCCATCTTGTTGTGCATTAGGATATGCTTTGTGAGGCACCTGCATTGAATTCAGCTGTAATTTGTTGTGTTGTTGCCCTTCTGTTGCTGCAGACTATGCGTACTACTCACCTTTCACCTCTCTCATCCACCAGCCTTTTTCGACCAGAATAGTCCTTATCGCTTGAAATTTTTTTTTTCTCAACTGCTACTCTAAACACCCGAGATACTGTTGGGCAAGAAAACCCTAAAAGAGTCGTCATTTCAGAGATGCTGGCACCAGCTCTTCTTCCACTGACGATTATCCCATTTTCAAACTCACTTAAATCTTTCGTCTTTCCCATTTTGACATTAACTTCTGTGATAACTACATCGTCCAAAGCTGAGTGTTCCTTATATAAGCAGTTCTGCGTTGTTACGTCACTCTGTCAATCTTGGACTGGTTTAATTTTTTGGCCATTCAGTGTAGATATGGTATGAAATTAGCAAAAAAATAATAGTGAAACAATTATAGCGAATAATAAATAGGGAAAAGATTGCCTAATCTCCAATAATATTGTATTAATTTAAATGTTTGAATTTTATTTATTTATTTAACAAGCATTGAACAAATTATTGACTCCATGGTAGATTGTTCATTTCGTTGTCTGAATATCATAAAAGCACTTTTTGTGTGTTATTGCTTTCTAATCCAAGTAGTTATGTCTGGTAAAGTTATATAATACAAAAATAATACAAGGGAGTTTGAAAGGCTAAAAAAGCCTGTCGAGCAAAGCTCACCGTGTCCCCTAACAACCAATTAATAAAAAATAATACAGTATTAATAGGTAACAAAAATAGTTAAAATAATTTAATTAATATTTTTTGGAATAGAAGTCATTATTTAGAATCAACTTCAATGAATTTTTAAAAATGTTAATGCTAGAAATTTCGCTTAATGTAGGGGGTAATAACGTCCAATTTTTTTTAACAAGAAAAAAATGAAGTGTGGTGGCGATAGTTATTATGCACAAATGGAAGAAAAAATCTGTTTCATTTTCCTGGTTTGGATAATTATGATAATCAAAATTAAAAGTTAATTTTAGAGAGCTAGCTAATATTTTATTATCAATTATTTTATATAAACAATAAACCGATAGATGGAGGTTCCAGCGATCAAGGTGCTCCCACAGATATTCAATTGGATTGATGTCCGGCGACTTAGTGGGCCAAGGGAGCCTCGAAAGTCAGTAGTGTGTTCCTCGAACCAATCCAGAAGGAGACGTGCCTTGTGGCAGGGTGCAATGTCCTGCTGGAACACATTATCACATAGGGGGAACATCGTGAGCATGTACGGGTGTACCTGGTCAGCTACGATTGACAGATAGCCACAGGCATTCAAATTGCCTTCTAGATGAATCAGTGGATCTAACTGCTCCCAACAGAAGATCCCCCACACATGCACACTACCTCCACCAGCCTGTTTCCAGCCCACAATAGCCTCCTGCAGTCTCTTTTCATGGCGTTCACGACGCACTCGCCATTGCCTGTCAATCTTATGGAGCAAAAACCTTGACTCGTCTGTGGTCCAATGGCGGTGCTCACATGCAAAGTCTAGGCGTTGTTGACGATGACCCCTGGTCAACATGGGTGCAGCAACCATGCGTCGACTGTTCGGGCCCATCCATAGCAGGGTGCGTTCAACGGTAATGTCAGATACACGTCTGTTGGCACCACTGTTGAATCTGGTGGTTATTTGATGGACTGTGCCTCTCCTGTCACCTTTTAAGAGTTGTCGTAGGCGCCACTCACCCCGTTGGTCGATGGCTCGTGACCTTTTACAGTGCTGGCGTTGGGACGCAATTTCTGTCCCTGCTGTCCATTCTTTGTACACCTTCACTACAGCAGACCGTGAACAGTTCACAAATAATGCCGTTTTGGAGATGGTGCCACCCTTGCTGTGATAGCCTATTATCATCCCTTTTTGGATGTCCGTTAAATCCAGACATTTACCCATCTTGAGTCTCGTGCACCTGCCATTTGATGCACCAGCTTTAAAGCTTTCTCAGCCTGTTATGCAAATTTTGCAATGTGTAATCGTTGTTGGGGTGAACCATGTGTAAGGGGCTAACATGATGAATTAGGAATACTTATTTTCCTTTACAATGTGTCAATTACAGTCAATTCATGAACATCTGGAAATCTGTTAAGGCCTCCTTACAGGTGAATTCACTAAAAACATCCATAATTATTGTTGCCTATGAACTAACAAAAATCATATTACTAATGCAAAGGGGACTGTGATTTATCAATAATGAACCAGTGGGTTAAGCTTCAGTGGGTGCTACAACTTCTAACCCAACTTGTATCACCTGCATAGGAAAATCACCTCTTACAAACATTCAGCAATTGCATTACTTGGCAACTCAAAAACTAAACGCTAACAAGGGAATCCCTCGAACATGTATGTCACAGATTTCCACCAAATTAAAATATGTTACTCAATTGAAGCTACAATAGATGCTTGCAAAATAAGAGAGTGCGGATTTTTGTTTCTTTCAAAATAAACCACGAAAACGAAAAAATTTGAGCACACATATTCCTACAAGGACTCCATTGTTAAAGCGATGTATTAATGTGCTTAACGGAACTTCTTTCTTCCACTACTCAGAGCAATAAGCACGAATCCACTTCAGATGAAATAGACAGCAGCAGATGCCAATTGAATGGCTTCTCAAATTTCTAAACAAACTTAGTTTTTAAAATAGATTATTACAATTAGCTAATTGCCTTCCAGTAAAAAATGTCTAGAGTAATTAATAACCATTTCCTTAATTTATTATTTCATTTTATTAAATAATTCGGTAATCAAACACGGGACTGGCTTCATGTGCAACGTCGAGTAATACGTTGCGTCGGTGAGGGGGTATGTATCGCGGTGCTTTATAATTTTAAATAAAAATAGTATTCATGGATGCCTACCTCATCTTATAAATTATTTCAAGACGAATAATTGTACAGCAAAATTAAGGTTTTATGCTTAATAACAGTGCTCTAACTGCAATTCTTTGTCCATCGCCACTAACAAGTTTGCTTCCCCTCTTTCCGCCATGTTTTTTGAACTATGCGCACTTCCGGGTTGCTTCACTGCCGTGCAACGCTATCGCTTCCATTGTGTGCTTGCGCGCAAAAAAAAAGGCTATCTGGGGTTCCCTTGTAAGTACAATTGAAAATGGCCAGACATAACCTTAATAGAAATATTACCAAGACTCTGCCCGTGTGTTATACACCTAGTTACATTGAAAGGCACAAATCAGATATTTACATTACGTTGTGTTCAAAATGACTAAAAGACCAAGAGTCTTTAATAACAGTTAGTGGCCAGAAGCTCCTTGCTGAGTGATGAGCCGAAGACTGGATAGTAATTTGCCTGCTACCCATTTAGATTTAGGCACTCACCTAAAGAGATAAAAATTTCCTACATAAAGAATGTTCATTGCAAGAGAAACATTACATCTCAAATATCAAAGCTTCTTCATTTCTAAACCTCCAACAGTCGAGAAGGAAATGGAAATATTTATCTTTGAAGATATCTAGAAATAATATCAAATGGCAGCACTAATTCCAAATCAGAGACAACAGGACAAAATCCAACTTGTAAGTGTATCAGGAACTATCAAAGACCTCAAGCTGTACCATAATTGCCCAATGATCCATTCTTGGTTCTTGTTACATTCATCTCATCACGGGCAATCATAATAATGCTAGGAACCACAAAAGTTCTTGCCCTTTTTATGTTGCCATAAAAGGAAGTGATAGAAGATATGCAAATGAGTGTATGGTCCAAAATCTTTCAGGGGGGGGGGGGGGAGGAGGAAGGTTAGCCTGTATAAATACAGGGCTGTTGGGCATTCACATAAATCACATCTCGTGCAGAAGTGAAGACAAATGGAGGTATCAAAGGAGATGGTTAGGTGTTGTTTGCTTTATGACTTCATGACTCTAGGTGGGCTTGTCAGCAGCAGCATCGACCCGCCGAATGTGTCTTGCGTTTGGGGATGATGTGAATGAACGCACTGCAAAGCACTGGTTCCAGAAATTCAGATCGGGAGACTTTGCCACTTCTGATGAACCCCATAGTCTAGTGTGTCTGGTGGACTAAACACCAAATGGTTCACTACGAGCTGCTATCAACTGGCCAAACTATCACTGGGGACCTGTACTCCCAGCAGTTGGAACGTGTGCAACAGGCATTGCCCCAGAAGGAGCCAGCATTGGTGAATCGCAAAGGGGTACTCTTCCTTCATGACAGTGCCTGGCCACATGTGGCATGGGTGGCCAGGGAAACCATAGAGCGGCTTGGCTGGGTAACTTTGTCATCCACCTTACTCACCAGATCTTGCTCCAACGGATTATCACCTTTTCAATTCTCTGGACAACCATCTTCGTGTAAAATCTACACG
>JAHWFO010036887.1:4213333-4237248 GCA_023313115.1 Rhysida immarginata
TTTAGCTTAACCCTATCCTTATGATTCATTCCAATAACATAGAAGGGACTAAAATATCTGCTTGAGACATCTCCCTTCACCCTAATCATAACCCTTTGTCCTATTTTAAAAGTGTCAGACCGTTTTTTGGACGCTTAAACTTCTCCTTTTATGAGCTCCTTTAGTTTTGACTTCATTGTCCACACTATTGAAGAGAGTTATCTGGGCATTGTGTCTTTGAATGGGCTCCATACTTTTTACCTGGACTCCAGGTATCTGCTTAATTCAGGAAAGCCATATTCTACAACTAAAGACGTACTGTCCTGAGTAAAATTGTTAGCATGAAAAGGCCAGCTGGCTTTCATAATTTCAGCACCTCCATTTCTGACGATCATAAGTCCATTTCTGTGAACAGTCCTGTTACCTGGCTCATTATGTACCTGGCCCCGCACTCTTTTGCTCCATTGTATACTCTCCAGGCAATATTCCATAATTTGTCATTGATCCGCAATTTCAGCTTACTAATTGCCCCTCTTAGTTCCATTAACTCCTGTTTCTGCCTTCTGCATGATTCACACATTGTACACATAAGTAAATTATGAACCTTACACTTGACAAACAAAACTAAGATGCCCAACATAGACAGAGATTCCTACTCAGGAAACTCCTGATTATCGACTCTGGTCACGGCATCATATGTGACCTCCCAAGCAAAAGAGTTTCCAAGCTCTAAGATTCGATTTCAAAGAATGATTAGGCAACTACGACAGGCGTTCAAGTTTGACCTGGACTTTTGCTGTAAATTTCAATGTTGTAAAAAACTTAACTTTTATTGTTGGGATAGCAATTGCTGCCTGTTATGCAAATATAAGCACTACTCATCCGGTTGCCAAGACAACTGATTGTTTGTTTAAAGAAAATGGCGGACAGTGATGTGTCAGCCAAACGAATAATCATCAAGTTTCTCCACAATGAAGGTGTGAAAGCATCTGAAATTCATCAGACACCTCAAAGACAGTTCACCAAGTCATGTATGTCTCGATCATCCGTCTTTGCTTGGTGCCAAAAATTTGAAGGAGGACGAGAATCCATCGGCAATGAACCGCATAAGGCAAGGCCAACAACTGCTGTCAATGATGGCATTATCGCTGACGGACAAATGAGCTGATAAGGGACAAGAGGCGGGTTCATGTCCGAGAATTGGCTTCAGTACTGAACATCAGCACTGGCAGTGTGGAGACCATCATCCACGATAAGCTGAAATTCAAAAAGATTTGTGCCAGGTGGGTCCCTAAGCAACTCTCCGAGAATCACAAAACCACCATGGTATGAATTCTATTCCATGCTGCTATAGTAATATGACGGGAAAGGTGACAGCTTCCTAAGATGTGTTGTGATCACCGACAAGACATGAATTCCTCACCATACTCCTGAAAGCAAGCGTGCGAGCACAGAGTGGCGACACACTGATTCACCACGACCAAAGAAATTCAAGATCAGACCATCGACAACAAAAGTGATAGCAACTGTATTCTGGGACATTAAGGGTATCATTCATGCCGATTTTCTGGAAGAACGTCGAACCATAAAGGCACCCTACTACAGTGACATTTTGAGGACGTCCCTGAAGACAGCACTAAGGAAAAAGCAACCAGGACTCCTTACTGGTGGTGTTAGTTTTCTGCAAGACAATGCCGGGCCACATACAGCCAAGCTGACTATGGACACACTGAAGCAACAATGACGGGACATCTTACCACATACTCCATATGGCCTGGATCTCTCCCCTTGCGACTATCACCTTTTTTGGACCATTGAAAGAGTTCTTGGCAGGGCAGAGGTTTAGTTCCAGTGAGGAAGTGAAAAAGGCTGTCCTGACGTGATTTCGACATCAGCCTGAAGATTTCTACAAAACCTGTATCCAGATGCTCCCAGAACGTTGGAAAAAATCAAAAGAGAGTTCTTTGAGAAATAAGTTGTGTGTGTGTGTGTTTGCACTTTCCTGATTTTATAAGAAATAAAGTCCAGGTAAAATTTGAATGCCCCTCGTAGTTGTGTAAAATAATAAAAAAAAAAAGACCGTTTAATTAACTTTTAAGAGATACGTTAATTGGACAACAAAGTTATGGAGAATAATAGAAAAAGGTAAGCACTTGAAGCAGTATACAAATACAAATAAAATTATTCGCGAAACAAGCAACTAATGTAACTTGTTAATTCCCACTTTAGACGACATAATGCAGGGAACCAAATAGCCTCTGATTGGCAACCAGTGGGATATCTCATTAAGCATATCTTGCAGACTGCAAAGTAAATAAGGTTGTGCAACACAGCTGAAACGTTTCCTCCGTTTCAGTATTATTAGCAAACAGGTAGGAACACACCAGTGGCTATCATAAAAACTCAAAGACTGCCAACAACACAGAGGCAGTTACATCTTGTCAACCCTCCACACAAGCAGGATTTCACAAATGATAAGAAATGTTCCACACAAACTAGAAAACTCTTGCGAGTTCATAATAACTTTAAAGAACTAAATTAACAAGGTCAGTCTTGGCCCCAACTGTAAAGCTTGAAATGAAACCTGTTTATTCAGACGTTGCAAAGATTCAAGGTATACTACTAGAAATCTCCATCTGTTTGCTCCACAGTACACATAATAGCAATGTACAGTAAACTCCGTGTAATTCGAATTCAAACGGACCAACAAAAAAATTCGAATTAAGTGATAATTCGAATTCTGTGATATTGGTCACACTAACCTAAAAACCATGTGTTTTGGATTATGAGTAATCAGTAATCATATGTACATGTATTGAAAAAATACAATGAAAAGAAACATTTGAACTCGCCTGTTTATTTGAAATACATTAATCGGTAATTGATTTTTGAACAAGAATGCTGGCATATTTTTTCATCAGTTCATTGTTCAGTCTCTCACAGAGTTCGTCGATCTCATCTGATGACGAAGCTAACCCAAATGCTCGAATGGTTCGGAGAGCATCGAATGCTTTACCCAGTATTGGACGTTGTTGTTCTCTTGATTCGTCATCCTCATCATCGCTGTCAATAATTTCAGGGTTGGGATTGTTCACTTGCTCCACTATTTGATCATCATTGAGCTGTTGCGTTGTGTCAACGTCTTTGTCGATGTCAACAATCTTCAATATTACAGAGCCGATCCCCGTATACGAAACGCAGACTACTCCAAACGTTATTATATTTTTACAGTAAACTCCGCATGTAGTAGCACAGTGCTTGTTCAGATCAATCTGGGAATTAGTCACAAATTATTTTCGGAGTAACTATGGTATTCGAATTAGGCGATGAAAAATACATTAGTTTGTATTAAACATCCTTGATGATTAATTCGAATTATGCGGTAATATTTTACATTAAATGTGAAGGATTTCAAACGTTCCTTGCAATTTATACGAATTAAGCGATAATTCGAATTAGGTGGATTCGAATTACACGGAGTTTACTGTATGTGTAAGGGGTTAACATGACGAATTAGGAATACTTATTTTCCTTTACAATATATGTCAATTACAGAACATCTAGAAATCTTCTGTTAAGGCCTCCTTACGGTGCGTAAAGAAAGTATAGACACACTTCCCAAAATGCAAAATGCTGGTTTATTTAAATAGCACAGTTTAAGCAAAAACATTAATAGTGACATATAATAATCAACCAAAAGAAACACCAGTCATGCAAAAGAATAATTTTCTGATAGTTATTAAGAAATTTTTTTTATATTTTATACTAGTGGACCCGGCATGGATTCATTATTGATAAATATGAGTATATGCATGAATTAAATAAATGCAATTGAAGTTTGATATTGAACCTACCTAACCTAACCTACCTATCGGATTTTATTCAAACCACTCTCTAAAAACTCCTGGCACTAATGAGTACAAACTGTGAAATTTTCAGCGAAATCGGTCAAGTAGTTTTAGAGTCTATGTGAACATTGCCTTATTTATATAGATATTTAACCTCTGCTTCTTTGTCCAGAAACATTAATTCCATCTTTTGCTCTAAAGATGTAAGTGTTAAGAAATGTGTAAGCAAAAATACAACTAATTTTTCTCGTATTGCTAAATTAGAAACAAATTATCCTTCTTTATAAATATCTTCTGTTTATTGGGGGAACCTCACATAGCCTAACCGCTTTAACAATGGAGTCCTTGTATGGCTATGTATGCTGAAATTTTTTCGTTTTCGCGGTTTATTTTGAAAGAAACACAATTTCACACTCTCTTATTTAGCAAGCAACTATAGTAGCTGCAGATTAGTAACATATTTCAATTTGGTGGAAATCTGTGACATACATGTTCGAGGGATTCCCTTGTGAGTGGCTATGTCTGTGCATTTTTAAATAACTGAAAGGTGCTTTGTATTTTTACTGGGGAATTTGTCTGTCTGTAATTCAGTTTTCTCAAAGTGTATGAAAGATTTAAAAAATCTGTTTTCACACCTGGTTTAATGGCATATATATTCTACTAATTCATTAATACAAATTTCTAATTGCTGCAACAAACAATACATATTAACGAGAGATGAACGAATATGTCGTTTTTTGTTGAACATTTAAGCATTGTTGTCACTGGCTTGAAGCGTGCGCTTGACAGGATCGCTTTGTTGCTGCTAGCTCTTGCTTCATTTCAACAATAGATGCTTAAATATGGAGGGTTGACAGGGCTGTATCCAGCGGTGGATTGGTCGAGCAAACAATAACCTGGAACTTGCAAAGTGGCCACCGTGGAGCCCCGACCTCACACCTTGTGATTTCTTTTTATGGGGGTGTGTAAAGGACAAGGTCTTCACCCTACCCCTTCCCCGTGACCTAGACGAGCTGAAAGAACGCATTACGGTAGCGATACGTGGGATTGATGGAGACATGTTAATGCAGGTTTGGGATGAATTCCGACTACCGCATTGATGTATGCAGTGTCATGACAGGAGGGCATATTGAACATCTTTAACTGTGTCACAATAAACTTCAAGAGTTTTTCTTTAAGAATGCGTATGTGGTGTGTCTATATTCTGAATAGCTTTGATGTAATAAATTTTTAAAAGTGTGAAGTTCTTTTGTAATCACCCTGTATTTAATTATTAAACACAAAGTGGGCCAAGAAGGGATTGAATACTTCCTTGCAAAAAGTGCAGTGATGTTTTTAAATGCTAGCCCAAAGAAATTCGCACTGTTAGCTAATATCACACAACAAGAAGTACCACACTTAAGACAAAGAAATGATATTATTGATTTTTGTAAGACTAGATGGTCATCCAGACATCATGCACTTATACTCTGTCCAACGAAAGAAAAACTGGGCGTGTCCAGTTAAGTTCCTAAATTCAATTGTTAGCGATTGTTAATTTTACTTAGCAACAATGTCTAACAATTGAAATCGGAAATTTAATTAGACACGCCCATTATATCCATTATATAAGAAATTTGATGTGAATAAATTTGTTGATTTATTTGCCAATCTCCATCCTAGAAAAATGAGATTTACATCACTTTAAATGTCACGTGAATTACCATTTTTCCTTATTCAAAAGAATAAAATCATCTAAGAAATTACCGATGTATCATTATTTTTTTTACACAAATAATAACCAAGTATACATTATATCTTATATATAAAATGCTAAATCCTCCTGCTCCGTGCCCGTTTCCATAGTGACGAGCAACAATACAAGTTTCATTGTTTCCAACATATGAAAATCACTGATTGTTAAAATCCAAAAATTGCAGCCGCGAAAAGAATATTAAAAAAAATCCTATATTTATTGTAGGCTACGATTCGAAAATATATTGTCGTCATAGATTTAACTATATACATCTATTGACATTTAAAAATAGCACACTAAAATAAATAAATAAATCAAATTAAATCCTAAGTAAGTAATTTAGCTATTCTAAATTACGAAATTCATTACATGTACATGCTTATTTTTTAATTTTAATAAAAAATAATAACATTCAAATAAAACATTTTGAAATTGATTAACAATTCAGGTCACAAGTAGGTAACATTAGTTTTTACATTTTATGATATTCGTTATATAATAATAATTTTTCAGTTCTACAAATTAATAAAAAGGAAAAAGTCATAAATTAGAAAAGTAAAAAATCAAAAGCAAAAAACATTTATTTCTCATTTTTTTATATTCATTTTATGTGTATAATTAATTTTTTTAGTTATAAAATATAGTGGTCGTGCCACTAGAAAAGAAACTCCAATGGAATAAAATCAAAAGCAAATATCATTGTTTTTCTCATTTTATTATATTCATTTAATATGAATAATTAATTTTTTTTAGTTTTAAAATGCAGGGTATATCTAAACCCCCGTCACAAACTTGTGATGCTATTCCCCACAGCGAGTTGAAAACAAAAGTTCATATAAACATAGTTCGGATAACGAACCGTTTATGAGATTTCTGCAGTTAAAATTGAAGTTTCACCAGCTGGATTTTCTACTCTGTGGATGGCAGGTGACATGCGAAGAAGCTACAACAAATTCTTGAAATAACGTCCCATTTATTGGTTATTAACAGGTGCACCTCCCCACCCCTCCGCCTGAACGGTTTGTTGCAAACTTCACTTTTAACTGCGGAAATTTTATAAACTGTTCGTTATCCGGACCCTGTTTATATGAACTTTTGTTTTCATCTCGCTATGGGTAATCACCAGAAGTTTGTGACAGGGGTTTGGTCGTGCAGTATCCCCCTAAAACAGTCTGCCGTTGAAATTGAGCAATGAGGGAGGTTAAAAAAAAAAAAAAAGAGAGAGAGACCGGCGAGCTATTTTCACTGAAGAGCAAAGCTCAAATCTAACAGTTGTAGATGTGCTTTTGCGTTAGGTTATAACAGTTATAATCGTAGCCGGACACATTGTTTTAGCATCGCTCTCATTATTGACAGCAACTTTTTTTTACTATTGGCAAAATTGTCAATAATCGCAGTCCTGTCAATTATCACAGTTCTGTTACAGATCAACTGTTTTTAAATAAAATCAAACTTACAGTTACCACTGTTGCGGTAACCGTCGTACGCCGGGCTTTCGAATAAAATCAAAAGTCTGACGCGAACTGTTGGTGATCCGTGGAACAAACCTGAGCTAGGAAAAAAAGCCAATCTCTCTGTTCTCAAATCCATCTTTGTCCCCATTCTCATCTATGGTCATGAATCTTGGATAATGACCGAAAGAGTGCCGAAATGAAATCCTGGGATGTGTTCAGCATCACTATAAGGCATCTTTGTGTTGAGCCACTACCTCTCCGCATTGAGAGGGCTCAGTTACTTCGGTATGGCGACATGTACGGATGTCGCAAACTTTCTTCCTAGACCGTTGCTATTTTTCAAGTCGGTGGTCACATAAGAGACCAAGGGGTCGGCATAGAACTAGGTGGCTAGACTACATAGAGCATCTGAGTTAGAGTCATTTGGGTATTACCATTGAGGACATGCCCCTGATGGCGGGACATCTCGAGCGCTGCCCCCACGACCTTAACGGATAAGCAGGTTTTAAAACTAAGTAAGAAAACATTTTCAGCCTCGCATTCATATTGCCAGCGGTTTATTTACTGTTGGCAGTCCGGTCAATTATCACAGTTTTATCACAGACGAAATTTTATAATTAAAATAGAATTTACAGATTCACCTGTTCTTGCACCGTCGTATGACGGGCTTTATTACTAGTCACATATATGTAGCACACTGTCGGCCAGTTGAAGATGCCTTATTACAGGTGAAGATTTTTATTCAGGCCGATAATTTGCCTTAAATATAATATGATGTACAATATATGTGGTTATTATTTATGTAAGTTGAACAAAATCATCATTAAAAATGTATGCACAAAAAGTATCATTGTTAAAATACTATTAACCACTTATGAAATGAAATAAAAGAAAATAAGAGTTTTTTATGAAAGTTTGATTAGTTAATATATAAAAAGTCCACGATTATGGGAAAAAAGAACCCCCCTTTATTTATTGCTGGCTACGGCCCTGGGTTCATTCAGATAAAATGAGACGACTTTGCAGTTCTGTTACAATGGTATAATACCTTGGTGCCACTATCGGTTGTGTTCGATGTGAGAATCACGTTGTTGGACTATCGCCCGGCACCGTAATTTCCACTGAAGTAGGCTGAGTTTGAGGGACTCCATGGGAAGTTTGTTCCAAACATGCTGACACACTTTCCATAGCCCATCAACGGTTCTTGGTCGGCGACTTCCGAGCCGTCGTTTCAGGAGACCAAAACCACAGAAATCCATCGGTGATGCGTCAGATTTTACAGGCACATGAGAGAAGGGAATAACTCGTATGCCCGTCTCCTGTTCCATCTTCCTGTAGTAAGCCACAGATGAATTGACAGTGTGGCTTGATGCCTTGTCCATGTGGATCCAAACTTTTGATTGCTCACCAGGGTACAGACGTGGGATATCCTGCCGATATATGTGGTCCATTACATTACTCTGGAAGTAAGCTGCACTAATTTTACAGTTTCCATGAACTCGACGAATCGTGAGCAGTCCACATGAGCAATATCCGGCAACCACCATGAAGCCCTTTGAAAACTTTTCCTTGCACCTTCGGACAAAATCGGACCTGGTCTTGCCCCCTCTTTCGCAATAGTAAATTGCCCTGGGTTTGTTGGTGTCATCGAGGTACACCCAAGCTTCATCCAAGGAGACAACTCACTTCCATTGGTCACCTGCAAGATGGTTTTCATACAGTTTTCTGGTGTTGGTGAATCGTTTCTGCACGTGCCTGGCCAACAGTCTGTGACCGCGCGCTTTATGACGTTGCTCCAGCTCAAGATTGTCATGAATTATTCTGGAGACTGTTGCCTGTGAAATACCTTTCCTTTGGGCTAAACTTCTCTGTGTGGGGGGATTTTCTTTCAGCACTTCAGACCGGATTTCTCGCACCATCTGAGCTGGGCGTGTTGGCTGGGGCTTATTTCTGGTCTGCTTCTCTGCTCGTCCACGTTCATTAGATGGTCGCAATTTGTTCTTTTTGATTATTCGACCCATAGTAGCTTTGGATACCACAATACCATTACGTTTGCATAATTCCACAATGCACAAAAGACTGAAGTTAGCGTCGGAAAGGCCAAACATATACCCTTCCCAAAAAGCTGTGATTTTGGAAGCCATGTTTCAGCACGAAATGTCCCAAATAACAGCATCAAGTGTGTACAAAGTTAATCCCCATGAATACTGGACGAGTCATGCAAATCACATTCCATCAAGGTCATACACGGCGTTTAAAGTCGTCTCATTTTATCTGAATCAACCCTTCATATAATTCTTCAACAATAGGTGCTCTCTTCATTTCAACAGTAGAATGTTTCAGTAATTTGCTTTGTTTGGATAATTAAAAATTATATAGGAATGCTTATAACTTATATAAGGTGAACTAAAACAATATGGACAAACTTCAGGGGGTGATTCTAAACAAGAAAAATAACAAAGTTCATATCAGCATATATTTGGAAATGCATAGTCCCCATAACAATACAGATAGTGTTTTTTTCTGTTGTAGAGTTACTTTTGAATGATGATCGTACAGAGAAGGTACATTGATCCAGTATTCATATCAGGAACAAGCCAAGATAGTCTTAAGCCAGTTTTCCATTTAGCGAATCTTTGGCGTCTGCGTCTTTTTTGGGTATTTCTGAAAAACGCACTCGTTTTCCAATTAGGCGTCTGTCAGCCGTCAGTCATGCGTCTTTTCAAGATATGCCATTGGCTAGATTTTTATGCGTTTTTTCAGGTGTCTTTTTAAATCTAGCCAATCAGGAGCAATCTACTTCGCTATGGATTCTGGGTAGTTGTCCTCGCTGATTCAGATGGAGAATCATGGCTGCCATAGCTGCTGTTCACCGACACGGGTTCTCGTGAATTTATTAATAAACAGGTTTTAAAAATTTGGTGAATCATTTATTTACTAAGTAAAAAAATGATATAGTAATAAATTCAATGCGTGAACGTGATTGGAGTGGTTGATATCCTCTGTTTCCATCACCTTGAAAGAGCGGCAATTGTTTGCAGTGACTCGAGCAATCAGATCAGACCAAAGTCAGGATAAATGGTGGAAAGTCGCTAAATGGAAAACGACCGCGCTCGCGTGCTAATCACGACACTTCTGCAGGCGACGATAGCAAGAGGCTCAAAAGTCGTCGCACATTACGAGGCGCCTAAAAGACGCTAAATGGAAAATGGCCTTTAACATACAATAAAGCTCATGGAAATGACTGAGAGACAGCATGGATGTACTAAGAAAAGTATCCCGACAGATAGCATCATCTGAATCCGAAAACGTTTGCAACCATCTTTCGGCATTTGTGTGATAAGGGGGCCGTTGATGAGACAGGTGAACATAGCAGGTGTTTTTTTTTTAACCCTCCTTGACTTACTTGTGGGGGGCACGTCAAAAATGTTGTACATGTATATGCAGAGACACTTGAATATCGTGTCAATGCTATTCGGGTATAAGATGGAACATTTGGAACAAGTGCATCAATCCATGATGCGACCTGTGAACGCTTGCATTGCATACTGAGGAGGCCATTTCGAACATCTTTTGTAATGTTGACACAATTACAGCCACAGTAATGTCATATTCTGTACTAATTGCTCTATTACAGACAAACAGTCCGTTTCCTGACTTATGTTCGTATCAGATTTTTTTTTCCTTATTTGGTCAGGAATAACATGCTGAAGTTTGTCCATATTGTTTTAGTTCATCCTGTATAAAGTGAAAAGACAGGCAATAGGGAGTTTGCGATGACCAATTGTACATTATAGAATTAGGAGTTACAGCCATAACTTGTAACGGAAACTGTAATGAAAAAAACCATAATTATAATTATCTTTTCAGTATAACCCAGCCAATCAAAAAATAGCTATTACGACAATGGCAGAATCGGCCGATACACGCCACTCGCCTCATCTTCTCGCTAAGCTATGGCAGATGGCCACATAACAATAAAATCTTGTAAACATTCCAAGGAGGAGTTTTAGCAGTGAAATAGAAATACATTTATACATTTTTTAACAAGATTCCCCCCCTCCCCCTGGAGTACTTAAGCAATCGTGTGTCGATGAAGTAATTGCACGTGCGCGTGCCATGAAAATAATGTCTAAAAGATGAACAGAGAGTAACAATACATTCATTCTTGACAAATCGATTGTTATATTATTTGCCATTATCTTGGTATTCTTTATAGTCACTGTTTTAGCACGTGAATTATTTTAGCAAATAAGACTATAATTTGACCATTATCTTGGTCATATTTCCGGAAACAGAATTTGAAAAGGTTAATCCGTTTTCAAGTTATCGTGCAAACGGCGGATGGCTGGATAAACGTACAGACCAAGCGTGCATTCTTATAAGTAGCTTTTTGCTAAATCTCCTAATAATCGATAAACATGCATTAAGGAATTGAGATTGCTGAATGGTTACTTTTGATTAGGCTTTTCTGTTATGTATAAAATGATGGAAAATTCATAATTATAAACTAAACAGTAATATAAACTCACTTGTAAGAACCGTTATTATTGGGTATATTTTTTGGATCAGCTGCTTATAAACGTAAAAACTTGAAGTAATTGTCTTGATTAACATGGAAATACTGTAAAAGGAAAAAAATTAATCGTGTACAGTGTTAAATTGGATGAAGTGCAATTACTTGAATAAATATAAAAGGATGAATTTTTTATTGAGCTAGTGATCTTACACTGATGGCACTGAGATTTAAAATTTTTTTTTTTATCATTTTTCCTTTATGAAAATTTACCTATTTGTCTATAGTTTTGACTATTTGAACTATTTAATCATTGTGCAAAAAGTTTCAAGTTTTTGGCTTGGGAGCAATTTTAACATGTTTACCCGGCGAGAGCCTTTATTGACCTTTAAGTTAAGCCGTTATCATCTTACTCTTAATGGCTCTGTAGATGAAACGAAAGCTTCGAAAATGAATGAGTTGAAAGTCAATAAAATTTAAGTATTGCTTAAACCTTGACCTTCCTCTTCCACATTTTTATTAGCAATACAAAACCCTGAGACTATCAATATGATCATTAACATCCAATTACTGCAGTCTACTACCACAACTTCGAACGGGTTACTCGGAAACTGCTCGATGGAATCTGCTGAAATTTGACACATATCAGGACATATGTACCCTATTATTATTCCCCCTATGTATATCTGATCTATCTAGCCCTATTTTTCCCGGAGTTATTAACCTGTGTTTATAACGCAACAAAACTGGCCTATCTGTATTGGCACAAAAACTCAATATTCACATCATTTGTAAGCATGCCAAAAGGATTTCAATAAGAGACAATAAGTAGACATTTTAAGTAAACTTTTTTTTTTTTTTAAATAGCGGTTTGCTTCTAAAAGTAATTTGAGGAATTTTGTTTTTTATTAATAAATAAACTGACTGTAAACTAATTTATGAATTTGCTTCAATTTTCCTTTGTGCTTATGGTTTTATTTATTTATCCACAGTTTGTCACTGTTTCTTACTAAATAAAGTTCGTCTCATCAAAGATATTAAGAGGTGTCCATAGCTCTTCCACATTTATATTAGTAATACAAAACCCTGAGACTATAAATATGATCATTAATGTCCCATTAATGTTACAAAATGTCGTTTGTACCCAAACGTAAATGAAAATGGGGGTGCCACAGGGTTCGTTATTGGGACCACCATCTATGATAGATACAAAGTGTGAGGGATATTGGTTTGCAAGCCCATTATACTATTTTTGCTGAAGATACAGTTTTATTGTATAGAGGTAGAGAGTCTACAGAGTTGGAGACTAATATTAATAATGACTTAAAACGTTATGGTCAGTGGCTCTTGGAAAGTAGACTGACTGCTAATGTAAATAAGACTGTCTTTATGGTCTTTGCTAACAGGAAGAGAATTAAACCTATTTTAAAGATCTACTTGCAAATGCATGTTTAAAGAAGAGCAACATTATAAATATCTTGGTATTATACTTGATAATAACCTCACTTACATTACATAAATAAATTACCGGGTAAGGTGGCCTCCATTGTGGGAGCCTTGGATATAGTTCCTGGTTTGAGTAATACTGTAGCCAGACAGGATTTTTGCAGCACTCCACTTGATAGTAGTTTATATGCTTCCGTTCTGAGCAATTAAGGTGATTTATCACCTACATTATTACACCTCTACACATGTTGCATACTAATTGACAAATTTGTTAAGTCTTTTTGAATTATGTTGGATTAAGAACTATTATGTAATATTAGACGTATAATATAATGTAAATATTATGTAATACTAGACGTGCTGATAATATACATTTGAATATGGTAAACACTGAAAAAAGGGAAGAGACTTTTTACTTTCTCGGCAGTTAAAAATTTTAATAATTACCAGATTAAAAATGTTAAATCTCTTAAGATTTTTACTCGACAATGTAAAAGATTGGTAAAAATGTTAAAAAAAAATACAGGTTTTTACACTGAAGCAATTTTGTATTAATGTGTGCCCCGAGATTAAATTCAGCCATGTGCAAGTCATCCAGCATTTATGAAACCTGCCATTGCTACAAATACCTCGTCAACATATGACAATTGTCACTTGATGTGATGTTACCATAGTCTAAGGAACTCCTATTACAATGCTTCAAAAGGATAACATAATTGCATTAACTAAGTTCTTATTTTAAAGCGACGTAACTCTTGCACTACTCACGTTTGACACATTTTAATTTTACATTCTTATCTTATATTTATATACAGAATCTATATGTGGAATTTGTCTAACGAATTTTTAAACATCTTGTATAGAAATGTATTTAAAACTTACCTGTAATAACAAAATGAACAAAGTATGGCTATTATGAATCTCATTGTCTTACCATGTAAAAGTTTATGAAATTGTTTCTGACATATGATATTTTACCTTAATTGTCTGTTAAATCAAGATTGTTTTTTTTAAACACAGTGTAACTTAAGAATTTTGTAACTCGTACACTTAATACCTACAAAATTTATTTTTTTTTAAATAGCAAGTTGAGGAGTGGGATGCAAGTGGTTCCTTCATGAATATTGTAATCAATGTTAACTGTTCACGTCAGAATTTATTGGTAAGCATAAACAGACAAATCGTTATTTTTTTACAATATATTTTTGTATCTGAAATATCCTTTCCATTTCTCTTTAGAAATTAGTCATTGGTCCACGTGGGGAATACATAGCTCGGATAGCAGAAGAAGCTCAACAAGATCTAATGAATACATTCAGAAGTGATGTTGTTTTGAAGTTAATTGTTCAATACAAAGAATAATATGTATACAAATTCCTTATTAAGTACTGGAAATAAATATATTTGTAAATTTTATACAAAAATAAGAAGCAAATCTAAATATCAGCTATTGCATAAATTTCATGATTTTGTGACTGACCCCGACGAGGGGATGCTGCCTCCGCGGCTATTAAACACTGATAGACCCTCTTCGGAGTCAGTCACCAGAGTTCTAGACCGTAAATATTAAGGATTGATCTGAAGCCACTCATTTTTGCTTAGGATAAAATAATTTAATGTTCAAAAACATATAACAAAACCAGGGACCCCCATACACTATATTTCCATTACTTCCTTAATACAATGGAATTGTATGCATATATAATACCAGTTCAAATGGGTACCTCAGTACCATAAATAAACCCAGGTCTTATTATAGTAAACACAACTAATTTTCAGTTCCCCACTAGCACTAATAATACAGGCACAGTTATACAACGACATTGTACTTCCGTACATGGTTAGCCGCATTACTTTCACACTTCATATGTACAGGGTAGACCAAAAGTCCGTTAACATTTGAATTGGCTGCTGCGTTGAGCAGCCGCGGCGGGATGCGGTGGAGGGGTGACGTAATGCAAGAGCAGGCAATGGGAACTCAGTGCCATGGCGTCATTCAGCGGAGCACAACGTGCGTTCTGCATTCGCGAGTACTATCGAAACAACGATTCTTGGACTATAGCGCAACGAAAATTTTGCACTCATTACAACATACGACATAGAAATGCAGCTCCATTGATTCATTTGGTTAGAAAATGGGTGCAGAAGTTCGAGGAGACAGGTTCAACAATGAATCAACCACAATCTGGCTGACCTAGAACTTCAAGGGATCCCAAAAACGTAGAGCGTGTAAGAGCGTCTGTTCGTGAACAACCTGGACTCTCTACTCGAAAGCGGTCCAGTGTTTTAAATGTGCCCAGAACATCTTTAAACCGCATTAATCACAAAGATTTACATTTACATCCGTACAAAATTCAAATGGTACAGGAATTAAAGCCTCAAGATCATGCTCACAGTTGGCTAAGAAATTGCTAGAGAGGTTCACCAGCCTTACCAACATTTTTTTCTCAGACGAGGCACACTTCCACCTAATTGGGCATGTCAACAGGCAAAATTGCAGATATTGGAGTGAAACTAATCCTAAATTTAAGCATCAAAACCCCCTGCATTCACCCAAGGGTATGGGCAGCTTTGTCAGCAAGAGGCATTATTGGTCCATACTTTTATGAAGATCAAAGAGGACATGCTGTTACAGTGAATTCAGAGCGGTATATTGCCATGCTTCAGAACGTTTTTGCTCTAGCACTACAGACTTTCAATGGCTTTAATCGACGATCGTGGTTTCAGCAAGATGGGGCAATATGTCACATATCCAACGACTCATTGGGTGCAGTTCGAGAAAGTTTTGGGAAAAAAGTGATATCCAAAAGAGGTGACATTAACTGGCCACCTCGTAGCCCAGACTTATACCCAATGGACTTTTTTCTTTGGGGATACCTTAAAAGTAAAGTTTTCAACAGCAACCCAGTGTCTCTTGAGGAATTAAAGGAATGTATTCGCGAGGAAATCCAGAACATTTCACGAAACACCTGTCAAGCCGTCATTGAAAATTTCCGCTCCAGATTGCAGCAGTGTCAAAATAATCAAGGATCATATATGGATGATGTAATTTTTAAAAAATAAAATTAAAAAAAAATAAAATCCCTATTTGTGTACTTTCATAATAAATAAAAAAAATTCATCTCATTTATCTAGTTTGTTTTTTTTATAATCATTTGAAAAGTTAAAAGACTTTTGTTCCACCCTGTATAAGGATAAGGCACCTGATAATAATTTAACACCATGACCAGCAGGCCACTATCGCCCATAAAGGACAACACTCACTAGAGTCAGCATTCAACTCCTGTTCACCCCTGTTCCCTGAACAACACAACAACAATGCCCCGAAGGGTCACATATTCCCTTTTTAACAACCAAAGGTGGTCACAGTAACCTCGCAACCCAGGAATTCTTCTCCATGTCAGCAGAAACCATCTCGGAGTTACGTGATTAGAGCGGTTGTGTTGTCTGCCACCTGCTCCATTTAAAATAGTACCCCGCGCAATGATCTTAAAAGGATGGAATCACTTGCACTCCATCACGCTTTACCACCGCCTTCCCATACCCGACCTTGAGTGAATAGCAATACTCTGCTTCACATAAAATGTTTATCGTAACCATTTATACTCCCATTTCCCAGGGTGTACAACAAAATTCGTAAAATTAGCTAAGATAGTTCTTGCTCTGCTCCACATTCAGATGACAATTGTCTGCTCTCTATTTTGTTTCAGTGGGCAAACGTTGTAACTCTTGAACTTGGTTTCCTGTGAGAAAAGTATCCGACCTAATTTTTTTGGCGAAAACCTGATGGATTTGGATCGCGCGCGCTTGCATGAGCCGACCTTGAACCTTTGTGCGTATGCGTGAATTTTTTCCCGCCTCTCAATAGCATCAGTTGCTGGCAGTCAGCATTAGAGGGAGGTAGTGTGTTGTGCTCTCGTCGGTTTTTGATTTGAAGGAAAATGACGGAACGACTGGAGCAGCGTTACTGCATCAAATTTTGCCAGAAACTGGGCAACAGCCAGGTGGAAACCATCAGTCGTCACAGTGGAAGCATTCCTCGTCACCACGACCAAAGAAGGCCCGCCAAGTGCGCAGCAATGTGAAAGTGATGCTGACTGCTTTCTTTGACTCTCGCGGTGTGGTACACCAAGAGTACGCACCACAGGGTCAAACAATCACCAAAGAGTACTACAGGGATGTCCTCCGTCGCCTACGTAATGCAGTGCGGCGCAAGAGATCGCAGTTGTGGTCAACAGGCAATTGGCGCCTCAAAAACCAAACTTGATTCAGACTTTTTTGGCGAAAAACCAGACTCCCGTGGTACAACAGGCTCCTTACTCTCCTAACCTGGCCCCCTGCGACTTTTGGCTGTTCCCCAAACTCAAGAGGCCATTGATAGGAACGCGATTTCAGACAAGAGATGACATTATGGCTGCAACGACAGCCGAGCTAAAGTCCATTCCGAAAGACGCTTTCCAGAAATGCTTCCAACAATGGGCAACAGTGTGTGGAGTCGTGACCACCGAGAGAGAAGGCCTCTGCGATGAAACGTAATACATTGTTACATCATCATAGATAGTGCATTGTTATTCGTATTTCAACCAATAATAAGCCCTGAATTAGCACTATCTATGATGATGTAACAATGTATTCAATTTCAATGCGGGGGCCTTCTCTCGGTGGTCACGGTGGAGTCCCAAGGAGACTACTTTGAGGGTGATTAGGTTTCCAATGCTCCAGGTGTGTAATTTTTTTTTCCCGGCCGAAGGTCGGATACTTTTCTCACAGGCCTCGTATAGTCTCCAGCCTTCGCCTTTATCCACTCAGGAAAGTATATAATTTGCCAAAAATTACGTTGACGCCCACGCAGACGAGGGTGCGTATCACCTTCGTTTGAGCTGCATCAGGGGCCGTCTGCAATCGAACGCAGCGGCTTCGGCCACGATGTCAATAAATAAAATGTCTCACCAGTTAGAAATCCTTTAATCCACAATATTGGCTTCACGTTCTAGTTATCTTGGACGAGAACTTTGATTATTTATAACCATGGGGGCATGAACGTAAGAGCAGAAATAAACAGAGGGACATCGCATCAGCAGGACAGTGAACATAGCTGTTCAGAGAACATCAACAGGCAATGCCTTCTCAACAACAACAACCATAGAAGCATAACTCCTTCTGTAAATGAAAAATTATAAACAACAACGATTAACTATTACAACAATCGACAGGTTGCAGATGTTCTTCTCAGAAAACAAATGCTGCGAATCCAGCATCTGTTCCGAGCAAAACATCAGCAACAATACACACAACAGCTCACTGGCAAGTAATTAAACAGGATAGCAAAGTTAATTATAGAAACAAAAAAAATCACTAAAGGAACTTAATTCTCCATTTAGCTATAACAAACGAAACAGCCTGAATAAAAATATAACACTGCCATGACAGGGCACAATTTAAAGAATTTAAAGTGAAAAGCGTTGATAAGAGAGCATTTTAATAGAAAATTTCTTTTTTGGGATATTTAATAGTTAATTAATTTATCTTGCAGCTAAAGCCCAGCACATGAAATGGGTTTGTATGCTTTTTTTTTTTTTTTTTTTAGAAGGGGGTCAGCAGCCTTTCCTTCCCCTACCTTTCTTCATTGATTGTGGCAATTCCATTATAGAGAATTCTGCTTCTTATAAGCAGCTTTTAGCTAAAGCTCCTAATAAATCTGGAAGGGTTTCTGATATAAAATAATGTACAACATCTGCTATTGACATTATTCCACAAATATGATGATTTCAACCCTGTTTAGACATACCTTGCTCATCAAGCGTTTCTTATGAATGGTAAAAATACTTCCAGTACTTTGTGGACTGGGCCTGTGACAACCACTGAAGAGATTGCCATCCTAACTATCCATCTACGAGGGGAGATCAAAAAGTAAGTTGCACTTCCACGGTATGGCCATTTATTACACCACCTATACAAAAGCAACACGGCTATAGCAACATACAATGTAGGTACACTTTTCCACATAGTCCCCAAGAGACCCTAAACATTTATCCGAACGATCAACCAACTTTTCGATTCCGGATGCATAGAAATCTCCTCCAGCGTTTTGTAACCACACGGTGACAGCCGCTTTCACCTCCTCATCGTTTCGAAATCTTTGTCCACCGAGTTCCGTTTTGAGCTTACCGAAAAGATGAAAGTCGCATGGCGCTAAGTCGGGACTGTATGGAGGATGTTTTCAAACCTCCCACTTGAATCGCTGCAGCAGTTCGCACGTTTGGCGGGCCTTGTGAGGTGTTGCATTATCGTGCAGTGATTTCACGATGAATGTCCGTGCAATTAACCCGTTTGGCCCATAGAAATCGGATTGCTGCTCGCACCTCAAGTTTGGAGTGGACATCCAGTTGACGCGCCATTGCTTTTAGCCCGCTAGTCACACAAAACACGACGGGAAACCAGAGCAACCGTCCTATCCGAAGTCTGCGCAGTTAATGTCCCTTTATCCGCTTTGTCCAAGATTGCGACACCACAGCGCACTCCTGACCTACTTACTTTTTGATCTCCCCTCGTATAAATGAGACCTAAAGAAATTAATTTGGAGGTTATCAAATTGTTTCAAATCTTCAGTCATTCATCAGTCAGGTGGGAAATTTCTAACTTAGATATTGCTACATTACCCCTGAAATCGATTGTTCAATGTTTCCATACTTCCTTTGCCAATAGTATTATCAATCTACTAGGAATTATGAAATTATGAATTCAAAATATGTCAAAAGCTTGCTTTTACTTTACATATAGATAGCAAAAAAATTATTTTTTCAAAGATTTAAGTCCTTAATCTGATTTGATTCCTATAACTCCTGTGAAGAAAGACTAATGTAGGTTCATCCAGTGAATGTGTCGAGCGAAAGCTAGGAGTAGGTGGCAGAACACGTTCTTTTGGACCTGGGTGACTTCTAGTACATGTATTAATATTACCCCTGTGCTGGAATAGGAATTTAATTAAATAGTAGTGGTTTTGTGCACGTTTCAGTGACGGAAAAATTTCAGTTCATGAATGGTTCTACGACAAAATGGTTCTAACAATGTAATGGTAGACAATGCTTTTACAGGAGCACTTCTACATCTTCATTCATCAAATCCGTCAATACCTCTCCATATTTTTAATATAGCTGTTAGAAATTATGGTTGCCATAGTGAATGCAAAATACTCTGCTTTGCAATGAAATTTCCCCACCCACAAGGAGTTATCCGAATGAGCCAAAAGTAGGTATACAGCAAGAGATACATCTGAACACACTTTTATTACGTTATGGAGCCAACATGTGCGTTTGTACAGGGTGTCCCAACGGAAAGCGGCGTCAGTAGGTTGAAGCACCACCTCTAGCGGCGATGCATTGTTCCAGCCACAGGTGTCGGTGATCATACGGGTGGCGAATGTCATCTTGGGGCACGTCTGCCCAGGCCTGGTGAACCTGCTGTGTCAGTTCATGGAGATTGCGGGATGATCGTAAACGACTTCCCACCATGTCCCACACGTGCTCAATTGGCAATAGGTCTGGGGACCTCGCGGGCCATGGCAGGCAGTTGACATCATGCAGACATGCCATGCTCATGTTTGCCGTGTGCGGTCTGGCGTTATCCTGCTGAAAGACTGCGCCAGGTATGGTGTGCAGAAAGGGCAGTAATACGGGCTGCAGAATCTCTGTAACGTACTGTGCTGCTATCAGGGTGCCTTGGATGGTGACTAAAGGCGTTCTGGTATCATAGCCGATGGTACCCCAGACCATGATCCCACAATGGCGATACCAGATGCATTGTTCATTGGTACGTTCCAATGGTCTGCGCCACACCCGCCCGTGTCTGTTGTCGGTGTCCAAACAAAAGCGGGATTCGTCGCTGAAGACCACCGAGCGTCATTCCATTTGCCAGCCCACTCGTTCACGACACCATTGCAGTCGTATCGTGCGGTGCTCAGGTGTCAAAGGAAGACACAACAATGGACGTCTGGCAGACATTGTCGCGACATGTACCCGGCGTGCTATTGTAGCTATTGAAACTGGAGCAGTACCGGGAATAGTGATGTTGTCGCGCAGTTGCCACAGGGTGATGGTTCTGTCCGCTAGCGCTGTTCGCAGTATCGGCTATCGGTACGAGCTGATGTGCTTCTCCGGGCCCCAGAGCCTGGTCTTCTGGCATGTGTGCCTTCCTCTCGCCATTGCCATGCAGGATCCGTGGTCAAAGCCATCTTCAGTTACCTGCTACAAAATGAAACAAAATGTGTTGTAACTCTTGAACCATAGCTGCTACTTCAAATCTGTTTACAGGAATGAAATTGTCAGAAAATGCTGATGTTATTTGATATATCACACGACCCCCTTTCCATTTAAAAAAATTGGCTCAGGTTCAAGATGGCCGATTTCAAGATGGCGGCCATGTTCAGTACATACTGTAAAAGATAGACCACCTCACCCATACCTTACTGGAATATTCAGATTTCCCAATTCCTGCAAGGTTTTCGAAAAAACGGTATACTGCGACTTTTGACTCACCCTGTATACGGGGTGTTTCAAAATTATGTACAATAAATTTAGTGACATATTCTTCAGGTCAAAAGAAGACGAAAATGTTCTATAGCACTTTGTCTGGAAACGATTTATTTACGCGATACAGCCAACTAAACCCGTGGCTCCAAATTACAGGAATTGTTCAAAGTGCCCGCCACCAGCTCGCACGCACGCTTCGGCTCGTTGCATGAGCGACCGTCTGATGTCATGGAAGAGTTCGTCGCCAGCATTACGAACGGTTTGGCATGCATTTTCAATTCGTTGTCGCAGATCCATAATGTTAGGAACTTCGTGCTGTAGACGATCGTTTTCACATGACCCCACAGAAAAAAAGCCCAAGGGATTAAGGTCGGGTGATCTTGCAGGCCAGGCTACCGGTCCACCTCGACCTATCCACCGATTCGTGTATGCAGCATTAAGGTGTGCTCGCACAACATGGCTGAAATGTGCTGGAGCGCCATCATGCATGAACCACATGTTAGATCTTATCAAAAGAGGAGCATCTTCCAGTAATTCTGGCAATGCATTCTGCAGAAACAAAAGATACGTTCGCCCAGTCAATCGTGGCGGCAACACATAAGGGCCAATTAAGTTATTTCCGACAATTCCACACCAAATGTTCACGGAGAAACGCTCTTGATGCGCTCGAGCTCTGGTAACATGCGGGTTAGCATCTGCCCAATGGTGCTGGTTGTGAGAATTTACGATTCCTGTCCGGGTGAAGGTTGCTTCGTCCGTGAAAAGTATCTGGCTGAGACAACTAGGGTCTGCAGCATGACGACGTTGTATCCATTAGCAAAATCGTTGTCGGTGTGGATAGTCCGTTGGGTTCAGTGCCTGAACCAGTTGCAGGTGGTATGGATGCAAAAGCTGACGGTGAAGAATGCGCCAAACAGATGAGTGCGGAATGTGTACCATGGAAGAAATACGACGGGTGCTTGTCTGTGGTTCATCATGTATGATGTCAATTATCACATCCTCCTCATCCGGAGAATGTGCTACAGGCCGCCCTTGTCCTGTTTGACGGCCAAAGGAACCACGCTCCCTCAAATGTCTGTCGATAGATACAAATGTTCGGTTATTTGGCAAACGTCTATTCGGAAAGCGTTCTTGGTAGAGTCTTCTTGCTTCCACAGCATTTCCGTCCGCAAGACCATACATTAGGTGCATGTCAGTATATTCTGCACTGGAATACGTGTACATGACTTTTTTTTACGTAAATCGTAATGCGTATGTCAAAGCACGCAAACGTTCTGAAATTGATATTCCTAGTGGATGTACAGTAGTGAAACTACAGTAATGGAAACAACCGTACACAACTAATGGAACAACCCTAAAGTAGGTTTAAATGGAACAAACCACTCAACCTAGTGTTGGGTCGAAACGCTGGAACTGCTAACATATCGTCCGCTAACTACCGTGCTTCCCTACTCTATGATATTGGATTACTCGCAAACAAATCGTTTCCAGACAAAGTGCTATAGAACATTTTCGTCTTCTTTTGACCTGAAGAATATGTCACTAAATTTATTGTACATAATTTTGAAACACCCTGTATTAAACTTAGGTTAAAAAGCAATTAAAGTTAAATGTGCTCCAAAAACGTTTTTTTAATTTGTTAGTACAGAATTTTCCTTCCTTCCTTGAAAGGTTTATTAACACCTTTATCACAATATTAGGCATACAATTTTTAAATGGACTCGGGTAAAATTTTTTAATTATAATTTATTAAATTCTGTAACGAATTTGTGCTTTGAAACCGCTAAAAAAAACCGGCAAAAAAAACAGGAATTCAGCCTGCTCTATTTCGATCGAGGCGCCCTCACACGAATGGAAAGTGTAACTCGGGAGCTTTTTTACTTTCTTTTCTATTACTATGGTAAAAATCAATGACGTATATTAAAGATAGACCCCGAATCCTATAGAGTACCTTTATAGAGTGGTTATAAAAGCACTCTAGATAGGGAGAAAGCCGGGCGCTCTCTAACGTTTATTTACGAACCTGCATAAAACTGGCCGAGGCCTTCGAGATTAACAAGGCCTGAGCATGCTGTTGAAAAGTGCGTGCGTGAGCGATTTCCAAATTTCATCACTAGGTGTCCTCTTTTCTCTATAGACAAGCAGAAAGCCAGCTATTTCAATTGTATTACATGTACTTTTGTAACCATGATAAATTCAAAAATAAAAAAAATACCACTAAGCAAATGTTTTAAATAAACCATCACTTATGAAAAATTTCTGTATAGCTGTATAAATGAATTTCAGATGCAAAAAATAAAAATCTTTAGATCCTCTCATGGTTAAACCACGAAACGATCGAAAGATTTTTATTCCCCGTCAGATGACAATTTAAAGTCATTATAATTTCAAAAATAAATAAATACATAA